>CM031239.1:508481343-508633046 GCA_018340775.1 Taxus wallichiana var. yunnanensis | reverse complement strand
ACATGCATTGCCTGAATATGTCAAGAAAGCTACAAAGAAAAAATTTCACAGAGGTAGATTAAAATAATACGGGTGGGAGAATATCTGCGAAAGACAAACAAGTAACCATCTTCCGAGCCCAAAGCACCCTAGGAAACTTAACTGTACATCTAAAATTCCTGGACGATGTCGTGAGGGGGCAAGGCCTGCCTCACTTGTGAAATGCCTTCTCTACATACAGAGAACCCTGTCAACGTGCATATGTCTGGACATTTCTAAAATCCACTCCTACCTTCTAGATCCAATTAAATTTAATTGAACCTTTTATTATTTTAAACAGATCTCCGTGACGTCTCCACATGCACACCCAACCCCTACCTACTACTCAAGACTCGATTTTCCGCTATTTCGGCCAAATTCCCAAACGTAAATCGCGGCCGATAAACACAAGTTTTAACATATTTTGAGTTTGCTCGATTTTTTGCCATATGCAAATTCCCATCACTTTTTAAGTTTATAAACCATTTAAACGTTTCGATTGTTTAGTTTCTAATGGGAATCTAGGATTTACTTTATAACAATTTGACGCACGTTAAATAAAAGGCCATCATTCGGGCATTAGACATCTGAGGTGGGTTTTGAAAGTCGGGGGAAGCGGAGGGGTATCGATCCCTGGCAAAGCACATGAGACTCACTTAGTTAACTTTAAAACGACCGCATAGGATAAATACTCTGACACCCATTCAAACCAAGGGTATCAAGATGATGATGCCACGTGACTTTTTTCAATGCGGAAACTTCCAAAAGAAGCAAAGAGAAAAGGTTGTAAAGAAAGGGTAACTGTGCCCAAAATCTATCGACGGGAATAAAAATAATTCCAGCTACAAGGGTTTGTTAATAGTGGTAGCGACCGCTGGTCACGATCCTCCCCGCTACATGCTTCTAATGCGGCCTTAAGACAGCAATTTAATGCTATGAGAAATGTGCCCAATGTATATTTGCTTGGAAGCCTCGCAAAATAACTTCTATAATGCGGTGTGCCAAGGTGCGAGGTTGCGATCGATTTTCTTTGCTAGTTAATTAAATGGAAAATTTAAGACATGTTTTTAATGTGTCGTTTCGATTTATCTGCCGTAAATTAGCCTGCGGAATTTACGTCAAACTCGAACAAAACCATCCGATTTTCAACGAGCACTATGAAACTTAATCCGTGTCATCTAAATTCGGCCACGAGGGCAAGGCCTCATCTCATCATTTTAGAATCGCCTCGACGTAAATTATAAACGTGTGTACAATGTATATATATATATATATATGTTATATAGCACATACAAAGACCTGGATTTCGCATGGAATCAAATTTCATTCCCCTTAAAAATGCAATTTTAAAGGCAATGGATGCACTATTTATATATGTCATGCTACCCTTTTTCAACTAGCAATTTCAGTGACAATCAGTATTCGAAATTCACGGCGAATTAGAATATGTACTCCACAGAAGTCAATCTTGTTAATCAATCTCTTCCCCGAGGCCTTCGCCTCTTTTTATCTCTTGAAAAAATAAAGGGACAACACAGCATATTAGTATCTCATAGGAATATATATTTATTTATATAGACTTTAGCATACCGATTGCGATGTGAAATGTTCAAATCGAAGTCCACGAATAAATTAGAAGTTCATGTAATTTAGGGGCTTAAAAATTTTAGTATTTGTAATAGTCAAGTACATTGTATTTTTCTTAAATTTGTTTAAAGAACTACGAAGATGCAGTATGCTGACTTTCTGAATGATGAGAAAATTTAACATCACATGTCCTCAAGACGGACTCGAAACTTATCCTTCCTTGGTAATCGTGAGGGTTTTGAAAATATGTGAGTTTGTTAGACAAGAGCAATCCGGAGGAAAATAAGAATTTCCACACTTCGGGTGCTTCCAACCATAATGGATACTCTCTATCTTGTTTTTTGTTACTCATCCCCTCTCCATCACAACGAAAGTCTCCCGCCGCCACTAACCGCAACATAGCTCTCACGCGGACAGGTGGGGCCAATAACTTTGCAGCGAACAAAATCCATCTGATTTCAATGCACTTGTGAAACTTAACGTGGGCCATCTAAATTTAAACGGAGCAGAGGGGCAAGTACTCATCTCACTTTGTAAACGCCTCCGACGTAATCATTACTTTAATCCTCACAAATTGTGATTTGAACCATTGTGGGCGAATACCTACTTCCTTACCTACTTATAATATTGAATTTTTTATTTGGGTGTGAAATGACAGAATGATATTTCATGGCAATAAGATTTGTGCCTTCCCTTCGGTAGTTGATGTAGACAGCTTCTCTGCAGGTTTTTGCAAGCCTTCACGTTATTATGATTTACGCAATTTAGAAGTCATAATGGACTGCAGCCGGTCCCCGCCGCCCGCGTGACCGACCGCGCAAAAATTCAAGGCATGATTTACGAAGTCTGTGGAGCTTTCTCTTTTCAGAACCGTCTCTACTATGATTCTGGTCCTTTTTCGTGTGCAGCCTCTTCCTCGGGAGTCTCTCACCCCTTCTCATTTAAAAAAAAGAAGAAAACCTCTATTTTCCCATCTTCCATTTTTGGCCTAGTGTGTTTTAATATACACGCCACTAAATATTAATTCAATTTTAAGAAGTTCATAACTTGTAAGAAATGTTGAAAGTACGTAAAAGAAACAATTGCTCTTCAAGTGGGAGAGGAGAGGATATGAAAGCCAAAGTGTTCTAATGGAAATACATCATCTAAGGTAGAAGAGAGAAGATATAGAAGGGAGTGCAATGTAACAATATTTCTGAAAAGGAGAGAAGATCAACTATAGAATATAAGAGAAAAGAAACAATTTTTAAAGTACAAGAGAAAGAGAATATTCTATTACATGAAGGTAGTAAGGCAAAGCAATGACTCGAGGCATAAATATTTTGAAAAAACACAATTTAGGTGGGAAAGCTCAGACGTGATTAACTCTTTTTGTCTTGTGGTGGATATAGGCCCCATGAGACATTCAACTACCTTTTAAATGGAAAAGTTGGTGATATATGGGAGTGGATGTGTTGTTTGACTCCTAAGACATATGCGATTGTAATACTTATGACGCTCTTTATCTCCAATGTTAATAGTTTTCAGCATATCCTTATAACAACGATTGGTAGAGCAAAGGGCAATAAAGAGCATGCATTCAAAAAAGATAAACGTGATATTTCCAATTAACATAAAAGAAGGTGAATGGGATGCAAACACTATAATCGCATGCATATGTTTTATCTTTCAATTTATGCACACCAAAAATAAGACAACAAAAAAACCACTAACATGGTTTTCATTAGAATCAAGCTTGGCAGATGTGGTTGTGTATGTTTAAAAGTGACCATCTCTGGAGAGGGATTCAAGGCAAAGCTTGTAGGGGAATTCTCATCTGCGGAGGCCCTGTGAGACCTGAAGGAAAAGGATAACCAAGATGGAATTCTTGTTAAAGCGAGATTTAAAGGAGTTTAGCTGGAATCACAGGACAAGTACTATCTAATGCGAGAATCGAGGAGTGGCTTCCGGAAGGAGGTGGTAGGGGGAATTTTCGCCTCCACGACAACTGTTTCTTATTAATGGTCATGAAAATAAAACTAGTTAAGGTAGTTCTCACCTCGGGCGAGACCTCAACACCTAGAGCACAAATGAAGGAGCAAGGAAGGTCTCACCCACGTGAGACTCGCTTAATGGAATTTGAGTTTGATTTTCTCCACCCGGTGCCAATACAATAAGGTGTCATAATGCGTGCAACTTGTTAAAATTAACTATTTGATATGTTCAGACATCCACATGGGTTTTCGCTGATCATCAAATTTGAATGTAAATTCGTAACTTAAAATATTATTAATAAATTATATGCCTTATATATCGTAGAACGCACGGAAGTAAGAATCAGCACATGCCTCGCCATACATGGAAGATAAGGTTAATCGTCCAAGCTTGGGATCCGATACAACCATCGATGACTATTTCAATATGGTGGCTCGACACTTGCAATGCGTGGATATCGACAAAAATGTTTCTTTACCAACAACGAATAGATGCAAAACAGAGGATGACAATAAAACAACATGCAACAAAGATGTCATCTTAGAAGACAAATGGATGGCCACAAATAATTCCATGGGATGTTGTGAATGGGCAAGTTAGTTTAAATGTAAAGTACCTAAAGGTGAAAGGCGAGAGGCCGAGAACATTCCATTAACCACATTACTTTCATGGGTGGAGAGGATGCATATGTAAAGAACTCCTTCACTACCCCTCAGAAAACTCCATATCGATGTAATCTTGTCAAGCAAGAGGCACAAGGTATGCATTCTGCGCATCCACATCGGTCACAATGCAAGGCAAAGGTGGCCATCAACTTTAACCCCGAATTATACTATCCATATCAAATGCAACAAATAGGAAACAATTTCCATAAGTTAGGAATATGAGATGCTAAAGATAAAAAACTAAAGGGACTCATACTTCTTCTCCAAGAGAGGAAATGATTTAGATGGTGTGATTAAAACATTTTCCATATGGAGGAGAAAACAAGAAGATAAACTTTCGGGGGTAGATATGATGGAATAAGTATTAACTAACATGTGTCCGCTTAATCAAAAAAATAGTAACAAGTTTAAGAATAACATTTCACTATGACTTTCATTTCAGAAATAACCAATGTCAGTTAACTTTTCGTCATCCAAATAAGAACGACAAGAAATCTCTTACACAACTAAAAGAAATGGAACATTTTTAAAAAATGGGGAAAAGGGCTTTTCTATTTTTTAATTTTAAATTTTTATGGCTTTAAAGTTCTCGATTGGTCGCTTTTTTAGACTATTAAATATCCAAAATGCATATGAATAGAAATTGAAAGAAAAGGTGGGAATTAAATATACGCATGTCCCACACCTAGGTTAGTCATATGTTACCCGCATGTCCCACGCCTTCCTCACACGTATTCCACAAATTAGATTGCTCTATTACCCAAATAATATTTGTTGTTTTTGCTCCACTTTATTGTCTTAGTCTCGCACGCATTATTCATGGGCGTAATTTACTTTTTAAAGGGGCCAAAAAACCAAAGGGGGAAATCTAATAACTACTCGTGCTCAAAGCCCAATCGGGCAATGCTTTTCAGAAGACTAGGTAGCTCCCTTTAGTTTTAAGCTCAAGTAATCAGAGAAATAAGATGATGCACAAATAACCACTGATTATCGATCCCTTCTAACAATCGATCTAAGGTAGATTTTAATCAAGCACATGAAAAGTTTTAGGTCAGTAACTCCATATGATCGCTTATGTTGTTTAGTTAAAAATCAGTATTCAACACACAAGTAAGGGTTTTTAATAATAAAAATCCAAGAGTAAGGGGCCAAAAGAATAAAATTGGATAAACTCAATCGCAATATTTTCAGAAGCACTATGTAGCCCCTTTTCAATTTTAAGCTCAATTAATTACAGAAAACAAACAATTCCTTTTGCTTTTCTTAATTTAAGATCTTGATGTTGAAGTAAAGCTTGATTTCTTCCCGCTTTAGGTGTGGAATTCATGAAAAAATAATAAGTAGTCATATATAATTAGAAAAGTTTTCAACCTCAAACACGTAGTTTTGGATCTAAACATGGTCCCGCAGATAGGTAAAAAGAAAATGGTGAAAAGTCAAGCAAAGTTGATGATAAAAATGGGCGAAGACATGTGCCTCTAATAAAAGGGTTAATTTTTTTTTGAAAATATGAAAATATCTCGAGACAGTGGTGGAAAAAATTAATGTGGATCAATATGTGTATCAGAGCTAGTAAGATCACTGAACCTCATAGTCAAAATGTGTTAGTGTAGTTGGGCTTTTCTCCATAGTGAAGACACCTAAATGGGTGCATAAATATATAAAGTGTTCGTATGTTTATATATAATAAATTTGAGGCATGTCAATTTGAGTGATCGAGAAGAATAAATGTTCCAATATCACAAGTAAATACAAATATTTCGATGGAGCAACATTCAAGCATTCAAAGAAATATAAAGAGCACTGCATGTGTGTGTATTGTTGAATTATTTAGGTCATCGATAAAAGTGATAAAAGCTGGGTACTTACATTACATCGCACTACTTTTCGACTTGCATTATACTCTACGCATCGATTCAAAGAATTGTTTTGATCAAGGGGCTTGCTTCATAATTGAGGGATACACACACTCCTCAATACATTCCTTTTTTTCAAGGAGTTTTGCTTATATCAAAGTTCCAAGAGCAAAGAGAAAATTACGACTCTAGATCTACCTAAATTTTGGAAAAGTGAGAGAGGTCATGCAATCAAATCCACCCTAATTAATAGTTCTTAAGACCATACCTGCACGATACTAATTAAGGAACAAAATAGATCCTCACAAATTTTTCTTCATACTAATTGTTTGGGTATTATTCATTTGCCTTACTATCTAGACTTGTGTATCACTATCTATGTTTCACGACTATCTCAAGAACTCTAACTAATCGATATTATGTTAAAACCCCCTCGTCAACTATTTATATATCACAAATATTATTACATATAATTAAATCTAATTTTTATGTGCAAGCTTATATATAAATTGTGTCAGATGTAAGTTTAGATGTATATCATAGTTAATGTAAACCGTTTCGACTTCTACATTTCGGGTGAATATGTATTTCGGCTTAACCAAAACTTAGGCTTCCATCTTTGGTGAATATACATCAGGATTGAACCCACTATTAGGTTTCATCTTTTGGTCAATCCTCCTCACACACCCAACCTTAGGTTTCATATTTCGGGGTGAAACCGCACCGCATAAACCCAAACTTAGGGTTTCACCTTAAAAAGTGAACCCAGCATCACAGGTGCATGCTCAATAACTTCTCAAGGTTAGATATTGCTTTTTGGGTGATAAATGGAGATGCCTAATTTTTGTATCGACTATTGTTTCAGAATGATTTTAAGGTTGCTCCAATTTATTTGTGTTTATAGATTATTAGTCCAAATTAGGCTCTTATCGTACATGTTCCTTTGCTTTTATCCTTTTCAGATGTCCCCTCATGTTT
The DNA here is from genome assembly GCA_018340775.1 of Taxus wallichiana var. yunnanensis. Taxonomy (NCBI): domain Eukaryota; kingdom Viridiplantae; phylum Streptophyta; class Pinopsida; order Cupressales; family Taxaceae; genus Taxus; species Taxus wallichiana. Next base: position 508,625,968 of record CM031239.1, on the reverse strand, counting down.
TTTTGTTTTCTCTTATTTTCTCTCACTTCCATTTTCTTTCTCCCATGTTTTCCTGCATTTCTATCTTTTTCAATCAATATCAGACACTTTGTGTCAGAGGATTTGTTCCCATTTTTGATGTATTCAGTAGCCCATAGATGGTATAAGTAAAAGAATACCTGTAACACACATCCTTAAGTGCTCATGACACTCATAAAAATTCATGTATAATGAGAAATTACAATATCAAGTCTCATAAATTATAACGTATCCCTAAAAGGATGTGTTACACAAAAACCAGTGCAACAAATTACACAAAGACACTTGTTGATCTTCAAGATCAGTAATATTATTACACATTTGACCAACAAAAATACAGGAGAGAAAATGATGATAAATAAGACAAAGACATCAAGTTGCGATCTATAGAACAAAAAGCAATACTTTTGAAAAAACATTACCACAAGACATCTCCAAGGCTCCAGCTTCTATCCCGAGACCATCTTAAGATAACTTTCTTCAGAGGGATTCTATCGTGCTCTTCTCCATACCATAATGAGCACCACACCTGATTGTTTCTCCTACATCATGGACGACTATGGATAGATATATATTCTCAAAAAGAGTTGGACACTTTCCTCACGTTCCCACTATGCTTGAACAACAAAATATCTAGGATGATATCTTGTCTGAACTCAGGTGAAAGGAGTTTCATTCCTCACCATCCCCCACACATTATTCTATAGCTCATCGTTTTGACTTATGAAGCCCCCGCAAGATAACAAATAACATGGTGAATATCCAACAAATTTATCCTTCATTTTATAGAATAATTTTACAAGGAAATTGATTCAAAGATGGGTGGAGGCGGTGGTATTCCTTAATTTCTTTACAAAACTCATACCATGATTGTCTTAGTCTAGGGGTACATTACCGCAAAAGATCCAAAATATATATAGGTGATGTAAAAGGTACATATCAAACCTTGTAAATGAATGTCTCAAGGACTGATGATAGATTGTCAACATTGTCATCCTGCTCTAAGTGGATCTTTTATGACGCTGGGTTGTCAGAATGCAACGTGGTGATGATGGTAGTAGATGACACTAAAGGTGACAGTGGAAGGGAATATAGAGTGTGACATCAAGATGGTGCAGGGATGGAGTAGTATCTTTATGAATTTAAAGGTAACGATGTCCCACAACACAATATTTTTTTCATTTAAAAAAATTCATCCCTGCTCATCAAATTTATATGAAATCATTGTGACAAAATATCATCAAATTCTTCATTTTTTATAAAATCATATATTATGAAATATATAACATTTACATAACATAAAAAAAATATAACATTAGATTTTATTCAAAATAGTAAAGGAAATTCAATCAGACAAAAAATTAGGTTTTAAATAACTAATACATTTACATCAAGCTTGAACAACATTTTTTTCCTCAATCTGCTTTGTTGCTTTTTCTTTAAAACTATGATTAATTAGAATCTCTTCACTTACTTTGATATTTTGTATCATCTCCACCATGACACAAAGAGGTAATATCGCTCTTTCATTTCATCTTCTTTTTCATTGGTACACTCTATAAATTGATAATTGGGACATACAAGATGTGAACAACCACAAGTACTATTGATGAAACCAATAATATTTTTAAATGCATAAGGGCATCCATCAATGTACATATGATCATGTATACAATGAGTTATCTCCTGGGTATGCTAAGTTTTCTTCCATTGAATTCTCAGATTACAACACATACCATATTCGACATATTGACTTTCTGGCTTTTCACAAATGAGTCCAATATACAAACCAAGATACTGGGAAATAAAAAGGTAATATTGACAGATTAATTGAACATTAAGTAGAGACGGCAACATTGATTGTTGTCAAAGTGAATAGCCCAAAACCCGCATTAGGAAGAATACAAGGCCATATCATGTAACTATGTTTCGCAAAACATGAATTCTTCATAAGGTATTGCAAGTGGCTTATCCATTATCCAAGCTCCATAATGTCACCAATTGGGAAAATCAAATTGATATTTCTTCAACACCTTAAGTGGAAGTTCCAAATCATATTTGGACTCTTCCTCATAAAGTGTAATATGATATTTTCCTTTCGCATGTATATTTTCCACTATTGTCTGAGAACCTCCGCTTTCTCCGCATTATCAAATCGCTTTCAACCTCTTCCTCTTCAACACATTTTCCCAAATTTTCCTTTTCAAATCCGTATTGTCTTTATAATTTCACAATTTCCATAATGTCTTCATATGAATTGTGTAGATTTATTCTAGACATGTCAAGAGTAAATTGATTTTTTAAATGCTCAAATATCTCGCAAAAATAACAATAATTTCATTATTTTACAAATATTAGCTAAAACTCGAATATTATTAAGAAAATTACAAGCAAATATTATTATTTTATAAAACTCACCAATTTTTTTTGGTTTACATATTTTCTATAATGTTAACTATTTTTCCTCATTTCTCTTATTTGTCTTCAAGTTTATCTTATTTTGTATTTTGTATTTTGTATTTTTAACTATTTTTCTTAATGGTCATCCCAATTTGATCATTATCGGTGAGCTTACACTACATTTCATATTCAATGTAGTTCTAGTGTGTGTGATTGGATTAGTTTCCTCGAGCTAGATGCCCTAAAGTGCCATTTCGCACAAACAGATAGTGGGCTAGAAACTAATTTGTCCCAAATGCAAATGTGTGGTTTGGAATTCATAATAAACCCTCCTATGCAGTTGAGGTAGGCATGCAATACCAAAATATAGTCCTTCATGTAGTAGATAGAAAATATTAGCCTCAGAGTAGTATGTGCCTCTTTCAATGCTTGCCCCCTTAATGAGGTTAAATAAGACATGTATATATATGATTCCTTTGATTAATTTTTTTCATTAACAAGTGAAATGATGACCAAGAGTGATAAAATAAGACAAGAAAGAAGTAACATTCGAAATATCATAAAAAGAGACAGGAGGACAAAGTTTCAGGAGGGGACAGAACTTTGGCCGCTCATGTCCCTAATGGGTAGTCCCTATACTCGGGTACTTAAAAAGGTCGATGACAATGAAATCAAAGTTGAGTAGGATGTTAGGTAGTATATAAAACTACAAGTCACAATCAAAAACAACAAGCAATAAAGATGAAAAGGATAAAAGCAATGTCAAAGCAAAGTAAAAGGGGTGTTAATGAGTAATTCTCTTCTTAGGAATCATGCATATAAATGAAGTATTTAGAGGCTAGATGTACATAATAAGTGCGTGATTTAGTGACTACAACACATTGATTCCTAAGGTGGTAATTTTAAGAACAAGTCAGAACCTAGTGGACTCGAGTATAAGACTAAGTATGATGACTTCAAGTTTGATAAATAAATGTGTAATTAGAACAATGTTGGGAAAGGATTATTACCAAGTGTCATAGAGCAAACTTAATGTAGTATACCAATACACACCCTTTATTTCTATCAAGTGTTAAACATTTGTCACATGATTTAGTCCAAGACATCTATTCACATCGATGTGTCAAGAATTCACTTTTATTCATGTGTATTTTATATGAAACATGTTGATTATAGATTTGAAAAAGTAGTAAAAGATATAAAATTACAAAATGTTTATTTATGCACAAAATAACCTACATACATGTATTCATTCTCTTAAGCCCTTATGTTGTAATATTTTCAATTAATTATATTGTAGTGGGGTTTTAATGAACTCTCCATGAATTGTAATGATGAGCTTTATTGCATTTTAGGTGTAAAAATCTAAAAATAATGATTTGGCTTGGGAAATTATTCTTTTTTGAAATATTTTAAACCAAAAACATTTGATGTCAAATATTTTGTAAGGAAATTAATAGGTCGACATGTGTGTGTCAAGGGTCTTAATTTGAATCAAGAAGTCCATAAATACGAAGGTACGCTAATGCATTCAAGACAAATGATTTATCAAATTGAGTGATAGAGAAACATCCTCAGATTAAAGAAACTACTGAATGCAGAAACATTCAAGTATTTAAGGAAATACGAAGAGAATCTATCATTTATCATTGTCAGATTGATTAGGTCATAAAAATGATAAGGGTCGATATTCGCATTACATCGTAGACATTGCTTGTTAATTTGCATCATACTTGGTATGTTAGATTCATTTCGAGCCATTCCCATCAAAGCTCCTAATAATAATGAAGGCATAACACAAGCTCCTCAAAATATACCCTATTTTATAGCATTTTTCTAAGGTAGTGTTGTCATATTAGGGTTCCAAGGACACATATTAGTCTCATAAAGATCTCTATAGGATTTTGGTGAAGGAGCCAAGTTTTTGAGCCCCCAAACACAAAAATAGCAAGCATGTAATTAAATTCACCCCAAATAAAGCAATACAAACCCTACAACTACAATATTTGATTGAAAGAAAAATGATTTTGTCTCTAAATTTTTTTCTATTCATGTTGATTTTTATCGATATTTTCTCCAATTCTTGTCTAGAACTCTGCTCTACTATATATATAATAATCATACATAATCAGTAACTAATAAAATATTATCAGACAAACTTTGACTTGTCAATAATTCATACTAGACAACATTATTTTTATTTTTATTTTTTGATAGATAAACGCTGACCGAGCTTAGAACTCGGGAGTTTTTGGGCCTCCTCCCTAATAATACAAGATATTCAATTTACCACAAAATCCAGGAAACAAAAACAAAAGATGATAAGTTTCGAGGCTTCCGAAAGCAAACAAAACACTAAACGATACAAACCAACCACAATCGACTAATGATTGCCTTCAATCGGGGAAAATAATCGAGCATGTTAGAGGAGCGGCCCTTTTACCTTTTTCCTTCTGACTTCTTTCCATGGACCCGTGATTGTAATGAGCACCATCCGCATACTATTGGGATCCGCAGATGATGTGAAACAATCAGAGTGAGCTCTTGATCTCGAATCCGATTTGTCCGACTTTTCGATTCATGTCCTCTCTTTACTTCAAAGTCACCTTATTTTCGCTTTCGTTGCTACATACTATCCTTTTAATCTATTTTTCGTCCCAACATTATCATCCTATGCCGTGGCCTCACATTCCCGAACCATGGAAGGACTATTCCAACCGTTGTCGATGAAGTTTTCCTCTTCCTCTCGAGCACTCTTCTTCTCGCCTACTATACAAGATACCCGCAGTGACCAGAGTCTTACATATGTGACACCGAAATGATGTGTTCTGTAGTCCGTAGATCAACATGCCGTGAATTTCCTAATCTCAATAAAATCTTATCCGGTAAACCTTACTAAGATCGATTTCAACGCATATTCTAGCAAAAGTGCATATAATAAATGCATCCCCTCGAGTGATATATCTTTAAAATCTACCTAGAGCATTAAGGATTTCTTCAAGGGCGTACCATAAGTGTAAAGGAAGGTTCAGGAGCTGAACCCACACAAGCATTTTTGAAACTGAAAGGGTATTCGGATCAAATTTGGGAACCAAGGAGGAGGAATAATGAAGATGGCCCAAGAACCACGCACTATAATGATAAACATTTATGATAATCCTCCTCCTTGAATCGACAATGAAAACCTCGGAGCAGTAAGGAAATTTTGCAAATGTTTAGACCAATTTTAAGAAATCCACTAGATAAGGCATCGGGCAATGGCCACATTCCATTAAATCTACCAATAATATCCATCTCGAGACAAGGAATGCAAATGGGTGCTACCTCACTGGTTATCCAAGCTTACCATCGGTAACTCCATGGCAAGATCTACGATGTACACATGTGGGTCGCTTTTGGAATAGGCATAATTCTAGATGATAGCCTTGAAAGAAGAAATTTTGGGGTCAACAGATTTGGAATGAGGCACCCCACAATCCCGATTGATGGGTGCGACCACCACTATCATGGATAACCCCACTCGAGCCACCCTTCTCCGGTCAAAAGGAGGCAACTAGGACCTGGGAACCTTGCGTGCCACTGACTTTTAATTCTTCAATAAAGGTCATTCGATCATCTTTACTCATTGTTTCAGTAAGCCTTAATGGTGGCCACGCCCTACTACGATAGGTATACCATTTTAACCCCCAACAAATCGTGATCATGTCCGTTGCATGATCTCATTGTGCCATTTACCAAATGCGAGCCGCTAGGTTTTCAATTATAATTTGTAGCCATTGTTCCTTATTTGCCTTCTTTTCATGTGCATGTACTTCACAAGAATGGAAATATTAGATAACATTCTTTTTATTAATCAAGCCTTATTTTATCGATTTATATCTACTTATATATGAATTACAATGTATATGGTTAGATGTATCAGATCAAGTAATGTAAAATAGTTTTCCATTTATGCAAGCTTAGTCGCCAAAACATGGTATCTCATTTAACATGAAATAGATGTGAAAATTGAACTACTTGGTGTTGAAACATCATCTACCTTTAACCATCAAACACATCACATATGCTCTTCGAGTTTAAGTTATTGTATTATCATTGTTTCGACAAATGCTTTTATAGGTTCATTACTTTTCGCCTCCACTATATAATGCTATAAACTTGATTACACTAATTTTGTGATCATAATTTAGTTCATGAGATCATAATTTATTTTATTTTGAATCTAAACACCCATTACATCAATTGCCTACACAAGTAAACATAGGTTCGAGTTTTTCTTTAACAATTAATTGTATAAAAATCAATTTTCTCAAGTTTGCTTTGTTTTTATGATAATTATTTTCATTTCAATATATTTCTAATTGGTTACTTCTTTTGTCAGAAGAACTTCAAGTGTGGATAGTCTAAGGACAGCTTAAGGTTTCAGCTTGAAAGATTCTAAATATTGTGAAGTTTAGTGTCAACAAAGACATCTACACATCAAACTTTACTACGAACATTTAAAGAGCAATTATATTTTCTACACACTTTGTTAAGGAGTCTTATAGACTAAATCACTAAAAGAAATTAAAATCTATCATCATCATTACAATAGAATGAAATGCTTAAGTTTAAGAAATGTATTCTAAAATGTGTTAAATGTTTTGGCATAATTCACCCCCTTTATAGAATGTACACTGGAAGAACCTACAATCTAACATAGTTAAAGGTGTTTAAGGTTGGTCTCTACATGGGGTTTTGGGTATGGAGGGGTGATTTTAGCCCATAATTTACTTACCCATGGTTTGTATACCTATGGTTAAGCCTATGGTTTTTACACACTGTATTGTAATACCACTTGGATATTTCTTTATTGATGTGCCTACAAATTGGAAAGTTTTAAGCCTATGGTTTTTACACATTGTATTGTAATACCACTTGGATATTTCAATATTGATGTGCCTACAAATACTTAAGCACTGTTGGAATATTCCATTGTCTTTCCACATTCCACGACCGTCCAACTGCCATGTTTATTGGGCTTCCACACTTCCTTTGCAGCGCAAATAAATTAACATGTATAATATGTATTAATGAACAATTCAACATTATTCATTTTCTATCATTGATATCAGAACATGCTACGACGCTGGAGGTACTCCTGTAGAAAACGTAGCTGTGGTCTGTTCTTCCCTTGCAAGTTGCAATTGTGAGGAATCTCAGAGAAGAGGTTTCTCATACCTGCATTTGGCAGCCATCTTCTTGCATTGATTGGAATGCATGTCATCCTTTTTTCCTTCTCTATGAGTTTGGGTGGTAAAAGAGACCTGCGTACGTGGACATCAACAGCTATAGCGCAAACATTGAGACCAACGTAGAGTTTTTTCAAACATCCATTTGCATTGGTAACTGCATCAATTAAAATCAAAACGTGGAGGTTCTTCTCGTCTCCTTTGGAGCTTGCTTTAACATGAAAAATCAAGATCGTTGTTGAATTTATTATTCTGCTTGCATTGCAATAAATTTTGGCACCTATTACAAGTTTGCATGTAAATCAGAGTTTTGGGGTCGCATTTTGCTATTGGCGTAGAAGTTAGAGCTGGCGTTTTCCTACTTTTTTCGAAAGACTGTGTGAAAAATTGAATGGGGAGCAGACTGAAAAATAAAAATCCATTCCAGACATGCGACCTGGGCGCCAAACCAGACATTTGCCTATAGACCAAGCGACTTGCCTGTGACCTGTGTGGAGAAAATGTTGGAAAAAGGAACCTGCGCGGAAATTTTAGCCAGCAGCCAAGAAATTTGTGTGGAAGACAACAAATTTTGATAACAGATCAAATTTATGCACAAACATTCCTGCATCATGCCTGCATGGAGCTGACTGTGTAAATTCACAAGTTGCCCTGGACGTGTTTCTTGTGTGAGAGATTGAGAGGAGCAAACATAACCTCCCAATGACCAGCGACCAGCATGGCAGTGTCCAGCAATTAACATGGATGTAACACTCCAGCAGCAGCGACCAGCGTGAAGAAACCAATAAAATGACCTGAAGCACAAGAAGACAAAGCGAACTTGTAAGGAAAATCTTGCAACGACCTCCAGAAGGAGAGACTTGGCGTGCAAAGGCATGAGGAAGTATTTCAAAAATAAGTTGAAGATGCTTCAAAAGGAGCAAACACAATATTACAAACCCTACTTCATCAATTCCGTGAGCAACCAATCAATAAGGCAAAATCTGTGATCCCATGCAACAATCTGAGAGCATGACAATCATGTTCGGAGAAGCTAGCAGTATTGCAAGCAACCATAGGGATGTGCAGCCTTTGAGAAACTGAAGTCAAGCCCAAGAGAGTGCTGGTTTCTACTTTGAGTTGTTAAAAGTCTCCAAAACTTGTAGATTTGAGGACATAGTGCATAAAAGACTATATAACTGAGTCTTGTTCAACGACAAAGATTAGACAGAGAAAAGTCGTGCCAAGCTCGAAGAAGGCTACGGATAGATGATTTAACGCAAGATAGAATGCTCAAAGGAGCGCCCATGTCGCACCGCATGAGCATACCGAGCCCACCTCTTCATCCGCAACTTAGGAAACAAGAGCACATATGGTCGTAGTGATTCAAAGAAATCCTTAGCATCTTCACCACAAGAAGTAGAAGGGACATGTCATGCTAATCAACAAGATGATGGCTTAGAAGAAGATGTACTGTAACTAGAAGACGAAGATGATGATGTTTTGGGTTACTTTTGTGAAAACAATGAAATAAGGGGGAATGTTGGAGTATTCCATTGTCTTTTCACATTCCACGACTCACAAACCGCCTTGTCTATTGGGCTTCCACACTTCCTTTCGCGCATGTATAAAATAACATGTTTAATATGTATTAATGAGCAATTCAAGATTATTCATTTTCTATAAAATACATGCATTAAGGTAAATTAGACCTTCAAATTACATCATTGTGTTGTAAATGATTAAGTTAATGCAATAAGAAATGGTGTTGTGCTTAGTTTTTTTTTCTTGAAATGGTTTTCCTATTGAAAATATTGTGCATAGTGTGTGCATGCACTCGCTTGCCAAATTTTCTTTTTGAAACAGCTTTTTAAGATTTTGTTAACATTGTTTTCAATACATAAATTTATCACTTTAGTCTCTTCAAGATGACTTTCTTTGTAAAGAGTAGTGAAAGATTCATGAGCATCACAAACTAACAAATTGTAAGAAAAAAGAAGTCCACAAGATCTAATCATGAAATTGCAAGTAATATTATTAGGAGGAAATCACACTAAATATAACCCACAATTTTGAGGTTTTAAACCCTTTAATCTCTTATTCCATCGCAAAGTTTTGGTAATGTAGTATACCTAAAAATGGCTTAGGTGGGAATTTATTACTTGTTAATTTGTACAATCTTAGAAATATTTGTGTATTTGTCAATTATTGGTCCAAATTATGTATTATCGACACACTTGTTTACTCCTCATTGTCCTCGGCCCTTCTTTCGTGCCCCTCTAGTTCCGCTTACACTGCCGCTTCCTCCCATTTCACCATGATTCAAACCCTTTGATCAAGTGTTTGACACTCTTAGAGCCCATCATGACGCTCGAATGTTTACGACAAATATTTCGTGGCCTTTGTTAGTTTAAGTGCTCTTTTTCTATTAATTTTTTTGTATTTTTTTCATTTTTAATAGTTCAAGATTTGTTCGACTCAATAGTTTAAGATCTTTTTATAAAAAAAATATTATTCAAATGAGTATATAAAACAATTAAAACTTATTACAAACATTCTAGATGTTTTGGCATTCTCGAATGTGACTTTTCCACCCATTTTTATACGAATGGCTTTATATATATTGTTTTATTAATATAAATGTTAGTGGAAGGGAAAGGGATGGCAAGTGTCGTATAGACTATTCTGAGTTCGACAAAATTACAGTGGTGGATCTCGTGAATATAAGAGAGACCATGTCAACCGCAATTTTCTTTTTCTTTTTTTCTCGCTAGTTGGCTTTTTAATGGACAAAGTTAACCATACGAAAAAGAAAGGAATATTTGACTATGATACGCTTTTAGACTTTATAAAGCATAATGAAGAAATTCCATTCGACTAAGTCATCTTGTTATTTGCTATAATTTAGATATTTACAATGGAAGGCGTTTCCCCTATGGGAAAGGTCTTGTAGACGTTTCTGCAATTGTGTTAAATTTGATTGTTTGATGATCGTCTAGATGTTTTTGCTTTTTAATAGTTTTTTTGTGTTTTTAGGCAAAAATATTCAAATTACCCAGTGAGCTCACACTTGCATGCTTTGAATTGAGGGTTGAGTAGAATTTGTATATTTATTTTAATTATTTGCATGTTGAAAGAATATCTTTACCTTTATTCAACTTTTATAAAAAAATTGCCATAAGTTTACATGTTGCATGAATATTAATATCTTTCTAATGTTTGAAAAACTTTGAAACGATTTAGTATTATTAGTTTTCTTTTTTAATTGTGATAAGGATTCACAACACTGTATTTATTAATTTATTATTTTTTCTTTGTAAAAATATTTTCCTATCTTGCATGTTCACGCAAGTTGAAAGGACAATGTTGTCTTTCTTGCTTTTGAAAAAAATCCTAATTGTATGGCTTTGCATGTTGCATGTTGGGTGACTATTATTAGCTTTTTAAGTTTTTTTTTGGGATTATTAATGTGACGATCCAGAGCAGTGTAATTTACAGTGGATTGCAATTATCTCTTTTACAAGATTGCAATATTGTTGTACATATATTGCTTTTGGAATGGAGAGTATACAACATGAACAAGGAGGATCTAAAGCCGCAAATTCTCACTGATGACTCATTAAACTGAGGATTTCAAACAACCTTCAACTGAAACAGAAACTAATGTTGATGATGGTGAGGAGAGAGAGAATCAAGGTTAGGCTTTAATGTTTCAGTTTTAATTTCTTGATAGGCTCTACAAGATTTTCTGGCTTTAGACGCAGTCTTTTATTTTACTTTAATCCCGGGACTGATTTTGTCAGATAATTTAATACAGGGTTGGGTGTGAGGACTGATTTGTCTATGCAAGATAAGAGAGTAATCACATCAGAGTTGGTTGCAGCAAACTCCGTAGATTGGGACAATACAATTGATTCCCTATGGAAAGTGGTGAATGAAAATGGTTTGTTGTTGGAGGAGTTAGAGGGCAACCTTGAGCAGCTGAAAATACTTTCAGCTGAGACAAACCATTTGCAGGAGGAGTAGGAGCTCGAAGGATAATTTTTTTTGTATCAATTATAAATAATACTTAGTTTTATCTTGAGCTATCATTACCAATACATTTGTTATTAGGAAAAAGAGTCTAAGGATGAATAATTATTGCTTTAGTCACTGAATAATGTCATTACCATTTCGCTCCAACACAACAACTATTTTGGGTGTACAAAAATTAAATACTTACCAAATTGTCACAGTATCATAAGGAACTATTTTTTGCACATTAATGTTTTGAGTTTTAACTGCACTAGACCAAATATTTAGTACAAAATATGTACATGGGATTTTGCATGTGGTAAATGACGATGAACAATTGTTATACAGTCTGCAATGGTAAAAGATTGAATATCCCCTTTTAAATGCGCACTTTGGGGAAAAGGCACAAAAATTGCTTATTGATATGGCTCAAATAAGCATTCAGGCGTACATGGAAGTCTCGATTAAATCATTCTTACAAGTTACAAATCGTCCGTATTATAAATAATTATCATAGTTACTCCTCTTAATATTTATTCCTCTTAAACCATCAAATTACATTGAAATCATTTCCGTTCGTTATAAATAATTTTCATACTTACTCCTCCCTGAAATTGTTGATAGCCAATGTTGATGTGTTGTTAAAGGTATTGTTAGTTCTTCGTGTTGCAAGTCCATTTTCCAAACTCTGAAGTCTGAAAATTCAGACTTTAGGGATTTGGGGTTTCATGAATTGCAGTTCGAAATCTAGTGGGGGTTGTGTTACGACGCAATATTCGGCGAAAGTGTTGTTACCCAAAACTATGTCATTTCGTTCCAATGTGAACATGAACCCTGTGTGTTTTTTCTATGACGGCCTCCTTCAAGGCTATCTATGCAGCAGGCAAAGGGGTCAAGGCAATTGAAGGTTTAGAAACCCATAAATTTTTGTGTAGGTAGAAAATTGAATGTTTTCAGATCTCAATATTTTTATTTAGATCTCTTATTTTGTTTTATTCTTTTTTAGAGCGCTCTGTAAATAGGGTCGATTGAAGGAGGTACTGCATATGCCTTGGATATTTTTATGTGAATGCAGTTCGCAGATGTAAATCCAAAATTGACAACCTTTGTCAGCATCCTACCAGTGTGTGCCAAAATAAGAGCTTTGAAACATGGTATGGAGATCCATCAAAAAATAATTAAAAGTAGACTTTTGTCATATACTGTAGTCTCAAATGCTCCAATAGACATGTCTGCAAAATGCGACAGCATACAAAAGGCATGTCATTTGTTTGAAAAAATGCACCATCCAGATGTTGCCTCCTGGAATGCAATGATTGCATGATATGCAATGCATGGCTATAACACGGATGCCCTCAAACTCTTTGAACTGATGATGCACCATGGAGCCATTCCTGACCTTGTAAGATTTATTTGTGTTTTATTTGCATGTAGTCATGCAGGTGTAGTAGATGATGGCTGTAAATATTTCAGTCACATGAGTGAATTTTATGGCATCAAGCCCACAAAGTGGATCATTATGTATGCATGGTTGACCTTCTTGTCCGTGCAGGCTATCTTAAGCAAGCACTTAACTTCATCATCAAAATGCCAATAAAACCTGATGTGATTGTGTGGATGTGTTTGCTTGGAGCTTGTAAATCATATAAGAATATAGGGTTAGGAGAATTTGTGGCAAGACTCCTTTTTGAATTGGATCCTAATAATATTGCACCTTATGTTCTTTTGTCAAACATTTATGCAAAAGTTGGTAGGAGGAGTGACATGCAAAAGGTAAGGAAATTGATGAAAGATAGAAGAATTAAGAAGGTACATGGATTTAGTTGGATTGAAGTGCATGAAACGGTACATGCTTTTTGTGTAGGAGATATATCACACCCACAAACACAAGAGATCTATGCAAAGTTGGAGAAATTATTGTGGGAGATGAAGGCAGAAGGGTATGATACAGATAGAGCCTCTGTAATCCATTATTGGCTTCCTGGAAAACTACCATTGGTTGTAATAACATTGAGTTTCCGCATTCATTTTTTCAATTTGTCAATTTTCTATTGTGGAAATATCCTCGTTCTGCAAGAGTAATGCAAAATCCATCGTTTGAGTTTAAAAAGTTTCTTGTCTTTAATAAAAAGCTAAAAATCAATCACACCCCTTATCAACATCAACTAAAAAACGTCATAACTATCCCTCTAAAACAAATAACTTATACCTTTCGGTGTTCACATTGCATTGTACACATGCGATCATGCTAGTTAGAGAGGATGTTTTTAGTTTTTTATTTGTCATTTTGTTGAAGGGATTCTCTTTAATTAAATTTCCTTATCACTGGGAGCGTAAATGGTGTTGGTATTTTTAATAGGTATTTTCCCACAAAATAGAGTCAACTTTATCCACCATTAGACAACGTTTTTCTATTTTTCATTGTTATTGTTCTTGTCACAACTCATTGTCCACATATACATTCAATATTAAATAAGGTTTAATGGTCACCAAGATAGGGTGCCGAATAAGTGAAGAACATCGATGTAATTTATGCCGAATGTGTTCATAAGTTGGGTCGAGACCTCCCCTTCGAAGCTGGACACGATATGGATGGTGAAGATCGAGATTTATATATCGTCGACAATAATTATTTAAACTTGATCTCGATGGTGGAAATGACAACGAATTGAATTTGTCAAGCTTCAACTCGTTAATGTCATTGTCCTACCACAACCACAACCTCAATAATCCCCCTACACACTCCACAAAAGCGCATGCAGTAAAACAAATACAACAAAGTTACAATTTGTCAATTCGTGGCCATGGTGAAAACAAAACAAAGCTTTTATTTATTTGTTATGTAAATAATAATGCACATGTACGGTTTAGTGGCAATGCAAAAGTGAGAGAAAATGGTGAAAAACTCGTGGAAAAGTTTGACTTGAGGACATGGTACTCCGATGTCGACATGTGGTTTTGGAGATGGTCGGCGGGAGCAATCAGAGTCTGTGATGTGGAGACATTGATATGAAGCCTAACACGAAGTCATTGCCGCTTCCTTGCCTCTTGACACACATGCCACCAATGCTTTTAATTAAGGTTATGCTAATAACAAGTGGTATGTGTATATATCACGCTTATTATTTTAATATAAAATGACAAATCTTTAATTATCTTAAAATGACAGATCTCTAGTTATGTATTAGTAAAAACCCTCTTTGTAAATTAGAGAGTAATTTTCTTTTAACAATGTAAAAATTTATATGGAGTCTTTGTCCAAAATTACAGATAAAATATACACATAGAGGCCACAAAATGCTACAACAAACAAGGATGGAGGTTGGGTTTCGAACTCATAACCTATTAGATGTTTCCATTTTTAGTTTGGCCCCTTTAAATGTAAATTGCACTCCGTGAATAATACAAGCGAAACCGAGATAATAAAGTGCAACACACATAGCAAATATTATTTGGGTGGGAACAATTTAAGCTATGGAATATGTGAGGGACATGTAGGTATTTAATTTCAACTTTTTCTTTCCAACTTTTCATTCATCTTTTCGTCGTGACTAAAAAATTAAACTTCGTCCAATTGAAAACCTTCACTCCATAAAAAATAAAATAAAAATATAGCTAAGCCCTTCTTTGTCATATTTTTTCAAAATTTTCTATTTCTTTCATAGGTGTAAGGGTTTGGGACAGTTGTCAAATTGATGGACAAGGTGATGCCTTTGATTGAGTGATCCCTCCATATGGGTGAAAATATATGTAGGACAACATTATTCTTAAACTCCATACTATTTTTTATTAGGTGGACTCATGTTACTCAATACTTATTCCATCATATCAATTACTCGAGCTTAAAATTGAATAAGGGTGCTGCAAAATGCTAACAAACAAGGATTGTGGTTGGGTTTCAAGCTTGATTTTCCTCATTTTTTAAACTGGCCACTTCAACCATAAATCACACTTGTGTGAAAAGCAAGCGAGACCAAAATGATAAATTGCAACACAAACAACAAATGTTATTTGGGTAGGAACAATGTGAACCATGGAATATGTGTGAGACATGCAAGTATTTAATTTCAAACTTTTTCCTTTCCAACTTTCCATTCATGTTTTTGTCTTTTTGATAAATTAAATGTCGTCTAATCGAAAACTTTCACGTCGTAAAAATACAATTAAACTATAGCTAATAAGCCCCTTTTTCCTCATTTAAAAAAATTTCTCATTTCTCTATAATGTGTAAGGGTCTGAGGTAGTTGTCTTATTAATGGAAAAATTAACACCTTTTATTGAGCGAACCCTCCATATGGCTAAAAAAAGATGTAGTACAATGTTATTCTTAAACTCCATACTAATTTTTATTAAGTGTACTCATGTTACTCAATACTTATCTCATTGTATCGTGTCCACCCTCGAAATATTCTCCCCTTGTTTTCTCCTCGATATGGAGCATATTTTAATCATACCTTCTAGCTATATGTTAAATATCTTCCCGCATTTGTCACATGTCAAAACTAAAAAAGATAAAACTAAACCAACCCATCAAAGTTAGAATATTATAATAAAGTGTCATGGTTCTACCAATGTTTAATATAATCGATGGCTTGAACCAACGCCTCGAACCGACGCTTCTTACCCGACGATCCATGGTCGCTAATACCCGATGATGCCGTAATTGCATCCATGGCGGCGGCTCTGCTCCTGAAGGGGAAAAGGCTTCTAATGTGGCTTCTACAAGCACTAAAGCGAGTAAGGGTTTCACGGGCCACACCAAGGCTAGGGTGGGTAGCGGATCTCCTTCCTCCCCTGGCGATGGACAAACACTTGGAGGTGGCAAGGCTTTGGAGGCTAATCACGAGGACTCGGCCCTATCCTAGATTAATCTCACTTTTACATCCTCTCGAGGATGACGACACAACCACTCGGTCAGCTCCCTCCGTGGATATGGGGCAACTGTACTAGGAGTTCACCATGCTCTTGACGGGACTGGCCATGGCACATCTATTCATGGCCCCACTATAACCTCATTCAAGGATGCATTAAGGGGCAAGGATTCTCCTATGAAGCCTGTAGATAAGACCCCATGCATAACATTTGGGGAGGAGGTCATTACAACTGAAAAATACTATTAGGAACATGCTTTGCTTCTCGCAGATTGGAGGACTCGACCCGCCTTCCTGACCTTCACACATGGATCTCCTAGAACTGGACTCCATTTCTCGCTGGAAGGATAGACTTATACCCATGTGCTAAAGGTATCTTCATTGTGACTTTTTCTTCAATAGATGATAAAAACACCATTGCTTCCAAGCTTTGGGTTCTCAATCTAAGTACCTGGTCATTAAACCCTGGTTCCCCTCTTTTAACCCGCTCACTGAGTCTTTTTCATGCAAACCTATTTGGATCCAATTGCCCCATTTACCCCTCCAATTCTGGAGTGGTGAATGTTTGAAATATATTGGAAACACCTTGGGAACTACACTTTTTATAGATTCTCAAACTTCTGATTACACCCACACTACCTATGCTCGGATCTTGGTGGAACTTGACACAACTAAAAACCTCCCTGTAACCATTGATCTTAGAGTGCAAAATAGAACTTGGTCACAACCTTTAGATTATGAAGGTCTTCCATTTCGATGCAGAAGGTGTTTCTGTTTAGGTCACACCTCTATTGATTGTGGGATGGCAAAGCGCCAACATGAGAAATGTAGTTGGTGGAAAGATGCCCTTCCGGAACATTTGGTTTTCGATGCAAAAGAGGACCTGAATCAAATTCAAATGCTAAGGTCAATCGAATTTTCCCTTAAACCCTTTGTCGGAAAATCCTATTAACATTTGACAAAGAAAGAAAATGCAATAGATTTATCTCATTTAGTTGTTGACAGCAAGGAAATTTCAGTCGGAATTATTGCAACTAAGGAACAATCTCCTTTTTCTATCCCTCCATTGGTGGAGGCATCATCAGGCTGGGTAACGGTTCGTAAAAAGAAAAAGTGTATTTTAAAGAATGCCACTTCTCCACCTAGATGATTTGATTCTCTTATGTTGTTGGTTGTTATACATTGTTCCTTGTCTTTGCAGTGCATCACGCTTTTGGATCTACAATGATGCTCGGTGTCATGTGGGCAGATCGTCATTGCTCAGTAAGCTATTTTTAGTGGGATTGTTGCTGGATGTTGGTACTTTTCTGAGTAGAATGTTTTCGTTGTTGGGCTTTCATGTTCTATCATGGCTATTTGAGCCTTTCTGTACAAGGGTATAGTCCCTTTTTAAAAAAACTATTTACCCATAATAATAATAATAAAATGTTTAATATAATCAACCCTTTGTAAACCATGGAGAGGTCATTCTATCCATCCACATATAAATAATTTCATCTTTTGAAGTAAGTATGAGTCCCTTTAGATACTGTGAAAAAGGCAATGCCGGACAATAATACATTCTTCACATTTTGTTTTTTAATCTTTTCATCTCATTCATATTTATAATGTGTCGAAACTATTTCCTATTTGGTGCTACATGGATATCTCATGAACCAATTCATTTTTAACTTTCTAAAATAATGCACCAAAATCGCCTCTATGTTTTGTATATTGAGAAAAAGTTACAAGAAAGAAACTTGTGCTCAGTCGCTTCCTTGTGGACAAAATATTATAAACAACGTGCTCGAAATAAAAAAACGTTCTTCACAAGGTAAACCTAAGAGTTTTTGACACACTTCAAAATTCTTTTCATATTTTCACGTGACAAAGCATGGGTGGAAAGTGGTGCAATGTGACAAACAATAGAGATAGTTTTTTGTTCTAACATGTGAAAGTTGAAATTAAGGACCATTTCATGATATGATTAGTTGTGTCTCCTAATTTTTTGGTATGGGTTCTCATTTATGCTTTATAGTGGGAATGTTAGTGAGTGAGCGAAGGGGGTAGCTCATCTTGGATCTTTCCTCCATGCATGAACACCCAATCAATGTTATGTACATCCACAACTCTAATGATTTGGATTCAAGTAAAACATTTTAGTTTTGTTTCCTTCTGTCGGCCTTTTGCATTATATGAGTGGTTATGATTTTGATGGGAATGTTATAAGTTCTGCTTGCAATATCTAGTGGATTTGGTTGAGGTCCTCTAATTATCTTATTAGATAACACTCCTTTGTTTGTGTATTATTTTGGAAATTGATAATACCCCTACACTACTGTGTCACCACCACATCAAAATAGTTAGTTGCTGTGGTTTGGAGGTGCCTAGGTTTTGCTTATGCATATCTTCATCTGTAAGACATAGATTGTGTTGTAATTATACTTCACATAGTGCCTCTATTGATGTTGAGAGTGTCCGTACTCATTCCGAATCAATACTTATAATCAAGTGAACTCGTGTTTTGAGACTTCGCTCCATATAGATTTAATAACACCAAAAAATCGTTGTCCAAAAAATTTCCTCTCATATAATTTTGAAATAACTTGTAAAATGGGCTGGGACATTATCCTCTAAAAAAGACCGTGGTACTCAAAGATAATCATCCACGGAGTGTAGAACTTAGTGTTCTGCGGGTTGTTTCCTAATATGTGGAACAACTAAAATTAGCTCAGATTAAGTGGGATTTTAACACGGTTGCTAGCTCAAAATCAACTCCATGTCATGGGTTAAGGAGAGTCGGTACTACGAGTTTTGAACTCATGGATATGTGAAATTCTCAAGTTGAGGAAAATCCGTGAAGCAAATGAAGTAAGTGCTTGAGATGGTGATTTAGGTAAAATTAGTTGAATGTTGAAGGATCCAATACTATGGGGCTAATTTTTTTGAAGAGGATTTCAAGTGCAACTATGTAACAAATTCATGGTACAACGATGCAATATTTCATGGGTATCTCGAGGTTAGTATTCTCGTGGACTTCAAAGCCACGGATACTCAAGAATCCACCAAAGAAGCAAAAAGGTCGCGAGACATTCAAGATATTCAAAAGACTCGTGAAGAAGAGAAAATGCAAGGAAAAGCCGCATAATGAGTAATGGAGCATTTTCACCTACAAGCTCTCATTGCGGGTAACCAAGTCATGCAAGATTTGTCTTCTGTAATAAGATAATTACTCTAACATATGGAGGAAGAGACCCATTCAAGGAGATTAATCCCTCCTTTGAGGTATGCCTTAGTACCCGTTGAGCAACAATTTTAGAGGTAGAATATGGCCTAGGCACATCAACTGGCGTAGCAAGAGTCGACTCCGGGACACCATCGGCTTCGATCGCACCATTGGATTAATTTGACCCCTTTTACATCTCTTCAATGGTGGTAGTGGCACTTCAGGGGCTTTCTCAGAATTAAATTTCATCGAAGCATTTTCAATATTGGTGAGCCTTTGTTCTATGCAGCTTAACTATTTGCGGGAAAGTGAGGATATGTCCTCTTCAGGCTCATCATCGACACTACATGGACATCGATGGGAATTTATTTCTCTGTTACTTCCTCAGTAAAGAATACATGGGATATACAAATGGTGTTCACATTGATAATTGGCCTACAATGGGTCCAAAACTTCTTTAATTTGCTCAAGAACTAAGTGATCTTCAGGGTAAAACAAATGGTGAAACAAAATTTGGAACACCGAGAAGAAGGGAGTCATTCTGATGAGTTTCCTCATCAAATCTAGTCGAACGTGTGAGAAGTTAGTGGTCCTACGGGTTCCGCTTGGTCTTCAATTGTGAACAAAATCCTAACAAAATATTCATTCGGGGCAGAAAGATTCAAGATCGTATTTGTGGTTTCTCAAGAGAATCCTTTCAAATCATTTCCCAATTCCATCTCCACCATTTCTAGAAAAGATACAACACTAATTTTTCAAAAGAAAATTCACTTGTAATACCCAAAGGGAGTTGTGAATTCATAAAATAATTAGTAATAATTTATAGAAGATAAATTTGGAGAGGTTCATGTGAATTATCATATTAGGATTAAATGCGAGATCAATTTTGGATGTTCACACAAATTTGAAAGAAGGAAAGGTCAAATAATGTCTTTCAAAAGGTGTTCTTTGGCTTGATTAAAGGTTTCATGCAAAGGAAACATCAAATTCAAATAAATATCCATGGTTACTCACAACATATCTTCTAAAAAGACAAGTGTCAAATCAGTTGGAATAACAACATCAAGGAACAAACGGTTTATGATTGGGCACATGAGTGATTGTGACAAGATAGAAAAGACAAAAGAGGATTGGAAAACGCAAATGGGATATCTTACACACATCCACATCTAGAACAAAAATTAGAATTAGGTTGATGGCTAACTGAAGAATCTTTGCAGTTGAAAGATATTTTCCAAAGATGGAGTACATTGCCACACCTTCTGGGATTGCTCGAGGATGCTTTTGGGGAAAACATAGGAGTTCTTAGCAGAATTTTGTATAAATATGAGGGTTTTTCCTCATAAAGGAGGAGAGGGAGGTTTTTTTTTAAAATAAGTTCAATTAAAAAAAAAAAGTATCAGAATTCTACATGTTTTGGAATACATATACACATCAAGTTTTAAAGTTTTCAGTGTCAAGGTGGTTCAGATGACAACCATTGGAAAACATTGAGGCATTTAATTCATGTCTTCTTGTCAAGAAATTGAAAGTTTGAGTGAAATATGCCTCGCTTATGATTCTAGTTTTGTGTTCTAGATCTTGTATGTTGAAATTTGATTAATGAGTTATAATTTCTTATTGCAATTTTGTGTTTATTGCTCCTATATGTAATACAATAGATTAGTCCTCGATTGTTTCATTTTGGTTATTAAATTAATATTGTCCTGTAGTCAATTAATCTTCAATATTTGATATGATTCTAAAATCCTCATTGCAACCATCTTGTTGAGTGATTTTTGTTAGCCTTTGAGTGTATCTTTGGTGTATGAGAATAGAAGCAATAAATACTTCATTAGAATGCTTGCATGAGATTTTGTGTTAAGTGTTTTAAAGGTTGTGTTGAAAATATTTTCAATCTGTTGAGCATCAATGGATGCAAATATTTTTGTTTGAGAAATTTTCACTACTTAATCATATGTTCTTTACTTCCCAGGATAGCATGCTTTCATGGTAGTTATTGATGCTTTGTTATAGGAAATCGATCATCATTTGCTCCCCACTCTACAAAATCAAACCTACTATACTGTTTCCTACACTTCTATCTAAACATCCATTTACCACCCCGGTTGTTCTATTTCCAAAGCATCATTGAAGACATTTCTTCATACTCGGATTCCCATCAAAAGTGATGCAAGAACAACTGAACTTTGATGTCTCTAGTAACATGTGTCGATACACAAAGTACATATAACATTATGACAACTCTTATGAGTGAGTGTTATATTCATGACCATGCTTAGCTCAGATTTACCCTCCATTTATCAAGATAAACTAAGTACAATTTATCCCTCTCATTTCAAGTTACCCAATGGGTCCTCCCACCCTGGTTTAAGGCAGAACCAAAAGTAACAAGATCAAGCCATCCCCAGAGCTTGGTTCCAGAAGAATTTCACACTATTCCTACCGCAAAACGACATGTATCACATAGTTTTTCATCCTCTAATCTTTCATATCTTCCCAAAGCACTCATGTGCTCGAGGGGGTGTAAAATTGGGAACCAACAAAGAGTGCATACTTTTCCCCTCTTACTTGCACAAGACTACATCGACATGGGATTTCATCATATCTACCCATTGCCCCCAAAATATTCTCCTTGGTTTCTCCTCTATATGTAAAATATTTTAATAAACGACCCCTCCATATGGCTTAAAAAAGACACAATACAATGTTATTCTTAAGCTCAATACTATTTTTGATTAAGTTGACTCTTGTTACTCAATACTTGCTTCATCATATTTGCCAACTACCCCCAAAATATTCTCTCCTTCGTTTCTCCTCGATATGATAAATATTTTAATCTAACCTTCTAGATATATATCAAAATATCTTTCCAAAATTTGACCTCTCAACAATTAAAAAATATAAAACTAGACAAAAAATCAAAGTTACTTTATTAAAAGTGTCACGATTCTTCTTGTGTTGGAAATAACTAAACCTCTATAAACCATGCAAAGGCCACCCTATCTATCTTTCCTCTTTTGGAGAAGAATGTCTATTGTGAAGAGGGAAATGCACAACATTAATACATTTCCCACATTTATCTTTTTATATTTTATATTTTATATTTCTTTCATGCGGAAATTATTTCCTATTGATTAAAAAATAGAATTAATGTGTTAAACCCTAATTGCAGAGTCACATATGATAATAAAATGTGAAACCCCGAGAGAGAGAGAGAGAGAGAGAGAGAGAGAGAGAGAGAGAGAGAGAGAGAGAGAGAGAGAGAGAGAGAGAGAGAGAGAGAGAGAGAGAGAGAGAGAGAGAGAGAGAGAGAGAGAGAGAGAGAGAGAGAGAGAGAGAGAGAGAGAGAGAGAGAGAGAGAGAGAGAGAGAGAGAGAGAGAGAGAGAGAGAGAGAGAGAGAGAGAGAGAGAGAGAGAGAGAGAGAGAGAGAGAGAGAGAGAGAGAGAGAGAGAGAGAGAGAGAGAGAGAGAGAGAGAGAGAGAGAGAGAGAGAGAGAGAGAGAGAGAGAGAGAGAGAGAGAGAGAGAGAGAGAGAGAGAGAGAGAGAGAGAGAGAGAGAGAGAGAGAGAGAGAGAGAGAGAGAGAGAGAGAGAGAGAGAGAGAGAGAGAGAGAGAGAGAGAGAGAGAGAGAGAGAGAGAGAGAGAGAGAGAGAGAGAGAGAGAGAGAGAGAGAATGGACTTAGCTGATTTTCACGCTGTCTGATGGACTAAGTATGAGCCGGAAAACTACTAAACATAAAGTGAAGAGATCTGCAAATACTCAAAATAAATTATAGAATGCATGAATATAGCTATGAATGTAATATGGGGAGTCAGAATGACCCCGATGGTCACCCAATAGAGTGAACTTACAACTAAGCACTACACTACATCTCAGACTCCATGTAGTTATTGTTGTGAGTGTGTGAAAGAATCATGCCCTAGGATGCCCTTGTGTAAGTGCACTTGATAGTGGGGCTAGCTAGATGTAGTAATGTAGATAGATGTGTGGATGGAATAAAGAAACTTCCCCTTCCTATGTTGTGTATGCAAAAATGCAGTCCCTTGTCCCTTGAATGAATGCTAGATGGATGCCTTTGAAGTGCTTTAGATTGCCTTTGGATGCAAGCTTAGGTGATAGATAATAATGCTTAGAGCTTGGTCCTTTATTTTGATCACATAACTATGTATTTATATGATTCCCTTGTTTGAATTTGTAATTGACAACTGGAAGGCCGACCCATAAGAAAATAAGA
Organism: Taxus wallichiana var. yunnanensis; assembly: GCA_018340775.1. Taxonomy (NCBI): domain Eukaryota; kingdom Viridiplantae; phylum Streptophyta; class Pinopsida; order Cupressales; family Taxaceae; genus Taxus; species Taxus wallichiana. The sequence goes on along the minus strand of CM031239.1, from coordinate 508,602,012 downwards.
TGCCCAAAAGATAAAAAGAGCCCAAAAAGAGTGAGTAAGGTGGAAAGAGGTTAGGGGCACCAGAGGGGATGAGGGTGCCTGGGCACAGGGCTGTGTCCTGCTAGGCTGGGTTGGTGTGTCGAAGTCATAAAAGATAAGAAAGTAAAATAATATTGATTGGGTAGTAGTGTAGGGTGTAAAAGACCAAATAGAAAATAAGAAACAAAGAAAAGAGGCCAAAGATAGTTCATCAATTACTAGTTTTCTTGCTTAGGAATCATATGAATGCTAGTATGTGTTTAGGACCTAGAAATGTACCCAAGTGCATGATTTTGTGTCTACATTTGCCCCCACTTTATGTTGTTGAGTGAATACTCGATAACATAAAGTAGATAAGAGATGCATACTTGATAACCATGTAGAGTGTGATGGTGATAGTCATGTCGAAGAGACAAGTGAAGCGTGGAATGAATGAAAAATGAAGCGTGGAAACTAAGAAAGGAAAGTGACCCTAGGGGTGAAGTGTATGTGTTGTATTGTTGTTGTATTGTTGTTTTTGCTTGTTGTAGGTTTGCTTCTTCTTGTTGCATATTAAGGATGGACCTAAAAAAAAGAACGAAAAAGTAGTCAAAGATGTGTATATGAAAAATTTGTAAAGTATGTAAAAGTATGTAAAAGTATGTAAAAAGTAGTAAAAGGAAAGTGTGCACTTGATGTAAAAGAGTGTAAAAGGATAGAAAAATGTCTTGAAAATGTTGTGAAGAGTGAGTTTTTGGGTGATCTCATGCCAAGAGTGAGTTTTTGGGTGATCTCATGCCAAGTGTGAGTTTTTGGGTGATCTCATGCCAAAGTGTGAGTTTTTTTCACCAAGGTGAGTTTTTGGGGATCTCACAAAAAAGAAAGTGTTGGGGAGAGAGGTCTAGTGTTACTCTCCTTCCATGACTCTCCCAATTATACACCATTATAGATGGTGTGATCTTATTTTGTTCTTGTTTTAATTTAATTTGTTATGAATGTATTGTATTTTTGTTTGATTGAAATGGAGATAGAATGCATTTACTTGTTGGAGGATTGTGCTATGTATTGTAAAAACTACTTGTGAATTGCTATTGTGAATTGTGTTGATATGAGAAAATAATTGTGTGTGTGCCCCTAGGACATTAGTGCACCCTGAGGGAGGACATAGGAGTGCCCATTTGCAGTGCTCACTGTGTTTGAGCCTAGGTGTTGGTGTTTGTGTTGTGTTGAGGACCCAAGTCAGATTTTGGGTCATTTTTTCTATAATATATTATTTTATTTATTTGTGTTGAATATGCTTGTGTTGTAGCTTGTAGCTTGAGATGTTGTATGGGGTGATTTGATTCACCCAATGTATGCCCCCCTCATTTGGGGTGCATGTGATGTCATAGGAGAATGTGGCCCAAAGAGAGGACCTGATGTTGATATAAAACTATATCCCTATAGGGGGAGGGAATGTGCATGGTAGAAACCAAGGCACATGCAAACAAAGTGGCTAGATACATGTGTTAGTAGTAAAAAAAAAAGCATGTCATAGAAAAACAATGTAACAAAAAATGTGCATACAAGATAGACCATGAAAAGTGGGTTTCAAACATGGGACATCACTCACAATGTCACAAGACAATCAAAGGGCCAAAGTGGCCAAAAGCATACAAGAAATGATCAAACAAGACATAGGGCATAGCCCACAAACAATAACATATAATAGAAAACAAAAGAAAAAAAAATGTAACAGATAACCATGGTGGAAAATAGTCTGTAAAGAAAATGTTACACATGAAGCACCCATTAGCATGTTAGAAAGATAAAAAATGTATGTCAAAGCATGTATGTATCAATGAAAGTAGTGTGCTAGTAAGAATAGAAGTAGTAAATAATGAAACAATAACACATGTAATGTGTGAGAAAGTAGATGCCCTAAGAGCCTCGGTGGGACTGGTAAGAGGTAATGCCAACATCATTATAATGTGTAAAGATCTGTAAGAAGTCTACATTCACAACTAAAGAGAACAAGTGAACATGCATGTGTATATAGAAAAGATAATGACATACTAAGTATCATCTAGCATGGAAAAAAAGTGTACATGTAAGTATAAGCAAGCAAGAATAAGTGCAACAAGATATATATGATATGTTGTGATGAGTGAGATGGAATGGTATGAAATGTGAATGTGATAGGAGCAGCATGTGCCCCCCAACAAATGTGGATGAGTATGAGATGAGGTTCATTTATAAAATACCCCTCAACAATCAAGAATGAACCATAGAACAAGAGTGTGTCATCGGGAAATGGTTTGAAAATGTATGTGCTACTAGAAAGATAGATCATGAAGCATAGAGTGTAAAAGTGTGAATGATGGTGAGGTTCATTTCAGATTTAGACCCTCAACATTCAAGTATGAACCATGGAACTAGAGTGCATCATAGGGTAATGTGTGATGATAGAAAATGTGTATGAAAGCAAAGGGTTTAAATGTGAGTGAGGTTAGGAAAGATTAGTATGCCCTCATTAAAGCAGCACAGAGAGCAGTATGTGTGATATGGATGATACAATGTTTGTATAAAATTTGATAGAAAAAATGAGCATTAAGCATGGGAGAGAATGTATGATGATAGAAGGACATTTGAGAAATGATGATGCAAATGTGTGATGAGATCTATGTGTGATGATGTGAGAAGGACCATGCCATGGTGGTGGAGTTTGAAATGTGTCTTGGCCATCAATATAAGGAATAGTTTGTTTGAAAAATGAATTGGAAATGGAAGTGGAGTAGGATGGGGAGGGATCTTGAATGGTGGTAGCTTATGTGGGATTGATAATGTTGTAGAAGACTTGAGAGGAGGAGGTGTTGGACTGATTTTGAGAGGAGTTTCTTTAGTTAGAGGTGGTAATGTGGTAGAAGACTTGAGAGAGGATGGGTGGGACTGATTTTGAGAGGTGATTGCTTAGTTGGGTGGGTTTAGGTGGCTCTTGACTTGAGTGAAGAAGGAACATTAGAAGTGATGGCATGATGCTCATTAGACATAGATGAATCAGATTTAGGAACCCAAGTGGGATGTAGCAATTGGAGATGAACATGTAACATTTTGTGTAGCAAATGAAATGAGACCATAATGCTTAAGGTGGCCAATTTTTCATTTTAGAGCATAGAAATCATTGTCATTATGTCCATTAATTTGATGATAATTGCAATATGGATGACCTTGATATTTTGCAAGTCGATAAGGAGGATAGTAATGAGTAGATGGCAAGTTGATCAATTGATGAGTGAGGAGTTGAGGAAGAATATCATGTTTCTTAGCATTGAATCAAACTTGAGAGGTGTGGGTAGTGGTAAGACTTGGGGTTCACTGATATGAGCACATGTAGAAGACATAGAAGTAGAATGAGATGTAGAAGAAGAACTAGCATGGGCTTGAGAAGCATCCTTGAGATGTTGGATTTCAGATTTAAGAGATGTAATCATTGTTTCCATAGCTTGAATTTTATCTTGAAATAAAAATGTAAAGCTTGAATTGACTCTAAGATGGGTTGATTGGATGGAGGATTAGGAGCAATAGAGTCATCAGATAGAGATGATCGAAAATGGAACTTACTTGAGTGGGGCATGCATATAGGGAGGAGATACATAGTGTCTAGGGTTTTTTGAAGAACATCTTTGCAATGTGGGTGCATTTGAAGCAAGTCATGCAAGGAGATTAGAGGATTTTTAGGAGCCATGAGAGAAGAAAAAATGAGGATCCAAGTGTATTCGAATGTGGGTTCACCAAATGATTTAACAAAAATAAATAATTTTATTAAACCCTAATTACAGAGTCACATATGATAATAAATGCTAAAATATAAATTTGACACAAGTAATAAGCTAATAAAATATGAAACCCTAAGTGCAAAGAGAGAGAGAAAGAATGACTTAGCTGATTTGATTTGCTTGATCTAGACTGATGATGAGCTGGGAAAATGTTGAACAAGAAGTGATCTATGTGTCAAATGCTCAAGATAAATTATAGACTATGCAATGAATAATGAACATGGACATGGGCAGGTGCCCATGGCTAGGGTAGGGGGCACTTGGGTGCATTGAGACTCTCTGGGGCCATGACTATGAAAATGGTTAGAATCTTGATTTTTTAGTGTTGCATACAAAGTGTCAAATATTTTTGTTGATCACTTATGTGTCATCACAATATGATCAAAGGTACTGTATAACCTAAAAACAAAGATTCACCTAAAAAAACCCACAAACCACATCAAATCCAAAAAAAAGAAAGATGCAATATGGGAGGGATTGGACTGACCTCAGTGGTCACCCGAGAGTGAACTTATGACCGAGTGTTGCACTACATCTCAGACTCCATGTAGTTCTTGTGAGTGTGTGAAAGAATCATGCCCTAGGATGCCCTTGTGTAAGTGCACTTGATAAGTAGGTAGCTAGATGTAGCAATGTAGATAGATGTGTGGATGGAAAAATGAACTTCCCCTTCCTATGTTGTGTATGTAGAAAATGTAGTCCCTTGTCCCTTGAATGGATGCTAGATGGATGCCTTGAAGTGCTTTAGATGCCTTTGGATGCAAGCTTAGGTGATGATAATGATGCTTAGAGCTTGGTCCTTTATTTTGGTCACATATAGCTACTTTGTATTTATATGATTCCCTTGTTTGAATTTTGTAATTGACAATTGGAAGGCCGACCCATAAGAAAATAAGATGCCCAAAAGATAAAAGAGGCCCAAAAAGAGTGAGTAAGGTGGAAAGAGGTCGGGGCGCCCACAGGGGATGAGGGGGCATGGGTGTTGGTGTCCTGGTGGGCAGTTGTGTCAAAGTCATAAAAGATAAACAAGTAAAGTATCCGATTGGGTTGTAGGGTGTGAAAGACCAAATAGAAAATAAGAAGTATGTGTTTATGGACCTAGAAATGTACCCAAGTGCATAATTTTGTGTCTATTTAGTATCTAAAATAGGTGGAATTTGGGATTTACACATATGCAAGTTTCCATTCTAATCAGTATATCAACCATGAATTGCTTTCTAATATATCAAAAAATATAATTCCTTCACAACCCGCACTTTGCACTCCCTTTCTCTTTATACAACTAACAAAAATGGAACTTGGTTCTTATGTGTCTCCCTATAAAAAATAAGAGTGTAGTATTGGTTTCCCCTATGATTTCCCCACCCATGGACTTCTCCTCCATCAAACCCCTTCTTCATCAACCCTCTCCCTCCCCTACTATTTCGCTCCATCCAATTGAACTTCTTCAATGTGTCCCCTTTCAGTATTTCCATCGCACATTTCATGTGCGATTGTTAGTGAGATAAAATTTTATGGTTGGATTTTTAAATAAGAAAAGTTGAACATAGTACGAATGTTGATTTTTGGCCCTTTCAAAAACAATCCCCTCAGACACATCAATTGTCAAAGCCTATGACGCTTTTTTATGGAAATAATTTTACAAGAACACATTTCAGAGTGTTAAAATCCCATGTTAGGCCAACATAGTTGTTGAAATTCAACACCATCAACAAGATGGAAAAATTAGAAGCTTTGCTGTATGCTACTAAACATAAGAAGATTTATTTATTGTAAGGAAATTTTTGGACTATAATTAATTTAGAGATGAGAGGGGAATTTATTAAAAATGGTTGGTTGGTGTAAAAACAAAGGGATTTGTAATGGTATGGAGTAAGGGCTCAATGTAAGGGGTCTAGAAGGGAACTCAAAAACCTGCCATGTAACAAGTTCAATAAAACCACATTTCTTTACCCTAAGAACACATTCTCTTACTCACTATAAAATTATATCACCTGCAATTTGGATATAATGAACCTAAATATGGTAAAGAAAGTTATTTTGGATCAAGAGGAAGATAGAACATGAATTTCTTTACCAAGTCTCTGATAGGGGTAGTGAAGTGACACTAACATTGCCTATAAAAACTGATTCAAATTTACTTAACATTTTGTATCTAGGTTCTAGAATTTGTATCTTATATGTTGCTTGCATTTATGAATTGGTTTATTTTCTATCAAGACAATCTGCTAATGAATACAAATTTTTTCAATAAAGATCAAACTTTAAGTCATTTTACAATTGTCATCCTACTTGTCAAAAAAATTTGGTTTCCAAAATTAAATGGAACTTGTAAACAAATTGAAGCTTCATAATCATCTAAAAACTTTTCATGAACCTTTTAAATTTACATTGCAAGTGAGCGTCCACCCTACATCAACATGATACATGTTCTTGAAATAAAATATTAGTAGTTTTCCCTCTCACAATATTCGCTTGCAGAACATCCATGGATCAAATCCATTAAACAAAATGTAAACTAAATAACAATTATAAAATCTATAAAATGCATTACATTAGAATTGCTCAATTAGGATATATACTAAATCAAGGATTATAAAAGACAATTATGGTTATGGTAGACAACCTCCATTCCTACTACAATGTCTTTGGTTTGGAACCTTCTCACAAAGTACTTAATTAAATACCTAAAACCAACCACAATCATTCCAAGTCATTATTAAATATGAAATAAAAAATATGCTGACCATAAAAGAGGTATCAAACATCTTATTTCCCATCAAAATTAGTTTGATACATTATCTAACAAAATCATAAATCAATCTCAAGGAAGAGATTTTATTTACATGGTGTTAATTTAAAGGAAATGTATGACTTTGGGAACTTGGTAATAACTAAATGAATAATAAATCTCTCCATGCTATATTTAAATTTTCATCAACATTCAAGCTCTAACTTGTAAAAACTTGAATTTTTATGCCTTGTGGGCTAGATTTTATGTGGAAATATGCATCTCCACCATAGAAGAAGTCATATCTCACAATCTACATAAAGTGGGAGCCTGAAAAATGGTAGAGAATCCATCAAATCAAAAATTAGGAGATTGGAATGTAGATGGTGCTCTTACAATTATGGGATCTATTTTAGGGTTAGTTCTATGCAAAAATTTGAGAAAAATAAGGAGGGAGTAGGGATTTAAAATAAATCTCACTCAGCCATGGATGGTGCATAATTATTCTTTTATGACGATGATGGCCCTAAAGTCAATCCCAATGCCTACATCCGCTATGCAAATCAGTAACCCTAAAAACAAAAACCAACAACTAAATCTATCAAAAAAATATAGTGTGTTTTTTTGGAACTACTTGTATGCATAAACTACATGAAAAACAAAACAACATTATGAATTCATTTAATATAAATTTATCATAAGAACCTATCCATCACATATGATTGCAAGGTTGAATGGTCAACTAATCAATAGATTGTTTAATACTTTTTGGTTGCTTTTTCATTAGTTGGTTGAGCATTTAACCTGTAAACATATGTGATTTTTAGACCAAACGAAATTCACCCCAAGGTCAATAAAATGCTTTACATATTACCATGATGAGGAGGGATGTTGATTCTACCTCGATGATTTTAATGCAAGCTGGATTGGGAACACCTCATTGGCCACTTCCTCGTAGGTGCATATTTTCTTGGATGAGATGTGTTAGGCTATGAATCGATGACTCAATATCTCTTTGCAATTTTGAATGATGGTCTTGCTATATGTTATTTTGATTTTTCTCAAATCTAAAATGTCCACCCCCTATTCCTTGTCAAACCCTTCTTTCCAAGCCCAAAACATCATCAGATATAAATGTAAACAACTAGAATCAATTGTTGGTCATTCTTATGATCTTCTAACATATATGTTAATGCAAGTCAATATTTAATGAGATTTCTTTCTTGTCTCATAACCCTTGTGACCTATCTTTACAAAATCATGAAGGATATCTTCATAATCATTAATAATGGAGGGACAACATAGGTCCTTAGATAAAATCCCTCCATTTTTAATTTCTTACAAGGTTATAGTCATATTATGATTTCAAGGAAGGAAAATGGTTTCACAACGATTCGTAAGGACTTCTAGAAAATTGAATAAAGTTTTTAAATCTCTTGAAGTAGATAAACAAGGTTGTGTAGTTAGATTCACCTTGTGTGATATCTTTTATAAACATATTGTTACACTTATGTTCATGTCATCTAAGGAGTGTCACACTTCTAGTAAATGTTCTTTGTTCATATTGATATTTCTAGGTTTACATTGTCTTTTTGTTGGGACATCTACTACAATATCAAATTTTGACAATTATATCTAAACTATGAAAAAATCAACATCATTCTTAAAAACCCTTTTAACAAGTGTTTAGATTATTTATATTTTCTTATGCTCCCAAAACATTAATTTATGTAGTTAGGTTTGATTTATTGAACGATATCTACCTAGGCGTGATTAAAATGTGTTATGGTTAATTGTATTGTTTTGTTAATATACTAACACTTTCCACATTTACCTTCCGCTTAGGACTTAACACCATGTAACCTATTTCTCCATTGGAAAACATGTCGCAACATGTTATTCCTTTATATCGATCTTTTTACATAATTCTTACCATTGTAGAACTAATAATTACAACCCAATCATGTATTTTTCAAAAGAAAAAGCTTCCATAAACAATTTGGTCATCTTATTTTACTCATGTATTCATGTAATCTTATGATGAAATTTATGAGTATTTATTACACTAATGATGTTTTTTCTCATATATGTTGGAAATAATTAAAATAAAGTAGACCACTAAATGCATAAGGACCTAAAAAAATTGTTAGTGGGGAGTGGTGGGGTGGGTTAGAAAGGTGCAAAGAAAACTTTAGTTTGATCCATCACTTTGGGATTTTCAACCTCTAGCCCCATTCCCCATTGAAAATTAATTTATAAAGCATGTAGTTCCTTTCTAACAATTCTTGCTACTCAAGGATTTACCTAATAACAACCAAGTCATTCTATTTTTATTAAGTAAATATTAAAGGCTTCCACAATTTTTTTGAATTAATTGAATGGTTCCACATATATTTTAATTATAATTTTTAAATTTTCATGGGATTTTTGTTCAAGTAATTTCAAAATGACCTCCAAGAATAGTCACCACTAAAGTAATAACATTTATCCTCATATATGTTGGAGATAATTACAAGGCAAAAGACCACTTAACATACAAATACCTTTAAATGTTTGTTAGTATGGGGTGAGGATTTGATATTATTAAAGGAAATTCCAAGATGTACTAAATAAACATATTTACATGGGGTAGAGAGACGTATCCAAGGAGTTTGAATGAGTTTTTGGGGATTATGTAGCCGGCAAAGGAGGAGAGATGAAGACTAAGCAAGAAAACATAGTCATCCTATAACCAATTCATAATTATGTTAATAGAAGATCCAATTTTGTCATGGAATCACCCACATTTACATAAGGATCTTAATATATTAGCCTTATATGTTATTATCAGAGAACTAGCATAAAACCAATGTGGGGTTAGTTTTGAAAGGGTGAGGATTATAAAGATTATCATAGAAGCGATTACAAGATGTCATGAAGAGGCATACATGACTTGAGGTAGTGAGGCATGCATTAGATTGAAATTTAAATGTGAATGTTTGGGGATTATGAATCTATAAAGGTAGAGAGGGGATGGTCGAGTAAGCAAACATACTCATCTCACAACTAAATAACCAATATATTAGTAGGGAATTCCATTATATAATCACCCCATTAGCATAAATATCACCGTGTATTAGGCTAATATGTTGTTTTGAATAAATTCTACTAACTAATGTGAGTTTAATATCTTTTGAATGAGGATTTTAGAGTTATATCTAAGAAATTCCAAGATGTACCTGAAAATGTTGGGGTAGTAATGTATGCATTAGAGGATTTTGACATAGATTTTTGGGATTATGAAGCTATAAAAGAGGAAAGGGAAAATTTGAGCAAGAAAACATATTTATTCCACAACTAATCAACTATTATGTTGGTAGGAGGAATGCTTCCATTGTGGCATTACCTCCATTATCATAAGTATAATGTGATATTTTATGTTTGTACGTTGTCATAGACTAAGCCTATTAATAAATGTGGGATTAATTTTCGAGTGCACTTCCATTGCACCATGACATCACCCCATTACCATATATTTTCCAACTTGGAACAATTATGTATGTATTAGAGGCATTTGAACATGAATTGATTTTGGGATTATGAATTTTTATAAGAGGAGATAAAAAGGTTGAGCAAAAAAACACATTCATCCCATACTCCGATCAACCATTATGTTAATAACATGGCCACATACATTGTGACATCAAGCTTATTGACATAAATTATAGTACATTAATCTTATACTTTATCATGACCAAATCCTACTAATCAACATTATATTTTAAAACAATGAATGTAATCCAACTTCCATTAAAATTTCCCCCCTCTAACCTTTTTACTGTTTGAAAAACTTATTAATAAACCCATGAACTATTGATCTAAATAATAACTTGGAGGAAAGATCTCGCTCAAAACAAAAATGTATATAACATGTACCTTATAATAATTATGGAATATTATTTAGAATTTCAATGTAATCCATTTGATCAGAATAATATCTTGTACCGTGATCAAAGTTGAACGGATAGTATCAGTTTCAAGTGGAAGGATATATTCATCCAACCCTTCCATAATGAAAAGTTACAAGAAACAATTTCACTTCAATTGACAAGAGTATATTAAGTATGCACTTTATTTAAAAATATATCTTAAATAGAATATTGTTTGTCTAAATTTTAGTGAGTTCAATTTATATGATAAGTTTGAATTCCTTAGAAGGAGTAATCAAACAAAATATACTTTAAAAAGTAACTCTTTTAAAAGTGATTTTTTCAAGAAACAAATGAGAGTATTTTTACATTATTTATGAGACATGATGAGTGGCATATATTTAGAGTGACACAATCCTCATTTCCCACCATTCAAATAATTTTGGATTATTGTTGGGATTATGTCCTTCCATTCAAACAATCAAATATTTTAGGTATTACAATTAAATAGATTAAATACTAAAAAGTATAATATATAATTTAACTCTTTTAACTCCTAGTAACTCTTCTCCTTCCTAATTGCAATCATGTACTATGAAACAAAATATAAATCCTTGCACAAATACTACAATGTAAAATCATACATTTATCATAAAGGAAACTTCTTCAATACCAGCAAGATGAAGCGAAACGAAATAATAAAATTCTAGTTGAGCATAGCTTGAAACATACCTCCATTCACATTTACTTTAGTTATAATGCAATGAAATTGAACTACACATTAAAAATTATTGTGTATATGGAAATATTACTAAAAGTAATGCATATACCGACACAAAACTATCATCCGCAACTTACACCTACATTTTCAAAACTTATAATGTATATGGTAATATGACTTAAAATAATGCACTTATGGACACAAAAATATGACTTATAACTTAAAAATACGATCTCATCTAATCTAAAATGTTATAAGAGTGTAACACTCAAATGTATTTAAATTGTGAATGTGTATGATAAAATAACTCTCTTGTGTTTTCAATGTTGGTATAAGTTGATGGATAGTCATCTCTGGGTAATGTAATGATGTTGATATGATTATCATAAGAGTAATTGTAAGCTCAAGGAAAAACATTCTTACAAAGGAAAGGAAATTAGTGGGTTTGCACCTATAGAAATTTTGTAGGATGTCATACAACAATATTGAGGCATGTTAAAGGCAAATAATTGATCTTATAAGTTGTTGCATAGCCATGGTTTTTTTCACATTATTATAAGGCATGCTTCTCATGTTAAAGTTGTGGAAGCAACCCATGTATATGCATTTGAATGAACCTCTATAGGGAGATATGGTTATGGGAAGCTTGTAACTATACATGAGGATAAACATGTATAAAAATTAGGTTCATACAATGAACTAAGAGAGCATGGAGGGTGGCATGCCTTTCATACAATTACAAGAGATTTGGCCTCTACACTCACCTATGGCACTAGATATGATTTGACCATTTGTTGGGAGTAATAAAAAGAAAGAAGTAATCATTAAAATCCCTTATTTGACTTGACCATTTTAAGGGAGATTCAATTGACACAACTTGTACATAGTTTATATGAAAATATTTCATTTGTGAGTAGTGACTTGTTGATGTTGGGTTAAATATTGGACCATGGTAAGTTCTTGTATTTGTTCAACATAATCATTGTAGTATAAAACCACTTCCTCCTTTGCAAAAAGAAGTCATGGAATAATGCAAATATTAATTAAATGTGGTGTAGTACTAAAAATTATAAACTATAACGTGAAGGAAATATAACGAGGAAGCAAAGGATGGAAACAAGATTAAAAAAGTTTCAATAGTTGGGTTGTTTTGAAAATAGAGAAATATGGGTGAATCGGTATATGCAATGATGAATGGGAGTGAAGAAGTTAATTTGAATTTGTAACTCTTCACATTCACACTGCTTTTTTTGTGAAAATAAATTATCGTGAATACACCATCAATTAACAAATATAGAGAGACATAATCTTACTAGGGTCATTGTCAAGCTTACTTTTTAGGTACATTAGTCTTCCACCAATAAAAATCTTAAGAGAGCATGACATCTACTTTTGAGCTACATTGATAAGTGAATTCAGAAATTTTAAAAATTGATAGGTAATTTTCAAATTTCCACTTCCAAGATAGTTTGAACCCCTTTGAAGGGTTATGACAGTGCACAATTTTAATCACCGCTTCCAATCACCCATAAAATACACATACATAATACCTACCTTACAACAATTAGGCTAAATCATTTTGCATCTCAATTTAATTTAATTTAATTTAAATATTAATGTCCACTAGAGGCCAAGAATGGTTGATGGAACCAAAGAAGATATTACATGAATCTAGTACATAAAGGAAGTGTCAAATGCATTTACAAATATACAAAAATAGAAATAAAATGAGAAACAACAATCATGCTAACCGAAGGTCAAATATCTTAAAACTATAAAATGTACGTTGCTTGATAGATCTCGAATGTGTTGTTTGGGTATGAGGGCTCTTGATGTTCCTAAAGTCGGTTATTTGAAGTAAGAATTGATATTTTTGACTTGTTTGTATGCAAGGACTTCAATTTGAGTGTTCTTTGTCGGAGTTGAAGTGTCTCATGAATAAACAAAGTTAAACATTTTTAGTCTTCATATCGAATGAAGCTCCTTAAAGATCCATTGGAATCTCTAAAAAGACATTGTATCTTCCATGAATCTCATAATAGATGAGACATTTGAATACAAAATGCTCTTCTCTTTTAGGCTCTAGAAAACACAACTAACATATATGCTCATAATGTGGGAATGTATATGGCGCTTGTGTTTTCTAGAGCTTGAAATCAAGAGCATTTTGTATTCAATTGTCCCATCTATTATGAGATTCGTGGAAGATAGTATTGTCGTTTTGCAAGTAATCAATTTTTTTAATGTATTAGAAGCCTTTTGGATAGGGGTTAAATCGACAATTGTTTAGATGTTTTTCATGATTTTAACCATAAAATACTTACAAGTATCGACAATAACTATCTCGTTCTAACTTACTCATTAAAAATATGACCGTCATTTTTATATAGATTTATATATACATAAATAAATATATATATATATATAAATAATTAAATAAACATATAATAACCTTTTATATTTTTTATTAATAATATATAATATTATTTTACATTTTTAAAATATAATATTAATAATTTATCATCGCCTAAAAAATTATTTGATAAACATAAATATTTGTCAAATTTAATGAATACTTCCCAACATTAGTTATATTTTTATAGATATTTCAGAGTTAATAACCCAACGACTTGACACACTTCGTGGCGCGCTAATGCAGGGCGAGTCCTCCCAACTGACTGTGTAAATGCAAGGGTAATTGGTCCCCGGGGTCTGGGGATTAAGACCTGGGTGGCTAGCTGGCGAGCACTCAGGCCCCACCATCAAACCACACCTTTCCACCCAAAACTTTGGATGGTAAACACTTATATTATACCGAACTATACTTTGGGGTGGTGGAGGAGTACTTTCTCTTGGTTATCTTAAATTGGACAAGTGGCCCTCTAAGCCATGTTTATCTACCATAGATCCATTAATTTTAGTTATATAAATATTGTTTGAACTTCCAATTCGCTTTGAAAGTTTGAAGTAAAACATACATCATTCCCTTGCTAAGTGAGAATCCTAAGTTGCCCTTCAACTAAAAAAAAGTAATGTGGCTTTATCAATACGTATTCCATAGTGGTTAAGGATGCTATCAGATTAGTAATAGTTATACTAGTTTGTACCTATCCAAAACAAATGTACAACTATTATAGTACCACACTATGACCACAACTAAAGCTTCTCCACATGCACATGAACAAATGGTTTAGGAAAGTGCTTCAGAAATTAAACGTGTTTAATTATATTTAAGGGATATTTATGTTGGAGGCATATACAGTTGAGTCGAGGCTTGCCAAGACTGACATAATTTAGAAAATGAACGGTGCAAAGAAGTCTGCCTTAGATACGTTGAAATCCAAGGGTGAAAAGAGATTCATGTTTTCAATGGCACTCCCAATGGGGATTGTTTGAGTAATTGATTTCGTTTATTTCTCTTCTGCTTCAGATTCTGTTACGGGCTCTTTCACACCATAACTATCTTGGTTTTCTTTGCAATATTCATCATCATTGTCTCTCACTCTGAAGTTCGTCAGAGTATTGAAACACCCTTGATAATTTCCTCGTCTGGTAGACATTCCAGCTTCAGTGCTTCTTCGCCTGCGAACCAGGCGAGAAGAACATTGGAAGTTTTGTATATGGGGCATAGGGACACGATTTTCCTCATCCACCACAATACCTTGCTCCTTTGTTCCAGAGCGCTGGAATTGCTGAATATAAACTAGAGAAAGGGATAAATCACACCTTCATGTGAGGGATCCACTTGAAGGAACAATTTGTTCACAACGCCAAACCCGAGCTTAGAAATTGAATTCACCTTGCAAGAAGGAAGAGGAGGATTAAATAAGGCAGGATTGGTCTTCCCCGTGCCGGCTTTTAGAATGCCTAGAGACACTGTAATAATGACATGGTCTGCATCCATAGCAGACCCGTCTTCAAAGTGGATGCAAACAGGCGTAGTATCTTTAGACATAATCGCTTCTCCATCCATCCATTGAATTTTGTGACTCTCTTACATAACTAAATAGTCCTGGACGGAAACACGCTCACCACGGAATTCAACAATGTGGAGTAACCTTTGGTAATGGTAATTTGTTTGTCCGGGAACTCGCGGTACTCTTTCTCGGCTTTGAAGTCCAGGTTTAGCAACGACCCGACGACGGTCGACGTGTATGTTCGCTCAGTGTTCTCGTGGATAGAAAACACACCCTCTTCTACCAGCTTCCGATTCCATAATACATTCCCATTAATAGTATGGGACTCTGCATTACTGTTATTCATATGAATTTAATTTCTTGGTGGATCCAGTACGACTCCAATCCTTGCTGCCACACTAAGGCACCAATGCTGAGCTCCCCGTCCTCATTTCTGGAGGCTAGCTTGACGACTTCTCTTGTAACGTCCATGAGGCTCTTATACGAGTGTGAAATAGATTGGAAAACAGAGGGATTGACAGCGAGGCGGCCCTCCTCCTTCACCACTGTTTCTTCGGGAAAACCATTCATGCTCTCCCATGACTTGTCACTCTCCAAAGAACCAATCCATTCGACAATCGTATGAACGGGGCTGCCTCTAATTCCATGAATCTAAGTAGCGCCCAGCTCCACCCGAATTGCAATGTGATGGTTTGCCTCAACCACCACCAATTCCCACTGCTCCCCGCTACCACACACCACCAGCCAGTTCGCAGCGGTTAGATCTGCCATGCTGGCTCCTATAATCACAATTCGCAAACACTTCCAATGCAGAGCGTGTGGACTGGTTACTACTCTTGTTTTTATATTATTCAAAGTTAAGTATTGTTTTAAGACCATAAAAAGTAAAACAAATGTCCTTAGTTATGTTAAGTATTAGTCAGTACAGTCATTAGGTTTTGGTGATCCACACAATTCATCTATCACCATTTTGGCTTCAAGTTGGATCTTGATTTGGCTTAGAGCTCGTTGCAAACTCCATGCACCGTTCAAACCTGCACTCCTACCAATCCATTACGTACACACATCAATCACAACCATTCTTCAATTCCCCCACCGTCCATACAAGTTTTGAGGTCCGGTATTTGGGAATCAACCCTTTTGTGACATGCAAATTCGTTTGCATTTTTGCATGTATTTGGTCTCCACATTATATGTGTATGAGATCTGCCTAAGGAAACTTTGTATTTGATTCTTGACTCATCCCGCAGATTCTAAGGTTTTGGTGATTCACACATTTCATCTATCACCAATTTGGCTTTTAGTTGGATCTTGATTTGGCTTGGAGCTCACTACAAAATCCATGCACCATTCAAGCTTGCACTCCTACCAATCCATTACGTACACACATCAATCACAACCATTCTTCAATTCCCCCATCATCCATGCAAGTTTTGAAGTCCATCATGTTTTGTTTTTATATTATTCAAAGTTAAGTATTGTTTTAAACCCATAAAAAGTAAAACAAATGTCCTTAGTTATGTTAAGTATTAGTCAATACAATCATTACGTTAGCATAAGAGCTTTTATATTTTCCATTTCTTATTTTGTCACCTTTAAGTGCAAATTACACTCACGTGCATAATGTTAACTCGATTATAAATGATTTTTCACACTTCATCTGTTTCCCTGCACTTACTCGAGCTTAGTATTATAAAGGGTGCCTAAAGTGCTCCAAGAAACACACATTTCAGTAGGGATTCAAACTTGAAACATGTTGGGTTTTCCCACTATTTATTTTGCCTCTTTTACGAAATTGCACTCACAAGAAAAAGAAACACATATAACCGATATTATTAGGGTCTTACAATTTGACTGTGGAAATTGTGTGATACATGCATTTCCGTTGGGTCTCAAACATGGAACCTTTTCAAATTTCCCCATTTTTAGTTTGGTCTCTTCAAATGCATATTACAACGCCGTGAAAAATCCCTATAAGATAGAGATGATACATTGGAACAAAATGTCCTCCCCCTCCATCGAACCCTTTCTTAATAATCCCTCATCCTTTCCATCTTTTTCACTTCCTCATTTTTTCATTCTTCACTCCATCCCCTTTGGCGTTTTCATCGTACACTTCACGTACAATTGCTAGTATATTATCAATTATATTGAAGTATAAAATCCTTTTTTAATGGTTTGGATAAAATACTTCAATAAATATTATACAAATTAAATAACAATAGTACTAGCTAGTACCTACTACCCAAACAAATGTATAACTTTTATAGTACCACACTAAACTAAACTAGAGCTTCTTCGCATGCACAAATGGTTTAGAGAAAATGCTTGAGAAACTAAACATGTTTAACCATATTAAAGGGATATTATATTATCAATTACATACAAATGTATAACTTTTTATAGTACCACACTAAACTAAACTAGAGCTTCTTCACATGCACAAATGGTTTAGAGAAAATGCTTTAGAAACTAAACATGCTTAACCATATTAAAGGGATATTATATTATCAATTACATAGAAGTATAAAATCATTTTAAAAAATAGTTTAGAGAAAACACTTTAATAAATATTATAGAAATTAAACATGTTTAGTTATATTAAAGGGATATTATATTAGCAATTACATTGAAATTCTTGCTAAGTGCAAAGGCTCAAAGATACCGTAATAAGGGATGACGTTGGGATCGTGCCCCTGGGTGGATTTTGGTGAAATGGAACCCCTCGGTCCTTGGCGATTAAGCCTAAGAATTTTGTGCACCTCACCCGTGCAAAAATACATGTTCAAATAAAAAAATATAAACTTGATTTTTTAAATGCAAAAATATTTTTATATAAAATGTTTATTTTAAATATAAAATATTATTATATTTAATTGCTCAATATTTATATTCTAATAATTGTCGTAAGGATGCAAAGTAGATATTAGGGATATAATTTTTTAAAAATGAAGTCTATATATTATTCGATTAATATTAATTATACATGACTAAGATTTGGTGATTGTGGAATGAGATGAAAATATCCAACAATAATATTATGGTATTATTGATGTATTTGTGTAATTATTAATTATTGATATGGGATTAGTTAATTAATATGATATTAGTTTATTTAAATTTTAATATTATTAAGTTTTGACATGATGAATATAATATTTTTAATAAAGAAAATAATATTAGTTGATGTATTTAAAGATGTTGATTATGATGATAATTCATATATAATAAAATAAATAAATATAAAAATGTTGATTGATGTAATAGATTGAGACCGATTAAGCACTATAAATTAATTTATTTGTGTGCTTGTTTCATATTGTTTTGAGAGATAAATGGAATATTCAAGAATAAGATTTTAAGCAATTTTTTAAATGTCAAACTTTAGCATTCGTAAGAAATATAGATATAGAAACATATAATTGATTAAAATCTTGAAATTATTACATTTAAGGAACACTATAAATACTTGCTTGAGAGGAATAGAAGGTCCCAACTACCATTCAACGACACTTACACAATCTCTTTTAAGTTCTATTGAAATGAAAAAGAAAGGAAAAACTTTTTTTTTTATTGAGCATCTCTAAGGGTATCGAATCGGCACTTTGTATTACATAGTTCAATGGCATCTCTGCCTAAGTTTTGGAGGGAACATATAGATTCAATGCTAAGCAACTACGAGTAAGGGGCATCCACGTCATCAAAATCACCTAGGACACGATCTTGGCCTCAACCGTTTGACTCTCTATGTCGGGTGTCTCCAAACCTTGCACTCAACAAGACTTGATCCCTGGTGGGCTCATTGAAAGCCATACATCAACACCAATAGACCAAGGGTCTTTTGACTCGAAAAAACTTTTTAAAGTCTACCATGCTAGACATTTTGATTTAAATTTACAAAATAACGTACACTATACAAAACCATTTAGTACTCTTAAAATATATCAAATACATGAATATACATAAAATGCAAAGCATCTCGCTATACTTTAAATACAAAATAGATATTAGAAATATAATCCAAAATGTTTTTTTTAAAAACTTAATCTTTTGAAAGGATATTATAGACTAGGGGAGAGACTTAGACTATTTTACATTATTTTGCAAGCTTCCACATGTTTCAAATATGAAATATAATCTAAAATATTAATAAAACTTTTTCTTAAACCTAATCTTTTGAAGGGACATTATGGATTAGAAATAAGGTAGGCAACTTCACTTTTGTTGTTTTTTCTTTTTTAAGAAGCTTCCACATAGTACACATACCAAATATAATCCAAGATGTTAATAATTTTTATTTTATTTTTGTCGGGGCTAAATCTAATCTTTTGAAAGGACATTATGGTTTTGAAGAAACATTCATGTTTTTACACTATTCTATGGAAGCTTCCACATACTTCACATACAAAAACATATATTGAAAATATAATCCAAAATGTTAGTAAAACTTCTTTTCTAAACCTATCTTTTGAAGGGACATTATGGAGGAGGAGAGAACGTATACGTTGCTTTTTGCAAGCTTCCCGTGCCGCCATTTTTAAGTTACGTGTTTTTTTATGTACCTACCTATAAGCTTTTAACACGCCGCCTTTTTTCACTATATGTAAGAGTCGCTTATTAAGTGTGTAAACATTTAATTTTTGAGAGATTCATATGTTTGTCCATTATTGATTTAAATTAGAATCTTGTTGGAGTTCAATAATAATAGTTATACTTCCATAAGACCCATGGTCTTTGTTTTTATATTCATGAGTGTATGATTCCAAGGTTTTTGTTATGTGATCCTTCTAATTTTTATTTGGGTCTTTAAGGATATTTCCTATGTTTTTATTAGTTTTTATGTTTGTTGTGTGTTAGCTTACATATTAATGAGGTTTTAATTTAAATTTATCATTTTTTGTGTTAGTTTGTGCGCAATTAAATTTTAATTAGTGCATTTAGGACAAATAGATACATGAGATATAGACACCCTCATTGTTAATGTACAAAAGTAATTAGTTCAAGCATTTAGAGCAAGAGTACATCATAATCGCTAATGTGTTATAGTCAAGTTGGTAAAATGACCAAGTGGTGTCCAACTTTGACTAGGTTCAAAACCTCACAAAGGTGCTCCGATTCATAGCTTCGGTCAAGAACTGTTGCTACCGATATTAAAAACATCAAAATCACTTATTTATTTGTAAAGAATTCATTCTAGTACAAAAAGTCATATAAAGTAGACATTGCATTACACTAAACTTCCTTGCTCAAACATTGGATTATACTTGTTACATTCTCTTCGTTATTGTCATGGAATTATACAAGTATCAAGGAAATTATATTTCTAATTATTGTAACATAGGCTCCAAACTAATCCTTCCCTTACTCATTTACTGAGACCTAACTTTCATATTATATAATGGAGGAAGGAGATCTATTTCCTTGAGATCTATAAAGCATTTCAGAAATGTAAACAAGATTTTCTGAGCCTTGTATATGACGAATAGAGTTGTAAAATCATATTTTGTATGGTAATGATAGTTACCATAACTTTTACTTGAAAATGTTAGAAGAGTGCATTGATGGTCCCAAAATACTATCTTGTCGGTTCTGGTGAGGTCCTTTATTCATTGCATGTTTTATGGGTTCACTATCTAGTCATAAAAACCTTGATTTAGTTGTCTATGCATGACGATTGTTTCTATATTTACACAAAATCAAATATTTTTCTTAAACCCCCTCTTGTCAATTATTACACTATAAGCATAATATTACAACATACACATAATTCAATCCAAACTTGAAATAATAATTAGGACTTATAGCATGGTCGTCCTAATATAATTTGAGTTACGTGAATCTTGAGATTAGAATATTATTGATCACTTTAAAGATAGGAAAATGATAATTACGCGTGAGAATGAAATAACCTTGCCCAAACAAGTTTGCATACAATGAATTAGAATGCTCGGATGTTGGATAGAAGCTAGGAATATTGCCATTAACCACTCATTAATGTGCCCATAAAATTTCAAGGAGTGACAATAATTCTTAAGACAAGTTTTGAAAATGGAAGACAATGACGGACTGATCATGTTGGGAAGATAAGAATTCGTTTAGGGATGAATATGTGAAGCTCAATTTTCTAGTGTAGGTTCGCTTGGATATGCAATTCTACATTCGCAATATAATTCTATGATGATATGTAATGAAGTTGAATTGCAATCTCTTTGTCCAAACCCTAACTCAACTCACCTTGAAGATGAGAAATATTCAAAATTCATTAGCATTTTGGGTTGGACTAGCCATAATCACCCCGGTGGTTGAGCACGTAACACTACTCAAAAGAGACCTCAAACACACATAGTTCTCCCTAGTCATATGATGAGATGCAACTAGTAATGTAAAATAACCTACACTTATAATGAAAGCCTTGATTTGACTTTGGCACTGACAACATGAATTTTGACTTTTGGAAAATTTTGATATTTGTGTGTAATGTCTCCCGATTGACGAGGTTATGTCCAAATGGTTTTAATGGTGTGGATTAGCTTTGTTCAAATAGTCGACCTTTTGTTAGTTTTTCCTCATTGAATCTAAAATCTTGCTAAGTTTTAGTAAGAGAAGTTACCCACCCATTTGAAATTGTGATGATTAGGTTGGTTAAGGATGAGTTCATGACATGTGGATAAGTTTAGGTCCAAAATTTTCCAATGCCCACAAACCTATCTAGATATTATAAAACTCGGAATTGAAATATGTGTGATGTTTGTATAGAATGCAAGTTAGCTTCAGTATAGACTATAATGATTATGGTAATTCTAAATCAAGAATGAGGTCAACCAAGTGGATTAGAGAGTGTTGGAAGATAAATAATATATACATGAACAAGATCAATTATGTATTTATGGACCAAATGTATGTAAAAGTGTTGCTTAATGGAAATGAGCCCTACCCATTTTGGTAACATTATGCTCTTAAAGGATCAAGACCCCAAAACTTGTATCTTTTTTTGAAGTAAGTCAAACTCTTTAGTATGTAGTCCACAAAACACTATGCATTTCCATTGACCACTCCCACGCTCCTACAAAGGCCCCTTCATATTACAACTTATTGTACCAAGCCACGATCCATTTCACTAACCCGCAAAGTATTGGCCAATATGCAAAGAACCCAATTATGTTGTCATTTATGTATTGTGTGTTTAACAACATACGCACAACACCGAGAAGCCCCAACTCATATTTCCATGCTAAGTTTGAATCCTCATAGGTCACAAAAATTTCTTCTTATCAATGAGTGCTACCAATTCACCCTTACATGCTTATTCCCTTTCATCCCTGGACATTCTCTTCCTTTTTTCCTTGTTGCCTTCCATTTCTTCTCACTATGTTGTATTGACAACACAAAAAAATGTCATGATGGAAAACATAATGCTACAAATAATTTTGAAGTTTTGGAACACTATTCCAAGTTGTTGTGAACTACATTTCAATGCGAGAGTATTATGAACCCACACACCACCTTCGAAGCCATGAACCAACAACAACCCATTAAGTGAGGCTTAGGAAGTTTGTCTCGATTTGTGCACCATTTTATAAATTTTTACTATCTTGTCAATACCTATGATGTTATCTCCATGTCGTGGAATGCTATATATTTTCACATTTCTTCCTTCAATCTTTCCAATAGTGGAAGCATGCGCCTTGTTGTTGTGGTTGTATTTTGGTGCATTAATTATACATATACCTCCTTTTTTATTGTTTGATGGTATGACTATGTTTATCTTTATATTTTGACATCTCCATCATGACACCATGTATTTGGACATATTCCTTCTCTTCTTCAAAACGCAGTTTACCGCCATTTGAACACGGTCAAATCGCATTGATGTGTCGAGTTACTCCTGTATCACGGGAAGACACACTAATCATAGAGATCACCATTTCCCATTGGTTAGTTACAAAACATACATATCGACTTAATGCAATGCAAGTGGGGAAAAAATGGAACTTCGGGACATGTGAAATTTATGGTTTATAGTTACTTCAAAAAATTATTTTTCGCCCGGATGCACCGTCAATTCCAGTAATCCCAAATTTTCTATAATGTTAAAGGACAATCTTCCATTCTTCCTCCATGAATCTTATGAATTCTTTTAACCTTCTCTTTCACTCCATTTTCTTCTATAAAAGAGTAGTTTATTATGTTCTAAGGTATTTTTGACCCTTAGCCTTTTGGTCATTTCTTCTCTCCTCTTTGGATTTCTCTTTAATTCTCACCTTCTTTACGTGATGTCTTAGCCTCTATATTGGTGAATGTAATGTGTCAAGGGAATATTTTAAAGTCTAATATAGTTGTGTATAAATGAGCAATGTTTGAGTGTTGTGGCTTATATCTAACCTACTTTGGTCTCGTGTCTCTTTAATATCTTGCAGATTGTCTTACCTACTACCGAGTTGTGATAAATGTGTGCATGGGTTATACTTATATTTGTTTAATATATTGTGTTATCCTCCAACACAACGTGGAAAAGAGATTTATATTTATCTCTTAGTGCATTGGATTTCCTTTTGTGTTATTTCCTCCCCCTTTTCCCCGCAAGTGTTAGATTAAATATATTAGTGATATCGTTAAGAGTGGAAATAGATGAGAAGCCATCTCTCTCCAAAGGATTACTTCAATTCACATGTACCAAAACTTGAGAACCAATCAAGGATAATTTTAGTGGTGAATTTTCGTAATATGGCGAATATTCCATTTTAAATTTTTTTGAAAAGGTGAATTTTCTAGCTTGGTCGCTGACATTCGCCTAAAAATTATAGTTTAATTTTTTTAGGGGTCAACTTCGCCTACCCTTGAAACTATCCCCTATATAATCCTATATTATTTGCCAGGTAGAACACTATTAGCTCACTCATACCACCTGGGGGCATATGTATTATCAAGTATAGTAAACACGCGACAGGAGGGTGGAGGCTGCAGATGCGTGAAAAAGAGTTTGTTGACATGTGATAGGGAGAGTTTGTTGACGCGACATGGAGAGTTTGTTGATGTGTGACAGGAGTGCAGAGGAAGTAGACGTGTGATAGAGAGTTTTTGATGCGTGATATGAAGATTTTTTTATACGACTAGATGGTGGAGGTGTGCAAACACGCCGACAGAGATTTGCTAACGCACGTCAAGAAGGTGGTTGACGCGTGTCGATCAAGAAATCTTTGTCGTGTGTCTATAGCCTTCTGTCCCACCCTTAAAAATCAAGTGAAAATTTTTTCTCATCGGACCCCCAAAAAAATTTGCCTTCCCGTGAAACTAGTTCTAAGGATATTCGCCATGTATTTTCCACCTCTGATTTCTAAGAGGTCTCTTAAAATGAACCCTGGAACCAATCCTGTGTCATGTTTTTAGTGACACAATTTTTGAAAATGAATTCTTTCAACCTCCAATAATTCTAACACGCATGATGGGACAAGGATGTGTTTTTATTGAAATATTACACCACACCCCTACTTTTGAATTTCCAAATCAAGATTTTAATGAGAAACTTCACTCTACTCTTTTAATTATCCATTCTTTGAAATGTAGACCCGCCCTTTCACATTTTAAATTATTACCATCTTTCCATGGCTTTTACCAAAGATATTTTATTTTCTTATTATATCTCCGACATCCTTCTTTATTTGTATCAATGGGATTTTATCATTGAAATAAACCTTAAAACCATGCCCTTATTTTATGAAAATGATTCAATTATCCATGTTGATCATATCCAATATGTTGCCAACCTATGTGTGGTGTATAACAACATAGAGGAGGCGTACCTCTCAAATTGTTTTCCTATTATTTAAAGGAAAATCTTTAGATTGGAACAAAATCTTGGGCACATGATTAATTTATTCATAAGACCAATTGGGAGAAAAATTGCAAAAATAGTTCAAGGAGAGTATAAACATCATATCTCTTTTGGAACATCTCAGCACCATAAAAGGGTTCGTATAGAGTATGTTTTAGACTTCAACATCATATTCAAAAAGACTCATGAAAGAATACTCCAAGAATGTAGACCACTACTTGGTATGGTGGTTTTATTATACCTAAGAGCCTTTAGTACCAATATTGTTGTAATGATTCAATCTCTTGGAGGTAGTATTCTTCTCATGTTTATGATATAACTATCTAGGTAGAGAAGAGCCTCATTCAGATAGTGTCATAAATACTAGACTCATTTCCCCATCCTTCCCATGCATTACAACATCTCCTCATCTTAACATGAAATTTTTGAGTCCCCTTTCAATCCACGCCCCAATCATTCCTTTTCCTTTCATATTAATCCCCTCTGTCACGTCAAACATTTCCCACCCACAAACCTTTCATCATGGAATATTAGGAGAGCGCGATAACTTGAAAGCTTGTTCTATCCAATTTTCAACTATATTGATACTTGGAAAGTAGCCAAAGGTGGTGTATGGTGATGTTTTACATTTTCATGATAAGGATGACACCCAAAAAGTAATACACAACACTCCAAGTTAAATACAATGACTGAAAATCTATTCAACTTGGAGGAATTCTTGGTAGAAGATAAAATTGGGCATAATTTTTGATGATATTGGAGTTTCAAGAGAAAGAACGCATAAAAAAACCTACACTATCTAGAGAGGAAAATTGAGAAGGTTAACCTCAAAAAGGACATTCCTCGAGAACTAAGATGGAATAAGCTCTTTGATAATGATACTTTGTAGTCCACAAGGAAAAGATTCATTTGTGGTGAGAAATAAATAATTATATCAAAGTGGAATGACTTTGATAGTGATGATGAAGTCTTGTTTCAACCTAGCCAAAGAATTTTGGGTAAGTGCACCAAGTTAGGGGGCCAAAAAGTGGACAAAAACCCGAAAACGAATGAAACGTGTACGCGTTCTAATATAACGCGATTACATTATATTTTCTTTGGTTTGGTAATTCACAAGCCTATAATGCATACACATTATGTTGAGTTATAAAAAAAAATAGCTCGAGCCCTTATCATTTTAACTCCCCCAAACGCGAGTTTTACAGCCAAACCGTGCCCTCACGTTTTGTTTTTCAATTGTATCTTTCTTAAACAATTGTCTGAGAATCACCGCGAAGATCCAAATCGATGATGGCGCCACGGAGAAGAGGTAGACACAATTATTTTCTCAAAATTGCATTGAAATTTGGTAATTATAGAGTAGAATTTGAATTGAATACATTTTTTTATTATTACAGTTCGAGGTCAATGCAATCAACCACAACCAAACCCTACAATTCTTGTGATCCCTCATAGCCCTTCGTTGCTCAACATCCCTAGGAAGTCAAGAAGATTTAGCAGCCCATATAGTTGAAAACAAGATTGAAATTGAGGATTTAATCAAAACAATGAGGGATTCACATTCTACAAACCCCCACCGCACCTCTCTTGCAAACACATTGGAGGCATTAGTGGCTCAAGTTGACATGTGGCAATGGGGAAAATTGATTCATTGGAAATCTTATAGAGAGCGTTGTAGGGTTTATTATTCCAACAAATTTTCATATGTGGATGTAAAGAAAAAAAAAAATACAAAACCTCATATGCACCTTATTCACGGACCCCGCACCAATTTGCTTGTTTCGTTGTCATGCAAATGGTTTCCCATCCATTGGTGCAATAATGTTTTGATTAAAAATAATTTTGGGACCAATGGTGGATGGTGTTTGATTTTCCACCTTGCAATAACAATGAGGTGCCACTATATTTTTGAGGAAACTCTATTGTGAGTTTATCCTCAATGAGATCCCGAACTATTTTGATTTCCAAGATTTCTAGGGACGAGGAAAAGGTTCTACACATGATCGACATGTGCATAACGTGCACCTATTCAACAAGGTAGAGTCCCGCACGAAGCCCCCTCACCCCTAAGTCTTTCCCTCTAACAGTGAAGGGAGACAATAGAGATTGATACACTCCACACGCTTCAAGGGATTTTGATACCCTTGTTTGACATACGAGGGAGATTTCTTATTCAAATGCTCGTGGAGGTACACAGTATTCCCTCAAGGAGTACTAGCATGAGGCCACATATTTTCTCGTCATGTGGTAGCATATGTTTGGGGCCCGAGGAGGACGATGCTTTCATGCATATTGGTTTTGGTGGAGTTGGCGCTGGGGGTGCACATGATAATTCCACTATGTCAGATGCCTTTTTGAGCAAGACATTTAGATTACAGTCATCGCGTCACCTTCTCAAGTATTTGTTATAACTTATTATGTGTGTTACAAAAAGATCAGAGTACTTGATTTACTTATATATGTTAAATTTTTGAAATAATTGTATTTGTACATGTATGCATTGATATTACAAGAGCGGGAGGGGCATCATCATCTCGACCACAGTGCAAGCACCATGCCTACACATACATTTACAGAGGTAATTTAGAATGTTAATTGTGTAAAATTTTCACGTATGCATATAAATATATATATATATATATTTATGAACTCAAATATATATATGCTCTTATATGTTTAACTAACTTAACGTGATATATGTTTGATAAAGGTGTTGACTTCACTAGACTGACTTCCCACACCCCATCATCTACGATGAGATTAGAGAAAGGTGTTTGCCGATGCGATTTCATTTGTGCAACAACTCACGAGGTATTCAAATACCATGTATTTTCATTAAATTTCTGTGTAATTCATATTATGTTAAATTACATGTTAATAATGTCCTTCATTGTAGCATTATTAAATTATGTTAATAATGTCCTTCATTGTGTATACTGTAGGAGTTACTGTGATAGTATCCCCTTTCATTTAATTCACATGCGTGGCATGGGTAAAAAAATAGTTGTATATTGATAAAACTAGTTAAAATATTGTCATTACACACATGCATGTACTTAGTTATATTTTGGCTAATTCTAATGTTTGATTTTGTGATCTTATGTGTATGTAGGGAACTTCAACCCCCTCCATTTTGACTTCGAGGGCATAGACTCCTTGATCTCATCGTCTTCATACCCCTTTCATGTTCCAGGAGCTCTCGATGACTCATCTGAGTGTGAGATGCAGATTCGGCGTGACCAAGAGCTTGGTAAGTGTGTGTATTTATGTAAATACTTTCATTAGCATGGTCTTAAATACATGTTGAAAACATATATAAATTAATTTTTGACAAAAAAATTGTTTGCATTTACAGGTTCAACTACAGGTGAGTATTCAACGGAAGAGGACTTGTAGCATGGGCACAGACGATCGAAGTCATCTCATAGATCTCCATCTTCGTCTAAGGGAGGGCCTTCTTCAAGAAAGGCCAAGAGAGGGATAATTTTTTTGATGATTAGAAATATATATGTCTTACATGATATTTTTTTGTATGCCTATGTGCATGACATTATATGTACGGTATTATATGACATATATGGCATTTGAATTGATAGTATATGACCTATTCTGGGAATTTTTATATTTATCATGCACATTAATACTATTTGGAACTCGATATTTTTGTATGAGACCTTACATTTTTGAGATTATTTTTGTATGAAACTAATATGATGTGCACTTGACAATATTTAAGACATTATGGATTATTTTTTCATTTATTGGTGATGTACATGTACTAGTGTTTTCAATGTATAATATGCATCAAACTTTGGAAATCAATATTTATATAATGTATGTATATAAAGAGTTACCTAATCGAGTAATTATTCATTCAATTTATCATATGTGTATTTACCTTACTTGTGCTTCTTCTTGCTCATGGTCTCTTTGTACTAGTTCTTATCTTATCATGCACCTAATGCATTCTTAAATGCTTCTTAGTCTTCTCCCCTGTTAAAACACCTTAGAAAATCATTAGGACCATCTCTAACTTGATTCATAAGGTTCCAAACACCACCTTGTTGTTCATATTACTAAAACTGTCAACTAAGCCCCTTAAGACAATGTTTTTTGCAACAAGCATGGATAGAAGGATCTAAGGATACCCAAGAAGTCTTACAAGCTTCAATCATTCACTTTTTCCATCCCTAAGGTGCTCCCAAAATCTCAAACTCCAACTCCTTAGAGATTTATCATTCACTTCTCTCAATAGTTCACACTTTGCAAATACTAGCTCAATACACAAAAAAAAGTAATTGAACCATGATTGAAAAACTATTTCACTGTAATGTTTTGTGTCTTACCCACTCTTATTAGTATTGACAGAGAGTATTCAACTGAAAAGGGTTCATCTTCTTCATAGGAAAAAATTCAAAGAGAGTCATCACAATTTGATGCCTTTCATCTGCTGATATTTTGAGAATGTCTCTCTAGATGCATTACTCTAATGTTTGAGAATATCCTCCAGATGCAATGAAATTATGATTCGACACTCAATGATTCTTGATTGTCCAATTTGTGTTATTACCTCTAAATTGTATGCATTTCAAGTTATTTGGAAATCACATCACACCCTTCACTAGGCTTGATGACTACCCCTATCTTTTTAAAGGCACTTTTGAAAGAGTCCATGGGTTTATTATAGTAGAAATTATCAATGAATGGAAGGTCACTAAGCCATAGGCTAGCTTGACTCCCATTTAGAACTAAACAAGAAATATTTACTAGGTGATTGATAACCCATGTGTGTTCTTAGCCATTCCCATGTTGCTATGATTGTAATTTCCATGTCACTTGAGGCCTTGGAATATTTTGGTGGTAATTGTCCTCTGTTTCGCTCCCTCAACTTTTTCCTTTCTCTCTCCATCGCGCAGTTTCGCCATTCTTCCTCTACATCCATGAACACTGCTCTCAATAACTATATGTCTTTACAACAAATGTATCAGAAAATATGAAACAAATATGTTAAGAAAAGCATATCTTGCAAAAAAGGACAATGATTGTGCAACATTACCAATAATAGACTTCATACTGGTATTATGGTGGGATGAGGCTTGTCTCTCGAGGATCATAATCATATTCATGTATTGCCATCGAAGAGGGAAACTCCCATGTCAAATATTTTATCAATATGACGTGGAAGATAAGAAAATAAAATGAAAGATGGATGAATTTGATTTCATAGGTGATTAATAATATCAAGAGCCAAGAATAATATGGCGACGCATGATTTTCGACTCCCCCTAGAATGTAATCATCTTTGAGTAGGACCTTTAAAATTCCAAAACTAATAAACGTAAACACATAAAATACTGTAGTTTGAGTCAGTGTAAGGTCTATTGTCAGACGCAATATTTTGCAAAGTAGCTCATGGCACCAAACCGATATGCCAACATGTCTGGATGGCCTAGTGAATACTATTTTTCTTTTTCGGTGTGGGGTGGTGGTGCATTGCTTCGGGCTACCTTGTCTAGGCATAGTCCCTTAAGAGCCCCGAGACCAAAAATGCTATATCTTTGACGGGTGATTTCTTAGACTCCGTGGAACCTAGAGATGTCTCATTAGATCCTACACCTCTGCGTAGGGACCTCTATAAAATCCTCTCTTAGTTTTTTCCATCTAGATTTGGTTCTCTCGTTGTCATATTGTTTGTAAATGTGCAAAATATTGTAGTTTGAGTCAGTGTAAGGTTGTCAGATGCAATATTTTACAAACGGTATCTCGTGGCACCAAATCGATTGCAAAAACATGTTTGGATGGCTTGGTGAATGCTATTACAGTCTTCATTTAGGTGTGGGAGGTGTCGTTGCTTTTGGGCTACCTCATGTCAGGAGTAGTCCCTTAAGAGCCCCGAGACCAAAAATGTTATATCTTGACGGGTGATTTCTCGACTCGTGGAACCTAGAGACATCTTGTAGATCCTATACCTCACATGTAGGGACCTTCTACAAAATATTCTCTCAATTTTTTCCATCTCGATTTGGTTCTCTCGTTGTCCTATTGTTTGCAAATGCACAAAATACTATAGTTTGAATCAGTGTAAGGATGTTAGACACAATATTTACAAACGGTAGCTTGTGGCACCGAATCGAATGCCAACATGTTTAGATGGCACGGTGAACACTAGTTTAGTCTTCATTTCAAGTGTGGGGGTGTTTTTGCTTGGGGCTACCTCATCGAGCATAGTCCCTTAAGAGCCCCGAGACCAAAAAATGCTATATCTTCGACGGGTGATTTTAGGACTATGTGAAACCTAGAGAATCTTGTTAGATCCTACACCTTCACATAGGGACCCTCTACAAAATCCTCTCTCAGTTTTTTCCATATTGATTTGGTTCTCTCACCTTTGTCCTATTATCTCCAAACGAGTGAAATCTATAGTTTAAGTCAATGTAAGGTTTTTTCGATGCAATATTTTTCAAATGGAAGCTCATGGGACCGGAACATGTTTCGATTCATGCTAACACATCGGTGGTGGCTAGGTAAATGCTAGGGGAGGCATCAGCGGTTTTTGAGGCTAAAGCGCTCGCAGGATTCTTCCGGCTACCTCATCAAGGAGTTCTTGTTCAATGACTAGATTGGCTTAAGAATGCAAATTTTGTTCAATTTACTTTGTTTGGATTTCCAAAATCTACATTTTCTTCTAAAATTTGATCCATAATCAAGGAAACATTTCATTCATAGTATAACTCACATTGCCCTTCACTATTATACCTCTAGTATTTGAATGCAAATAAGCAACTTCTAGGATTATGACAAACTTACCTTGAAATTTTCCTCTTCTTGGTGCCTATACACCTTCCTTCAATGTTTCTACAGTCATAAAAGAGTGCATCAACCACTAAAGACCATACATTCACTTTTTCCTTCCTATACTTACCTCATATGCACTTGTCTCCTTGCTTAGTTCACAGAGCTAGCATGCATGTGTGTGCTCCTTGGTCTTCCTTAGGCCTCTTGAGGATTGAATCATGCTACAACATATCCAACAATGTTATAACACCCATGAAAAGTCATTTCAAACTCCTAGAACACTCTTTTCCATCCTTAAGCAAAACTATCCTATCTAGTCCCTTAAGACCATGCTCTTGGAATGACCATGCACATAGACTTTCACAAGTTCCCAGAATCCCACAATAGGTTCATTAATTCACATTCCACTAGCCCAACATGTTCCCAAAGTTTCAAGTCTTGGTTAGGTCTACAACTCTCTAAATTTCCCTTTTTGTATTTTGTGCTTGAAACCTTCAACTGGATCTCCCTGAGGAAACTGTCATGAACTGGGTAATTTATATAAGGATTCAATAGGAATTAATGACCATTTTGGGAACTCATTAAGATTTTTAAGATATCTAGAAAGTTTCATGAGCTAGTTCTCAATATTCTTGGTACTTCCTTTGTAAAGTGACCCTCTAAATTAGGCCTTAGACTGAGATGATTGGTTCTCTTTAGGACTGTCAAGAAAATATGAAAATATAACCAATGAAAAATTAAAATTATTTTTTAATCCCTTCAAGGACTCACCCAACATTGTTCATATAAAATTTAAGGCCCAAAACGTTGATTTGATGCTTCAAATCTCTTGCCCTAGCATACTTTTCACTATGATTTACAGTCTAGCCCGAGAGCCTAAAATTGGCAATATCTTCTAACATATTGTGATTCAAGATCTCAAATTTCATAAGTAGGCCTATCTAATCATGTTGAAGATGATTCTTTTACCAGTGAGCTTGAAAGGATTGCATATATTTCTCTTTTGAGGTCTTTTCCTTGCCAAATATGTACATGCAAGGGTTTCTTGGCATACAATAAGACTTTAGATGATTTATTGACCCTTTTCACTATGTAACACTTAACCAAGATTCATTTTAGTCACCTAGAATCATATTTCCCTTGTGTCTAAGTAATTATCTAGCAAAGATTACCTTTAATCCATGACAATGCATGTTAAAACCATTGTCATGCCTCCTTCTTAACTATGCACTTATATTTCTTGAGGATGTGTTTAGAAACAAGGCATCCTTCTTATCTTATTCACCCATAGGATACTAAAATCATATTTACTAAGTCAGATATCATTTGGATCTACTAAAACATACAATATTCTTGGAGATTCAAGGTCAAAACATGCACAAATACTTACTTGCATGACTAGTTCAGACAATATAATCTTCACCATTCGGGAACATTGAAAATGCATGTATAAATGTGTATAATGCTTGCATAGACCATTATGGAAGAGATCCATTTCTTTGTCTAAATTTGCATACCTCTCACATAACTTTGATATCACACCTCATAACAAGAGCCATGAGACAAAAAACACAATATCTTCGACAAGTGATTTCTGATTCTCTGGCACCTAGAGACATCTCGTCGAGATCCTACACGTCTCCATGTTGGGACCCTCTACAAAATATTGTCTCAATTTTATCCATATCCATTTGGTTATCTCGTTGTGTTATTGTTTGTAAGAACAGTGCAAAATACTATAATTTGAGTCAATGTAAGGTTCTTCGATGCAATATTTTACAAACAAAATCTCTTGGCACCAAACCCACTAAGAAAAAACATCAACATAGCTAGGTAAATAGTAGGGAGATGTCATTTTGAAGGCCAAATTCCTAGTGCTTCGGGCTACCCTAGTCCCTTAAGAGCCTTGAGACCCAAAATGCTATATCTTTGATAGGTGATTTCTCAGAATTCGTGGCACCTAGAGACATCTCGTCAAATCCTACACCTTCATGTCGGAACCACCTACGAAATCCTATCTACATTTTCTTCATCTCCATTTGGTTCTCTAGTTGTGTTAATTTTTACAATGCAAAAAAATACTACAGTTTGAGTTAGTGTAAGGCTATCCGATGCAATATTTTATAAACGGAAGCTCTTGGCACCAAACCAACCGCATAAAAATGTTGGGGTGGCCAAGTGAACACTAGGGGAGGTGTCATTTTAGAGGCCAAAGCTCTCCTGTGCTTCCGGCTACCTTTAGGGCATAGTCCCTTAAGATCCCTGAGACCAAAAACTCTATATCTTTGACAGTGATTTCAAAATATGTTATATCTTCGACAAGTGATTTCTTGGACTGTGGCACCTAGAGACATCTCATTAAGATTTCTAACCACCATGTTAGGACCCTCTATGAAATCCTCTCGTCTTTTTTCCATCTCCATTTCGTTTCTCTCATTGTGCTATTGTTTGCAACAATGCAAAATACTGCAGTTTAAGCAGTGTAAGGTTTGTTTGATGTAATATTTTGCAAACGAAAGCTCTTAACATTGAAACAATTATGCTAACACATAAGGGTGGCTAGGTAAATTCTTGGAAAGGTTTAGTTTCGGAGGCCAAAGATCCCGATGCTTCAAAAAGGTTACCTCGTTTGATTTCTTGGGCAGCGAGACGTCCCTTAAGAACCCATGAGACCAAAAGCGATATATCTTCGACACGGTGATTTATTGAACTTCATGGCTCCTAGAGACATCTCATTAGATCCTACACCTCCATGTCTCATGGACCTCTACAAAATCATATCTCATTTTTCTCCATCTCCATTTGGTTATCTCGTTGTGCTATTGTTTGCAAAAGTGTTGAATGGTGCATTTGAGTCAAGATGTAAGGTTGATGCAATATTTTTCAAACGAAGCATGTGGGACCGAACCAACTATGCACACATGCATCAAAATGGCTCCAGTAAATGCTACGGAGGTGTAGTTTTGGTTCCCTACACGGGGTGCTTCCGGTTATGTCTGCCTCAGCTTAAGGCTGCACATTCCCTAAAGAGCCCTAAGACCAAAAAATTATATCTTCGATGAGTGATTTCTCGGACTTTGTGGCACCTAGAGAGGTCTCGTCAGATCCTACACCTCTACGTTTGTACCCTCTACAAAATCCCATCTTGATTTTCTCCATCTCAATTCTCCTCTCGATGTCTTATTATATGTAAAAATCATTGAATAGTCCAGTCTGAGTTAGTGTAAGGTTGTCCATTGCCAACCACGTGAATAATATAGGTGGTTCATACAATATAGGTGGTGAAATGAGAATTTTAATAAGATATTTTTACAATATAGGTGGTGAAATGATTTTTTTGTTGTTGTTCTTTCTAATATTTAATTTCTCTTAGCTTCACTTAGCTTCGAGAATAATAATTTCTCTACAATGCCAACCACGTGAAGGTGGAATATTTTTTTGGCACCACTAACATGTTAGAATTAAATAGAATTTTAAATTGAATAGAATTTTAAACAAAATCATTCAAACAAAATCATTAAATTAAAATTCAAAGAAAAATTAAAAATTCAATCCAATGAACCACATGGATCAAATCTACTCTTGACAATAGCTATAATGATAATCGATTCATGAACCTTCCAAAATTATTGTTTAATGGCCTACCTCGATATTTGATCAATTTAATATTTTTTGCAAGAACCAAATGTGAATAGTGAAGTATCTTTCGATGTACTTCATAGTCTTCAAACAACCAAGTGTTTGATTTTTTTATAGGATATCATCGAAGCCAAGTTCTAGTGACTACCACTAACCCAATGGGATACTCAAGGCCTTCACCATCAATGACTGTGGAAATCAATTTTTTTCCTCTACACAACAAGACAAGAAGTAGTTTGTTCCCTCTTCATTAAATTTTGTTGCAATAACTACAAAAACGTGCCCTACATCACAAAGTAAAACTCAAGTCAAATTTAAAATACATTAAGATTTGATCATTTAATAATTTATAAATCTAAAACATGACATACATATGTACCTTGTTGCACTAAATCAGAGACTTGGTCAAAGTCAGGTGATGTCATATGATCTGAAGACACTGTAAGTTGTAATGCTGTGGAACTTCATATACATTGTCGAGTGGAATTAGAGGTCTAAAATCCATTCGTCCACCCACTGTTGTGACTCACATTCATTCCACACAAAATCAATGCATGATATACAAAAACATGCCATGCACCTAGTATAAAGAGTCCAAGAACTTACATTTGAACTACGGAACGAGTGCATATCACTTGATCCTGTAACTATCATACAATCTTCATAGCTTATCAAATGTTGTTCCTCTATCAACCAGAAATATCTACAAACCATTGAACTGTCTTGAGAGCCCATGTTCTTGACACACCAATCAACAATGCTTCTTGCATCTGTAAATTTAGCACCATCCTTGAACTTTAACTCTTCTCTTGCAAGTGCTCTTTTCACACATGCTCTTGCACCATCATGCTCTCCTTTCCCATGTCCTACCTTAGTAAAAATCCAAATATGTTGTACACATGTTTCTTTGTGCATCCTACTTAGCCAATAAAACATTCGTGCATTCTTGAATTGTGATGTACAGTTGTCCAACAAATGTAATGTTGATTGAATAAAATGTTCCTCTCATTCAAGTTCGCATAAAACACCTGGAAACACCCTTGCACATATTCTGTAGAATGTTTCCGATCATCACTGATGTAGAAATGATACTCTCTTAATATTTTTCGATCTTGTTCAAGTGCTTTCGGAGATAGCATGAATGCTATATGCACTGAAAATAACAACTTGCAACGAGTTATAATATTGAGAATGAACCTCCATTTATGGCTACAACGTGTAATTCTCTGCGTAGTCATCTACTAAAACAATAGTGCCAAGTGGGAATGTATCTTTACTTAACTTGAATTTTTCATCCAACCATCGAGCTCTATGTGTGTACTCTTGCATACTCATAAACATTTACCTATCTCGGATTTGACCAAATATTCTCGTATATGTAATCGTTTCTATAACAAGCTCACACATGTTAGATTTTTTCCATATTTTAATTGATATGCCACCGATTTATATTTCACGAACCCAACCAATTATTTTCCTATTGAATTTGTACTCTCCTCATGGATACAAATTTTTAGATTTGGCAAGCCACCACATACGTTGCACGTTCCATCCAAACATGCTTTCTTTATAAAAATTGTCTACTTGATTTTGCACAAAATATTGTCGAATAGATTCCCTTGAAGATTTTGGTGGGAAATTTAATCCACACTCCTACAACATGATGTTAGTATGCAAAACACAACGTATTTGACAAAAAAATATCATAATGGATTGAAAATTCAACATGATTCCCGCAACAACAAGTGGTACGTGAGTGATTGAGTTTTACATAAAAGGGTTTGTTCATTTCAAATAATCCTTAACTAATGTTAATTTATGGATTTTAATTTTTAAACTTAGAGAACAATTGTGTTTGAGTCATATCTAAGAACTTTTTTGCACAAAATTCACAATTACAAGAACTTATTCTTCTTTTCATTATATCTCTTCTATTAGGTGAAATTGTACATACCCAAAATTACACGTACTACATTGTCGAGAAAAATCGTTACAAAAGGTCCCCAATGATGATTCATATCCTTTTAGAAGGTGTTCGAGTTCCTAAGCCCATTCACTAGTATATATTTGTAGCTTAGACATCCCTACTCAGCCTTTGCATGCTTTCTTATAGCTTCCTCGCTTATTTTTATGCATGTTTTGACCTTCTGGATTTCAAAATCTGTTGCCTTCGCCTAGGGGCGGTTTTGTAACCGCCACCCAAGAAGGATGGTGGTTTTGTGACCATTGCACTAGTCAATGCAAGTGGTTTTGTGTTCGACACCTTGCACAGGTGGTGGCGGTTATGTGTGATTTTTCTAGAAACCTTCATGCAAAATTAGACACATGTGATTTCAGTTAACTTCACTTTCAAGGCGCGTTTGTGAACCAAATTAGCTAAATTTGGGCTTGATTGCATGGTCTTCTCTCCCTCTTCTATTTTTAAATAGAATTAATTAGTTTGAACTACCTCTTCATCTAATGATGTGGCACCACAAGGTTGCCTTGTGTGTGAGTTCACAACCTAGCCAATTTTTTATATAACCATTACTTGTTCTCAAGCAAGGCCCGAGAATTTTGTGTATCTTGCATAGTATTCACAGAATAATCTCGCTAGAAATTATGTAGTCAAGTCCTCGATCTCTTGTGCTATCTCTCTTCTACTTGCATTGTAACCTGCACTAACTTCAAGTTGCATTATCAACTGCTCAAGCGCTTTCTTTGTGGTACCTTTACATTCCCAAATTCCTTGGACTCACGTGGACACACCGAGAATGAAAGGATAAACTAAGGGGAAAAATCATCACACAACTAGATTTATCTTTGTTTTATGAATTCAGGTTGGAGTTGTTGTTTGGTTCCTTCATTGTTCCAATTTATTATTGTTACATCATCTCAAATAGAGTAGAAATCAATTTTCCTTCATATGCAAGTAATTAGTTAATTTCTAAAAGGGTTTACATCTTTCATAGCAGCTCCCAAAGGACGGATCTTATTCTTTCATATCCCTATGGATCTAAAGGAGAGAATATCTATAAGATGTTGTTTAAACATCATAGAGGAATTGGAAATTTCATGTTCTATTTAGTTTAGATTTAATACAAAATCGCATGTAGATAGCCACATCCGACTATTTTTCTTGTTTAGGATTTATTTGTTTAGAATAAAGGACATTTTTATTTGTGATTGTAATATTTTAGTTTTGTGATTTGTTTAGATTAGTTTCCAAAGCAAAGTAGTTTAGATTGTTAATTTCATCTTTGTTTAAATGGACTAAATAAAAACTAGTTTAACACATAGATTCAATCAAGTAGGTCAAGCCATGATGTAATTTACATTACCCATTCATATCCTCTAAATCTCCCCTTTACCAAATCAGCTACTAGGAATTCACACTACCAGCCTTAGTCACCGATTCTCCTATAGTTAGTTGTCCACATTTCCACATCGGTTGTTTAAACATGACTTGGGGGCCAAAAAGTGGCGGATTCAAGGTCGCGATTTTTTGAAATCGATTTTCATTCGTATAAATTGGTGAACCCTACATGAAGGATTATTTCCTTATTTTTCCTTTTCTTTCATTGTTACTACCTTGTCTTTCCATTTCTTCCCCTATTTTGATAGGTATTTTATACTTTCTAAAATATGTTAGAAGA
The DNA here is from genome assembly GCA_018340775.1 of Taxus wallichiana var. yunnanensis. Lineage (NCBI taxonomy): Eukaryota > Viridiplantae > Streptophyta > Pinopsida > Cupressales > Taxaceae > Taxus > Taxus wallichiana. The sequence continues at coordinate 508,563,022 of CM031239.1, read as the reverse complement.
GAACTCATTATCCATATTTCACCCCCGGGAAAAGTATTGGATCAGCCACAACCCCGCACAGAAAGAACAAGAGAAAACATATTTAAATCTCATAAATAGGTCGTAAAAGGACTCAACAATGGATCAAGGGGCCTGTAGAGAAGAAATGGCTCTATCGAGTGAATTCGTGTCTTAAATCTATTTAACAGGTTACATGTGGGCTCAAAAATAGAATAACATGGTAGAGAGGAGGAGGAGTAGTGTCACAAAGAAGCCAGGAGAAAGAAAGAGAAGAAACGGTGAAGATCCAAAGTCTTCTGGGCTCAAAACAGTTCATAACGAGTCCAAAAATTGACTAAGTATGGAGGAGACATGGAGAGAGAGCCACGTGTGGCACACGACGCTTCTCCAAAGTTGAATCCAAAAAGGGAAGCTCAAATGAGTGCCAAGATTCCACATGTCCAGAGCCCCAAAAAGTTGCATGACTATTGAAAAGTCTTCGACTAGGAAGAAGGGGCCAAGTGTCGGCTCAAGCAAATCCAAAATGGGAGCCCAAGGTGGAGACTCAAACTGCGCCAGCCCTCCACATAGAAAATGGTCAATAGAGGTCAAAAGGTGGATAGGTGGGCCAAAAAAAGGCTAAGTATAGAAGTACTTGGCAGGAGACTGCCACGTGTCCAAGCGGCACGCATCTCCAAGGGTAAATCCAAAAGTGGAGGCTCAAACAAGTGCTAGTTCACCACGTAGTCCAAGGTCCGAAAAGGTAAGAGGGAGGTCGTTGAAAAGTCCAAAGACCTGTGGAGGCTTCCAAGTGTCAACCCGATGCTCCTTCAAAGGAAAATCTTGATCGGGATTTTAAGCGAGCGTGGAGCCTCCACGCATCCTAGTCTCAAAAAGGGGACAAGAGTCGGGTGAATAGTCAATGCATGGTGGTAGGCCGACAGAGAGTGCCAAGTGTCCAAATGGTGCTAACTCAAGGGTCAAATAAAGAGAGGGTTTCAGCAAAGTGCCAGACCGCCGCGTGTCCCCTGGTCAAGAAATATGACCCCGCCGAGCAAAGGACTTAGCCAAAAACATAGAAATTGAGTAGGTCATGGAAGAAGCCATGTGTCAGCCCCATGCCATTCCAAGAGAAAAATATAGAGGCCACCCTCAAACAAGTGCCAACCCTCCACATGTCCCATATTAAAAGGGGGCCCATTTTTCAAACCGGTTTTCCCACCTTTTTGTATGGACCGATACAAATTTCGAAGGGGCATATCTTTCGACTCGGGGCTCAAAAATTAAAATATGACACCATTGGAAAGATCTCGCCTCGTCTATGCCATGGAGATCTGAAACTTTAAGTTTGGGGAGGTTAGGTGGGAGAAAAATGGAGAAACATCTTTAGGCCATTAATGCAGGATCTATTTTTGCCCCAACAACCAGATCGGATTCGATCTGATCCGTCGTTTCCTCCTCCTTCGAGGTGCCGAATAAGAAATTGATGCAGTCAAGACAATTTGGGGGTAGATTTTATGGGAGGCATTAATAGTGGTGGTTGAGCTTTGAACTATTTTTTCCCACTCTCTCTCTTTCTCCCCTTCGTGTTGAATCTATAAAAGTAGGGTCGAAACTCATCAGTAAAGGGTCGACATTCTTTTGTTTTTGCAGGCAGAGCTCCCCTTCCTTCTAAAGCAAAGGAATTCATGGAGTTTAGACCTTCCATTTAAATTGCAATATGTTTCCTACCTTCTGGCCATTTGTAATGCATTATATCAATCTGCAGAGCAATAAAACATGTTTGTGATTGATTTTAGATCCTTTCTTGTCTCCTTTTCTCTCATCTGGTCTTTCATTATAAATCTGGTTATCTGTGCTTGATTATTGTATGCATTTTGTTGGTTTGTGTCTATCAGAAAAACTAATGTTCATCATTCCTTCAGTGCATCACCTTGTAGCTTAGTTTTGATTTCTTGTATTCCTTTTATCCATGTCTCCTTGGTAAAACTTAGATTAGGTTTAGGAATAGGTCCTCTGCAAGTTTCCACGCATGCACCTAAACAGAGGAATAGGAACCAACCTTTAATCTGGAGAGTTTTCCCATTTGCAAAGTCCCACACTTTGGGGAAAACTCAATGTTATGCGAATCACACCAAATGAATCTGCCTTAGAAAAGTAGATCTGATGACTCATTTGGGGGTGTTGTGATTTTGCACTAACATTTTTGGCATGCCAATGGGACAAAGAAGTCTCCATCTTTATTACAGTAAGATTGATGTGCACTTGCATGTGATTCTAGATTTTAAGAAGCTTTTAAGAACTACACATCGGTGACTCCAAAAGGGACAAAATCCACTAGTTTCAGTAGTCCAAGTTTCCCAAGTTCATGAGAAGGATACAAACAAGGTCAAGAACAAGAGAAGAAGGATAGTTTGTACACCTACACTTGTCTCCTAGATAGAAGGAGAAGAGGAAGAAGAGCCCAGAGGTCTCTATCTCCACCAAACAGAGCCTTATCAACACCTCCCTCCAAAGAGGTCATTCTTTCAATCAAGAAGGGTGCTCAAAGCCGATCAGATGGCACAACCAAATCCTTATGTCAATTTCACTCAAGCAAAGAACCCACTCACTCTGAATGCACAAAATCTAGTCCCGTGGTAAGCATTAAAGAGCATCCCATATTTCACTGGAGAAAACCAGACTTCTCCGGTGACCACGTTCAAGACATTGCAAATGTCTATACAATCCATGAGATCACTGAGATGGACATTACAGTCAAGTTTCTAGCCTCTTCACTCAAGGGTAAAGCTTCACAATGGTTCAGGAGCCTAGCAATAGGCTCTATTCAAACTTGGGACCATCTGTGCAGAGCTCTTCATGACCAGTTTGGAGAAAAGGGAGATAACCTATCCTTGTTGGAGCAATGACAACAATCAAGAGAGCTCAAATGAGTAGTTGATGGATTTCAACCTCAGATTTCAATGGACTTGGGATAGGATTCAAAGTAGCAAGTAAAGCCCACTGAAGAAGGTGCCTTCTTATACTTTCTTAGAGCTTTAAATTTTGATATTGCTTTAATGATTCAGTCAATGGGGGCACAACCTTACCTGCAGCCTATAGCCTTTCCATAGGAGCTGAGAATCATTTAATTCAGGCTGGAAAACTTGCTCCTAGGCCATCCATGCCTCTATACCCCGAATTAGGAAACCCAAGTACCAGCCAAACACCCACATTAGCTCCTATACCTACTCCCAGGAGTCAAAGTTCAGCTGAAGCCTCCACCTCATCATCTAACACCTCAAAGGAGCTTCAGAAGTTATGAAACAACTTCAAAACCTAGGGAATGAGTTAGTAACCATCAAAAGAAAGCAGGCTCAGAGTTCTAGGCCATATCAGCCTCAAGCTCAATATCAGGCTAGACCCCGTATCAGCAAAATAGACCACCAAGCCTCAGGCTGTAAATCAGAGTCAACACCAAGGACAACCTCAAGCTGCTAGACCTTTAGGTCATATGATCCAAACACAACTTCAACATCAAGGGCATTGGTTCCAACACAAAATAACATGGCACAAGAATATGATTGGTGTTTCCCATGCAATCACCACATAATCAATCGAATGTGCTTCAATGGTGCACTAAATCAAGATTTGATGGTGCAAACCATTGGTGTGTCACAAGAACCTAGCCAAGAAGAAAATCAGTAGCAAGGAGCTCAAGCAAGAGGGACCTCCAAGTGAAACTATGCTTGTCAATCGGGCAAGTCAAGACTTTTTGTGGAATGAATCAGCTCCTTCTCAAAGTATAGCTACCAATACATGGTCCAAGAAGAGAAATATTGGAGAAGGACATTCACCAAACTTAGGTGATCCTCAATCCTCCATTGCTCCACAAGGTATTGGCATTCAAAATACAACTCCCAATATGCAGAGCCAATCCAAGCCACCTTCCAAATCCACTCAGGCACCGGTTATAACAACCCATGTGCAAGAAAAAATGTGCCAGGAAGGGGCAACAAAAGGATAGCTCATTTAATATCATTGAGAAAATGAAGAAGACAAGTGTGAACATTTCACTATGGGAGTCACTGGCCATTCCAGGGTAGAGGGATCTATTACAGACTGCTATGGCCAATTGGTCAAGCTCAAATCAACCCCCTAACCAACAAGAGAAAGTGCTTACCAATACAACTCAACCTGGGGGAAACCATCGAGAGAAACAAGGTAAGAACCTGAGACCTCCTCCATTCTATGTTTCATTAATCATTGGGGACAAATTGGTGCATAATTGCATGATTGATTCGGGGGCAAGTAGTTCTGTAATGCCCAAACAAATAGCTGATCAACTGGGTCTCCAGTATGAAGTCATCTCTAGAGGGGTAGTACAATTGGATGGGACAACAATGAAACTATTGGAATCATCAAGGATCTCGAGCCTCACTCTGCATGCCTACCCCAATGTGATCAGATTGCAGAACGTATCGGGCCATAGACTTGCCACCACATTTTTGCATTGTGTTTGTCCAGGACTTCACTACCGCCAAAATGGAGGCTATTTTTGTCACCGACTGGTCACATATGCTCTTTAGAACAAGGTATGGAGTGAAGGCCACAATCAGATCCGAGCCCATAGTGGATTATCACATTGAGTCTTATGTGCCTAGCCCAATCAATGCAAATTGTTTTGGCTTTTGATCAGAGGACCTCCTAAACACTTGTGAAGTAGATACCAAGGTGGGGTGTATATGACCTGACTCTCGATGAATGGGTGGTCAAAAGACATGCTTTTGATCCCTATAAGGAGATGGAAGAATCTGAGCTAGGAGTCTACTACCTGCATGAGGAGAATCATCCTCTTCCTGACATCATTAAGCCTAGAACACAAAGATGACAATGAAGTATGGAAATTGTTCTTTGATGGCTCGAGAAGTAGGCAAGGAGCCAGAGGAGGGGCTATGATTGTGTCACCCCAAGGTATGAAATATTACTCAACTTTCCATTTCCAATTTTCCTATTCAAACAATACAAGAATATGAGGCTTTGGTTCATGGATTGCATTGGGCTAGAAGATGAGGAATCAAGAACTTGCAAGTGTTTGGTGACAAAGTGAACTAGTTTCCAATCAAGTCAAAGGACAAAATGTTGTCAAGAATGACCTGCTCAAAAGCTACAAGAATAGGGTATGGGATCTCATTGAGGATTTCAAAGCCTTCAACATTGTGTCCATACCTAGGAAGGAGAATGAAGCTGCTGATAGGCTTGCAATAGTTGGAGCAACATTTGATGTGGTTGACAACATCAAGAGGGACAAAGGACAACCACATATCCATGTGATTGTGAGGCCAAGCAGTGCCAGATAACAACACATGCTAGCAGGTGTTGAGAATGATCAACAGATCATCAATTTTTTGTAAGAGGAAGCTGAATTCTCAGCTAGAATCAAAACAGATTAGAGAAGCAATATGGAGATCAAGTAGTGTAGCTACATACAAACAAGCTTCCCAAAGGCTTAGTGACATTAGAATCTATCTTCAATCCTAATGATCAGTTTCAAAAGAGAAGGCTAATATACAGATCAAAGGAGAAGATTCAGAGTCAATTCTAGTTGGAGAAGGAAAAACACTTCAAATTGGCAAAGTGGCCACCGAGCAAGAAAGGTATGAATTCATGCAACTTTTCCAAGAGTTTCCTAGATGTATTTTTTGGAGCTATGAAGACCTAAGAGGGTTCAATCCAAAGTTAGCACAACACACAATCGAACTAGATCTAGCTGCTAAGCCCATCAGGAAAAAGTAGAGACCAGTCAATCCACACATTGAACCTCTGATGAAGAAAGAGCTAAACAAGATGATAGAGGCAAGTATCATATTTCCAATCAAACACTCAAGTCTGGGTTGCAAACTTGGTCCCAGTCAAGAAGAAGAATGGAGAGATTAGGTTGTGTGTAGACTTTCGAGACTTGAACAGAGCATCCCTCAAAGACCACTACCCACTCCCCTCAATGGAGAGTAGATCTTGCAAGTGGTGTCTAGATCAGAGAGATTCTCTCTCCTAGATGGCTACTCAGGGTACAACCAGATAATGGTGAAAGAAGATGATCAGTTCAAAACAACTTTCACCACCAAATGGGGCACCTATGCCTATAGAAAAATGCCATTTGGATTGTCTAATGTCGGAGCCACTTTCCAAAGGGAAATGGATATGGCATTCAAAGGGATGATCAACAAAATAGTACTGATCTATCTGGATGACATTACTGTGTTCTCCAAAAATGCAAAGCAGACCACCTTTTTCACCTAAGACAAGTGTTTCAAAGGTGTAGGAGATTTGGGGTATCATTGAACCCTAAAAATGCATATTCTTGGCCCATGAGGGTAGGCTTCTAGGCCATATTGTGTCAAAGGAAGGTTTGGCAATTGACCCTAGAGAGAGTTGAAGCAATAAGAGCATTTCCATTGCCAAGCCATAAGAAAGCTCTTCAAAGCTTCTTAGAAAAATCAATTTTGTCTCATAGGTTTGTACCAAACTTTTTGCCCTTGTCAAACCAATAACGTTGATGTTGAAGAAGAGTTTGGCATTTAGGTGGACAACTGAAGGAAAGAAAGTTTTGAGGCCATCAAAGAAGCTATATCACAAGCCCCAACTCTCGTGAATCCAAGATTTTTCTAAGGACTTCATACTATATGCCTTTGGTGGCAGTGACACAATTTCTACAATCTTAGTACAATAGAACAAAGAAGGTACAAAATAGCCAATTGCCTTCTTCAGCCAAGGTCTAGAAGATTATGAAGTGAGATACTCCTTCATCGAAAAGCAAGTCCTGGCAGTGATCAGAGGGTTAAAGAAGTTTAAACATCTGGTTTCAAACAATAAAATCCAATTGTTAGTCTCCCATGCAGGAGTTAAAGACTTCCTTCTCAACAAGGATCTAAATGAAAAAATGTGTAGGATGGATCACTCGTGTCATGGAGTATGACATTGAGATCAAGGTTACTAAGTTGGTCCATGTGGGAAGGGATTGTGTGAACAACTAGCCTCAAGTCAACAAGATGAGGCAAAGCAAGTGGTGAAAAGGAAGTTGTTTTTGTCTTGCAAAATAGTCAAGAGGAAGAAAATGATGATGTACCCACTCCTTGTTGGACTCAAAGTATTATGCACTTCCTTCAAAATAGCTGTGTCCTCCAAAAATGAGTAAAACAAAAAGGAGACATTTTAGACTACAAGCCATCCCATATGTGCTTATTGATGGTGTCTTGTTCAAAAGGGACATCAATGGCATTTTGTTAAGGTGCATTGGGACAAATCAATTGAGAGAGTGTTACAAGAGTTCCATGATGAAGCAACTGGAGGCCATTTTTCTCCATGGGTGACAACACTCAAGATCATGAAGGTGGGTTATTATTGGCCCAGGGTGTTTAGTGACTGCTATGCATGGATCAAAAAGTGCAAGAATTGTGCATTCTTCAAAGGCAAAGAAAGGCTAACAACACTTCCATTGCACCCAATTTCAGTTGACCAACCATTCATGCAATGGGGATTGGATTTCATCGGGGTCATCAATCCAAATTTGAGCCAAGGCCACAAATGGATTCTGATGGCAACAAACTATTTCACCAAGTGGACCGAGGTAGTGGCACTCAAAGAAGCTAATGAGTCTAGCATACTAGATTTCTATGAAGGGATAGTGACTAGTTTGGAGTGCCAACCACCATTATATCAGATAATGCATTGGCATTCATAGGTTCCAAAATCATAGAATGGGCCATTAGGAATGGGATTTACTTGAGCACTTCATCAAACTATTACCCTCAAGGTAATGGCCAAGCAGAGTCCACAAACAAGAACCTGCTAAAGATTGTCAAGAAGAACTCTAGATGAAAATCAGAGAACTTGGCACATGAAACTCAAATCAGCCTTATGGGCTGATAGGACAACACCCAAGAGGTCTACAGAAGCTCTCCATTCAAACTTGTCTATGGGAAAGAGGCAAGTGTTGCCTATATCACTTGAGTTTCCAAGCATTGGAACTCATGAAGCAGCTGGAGATGTCTGAGTTTGAACCAATGGAGGCCAGGTATGTAGAACTGATGGAATTGGAAGAAACCAGAGACATGCACTTCAAACAATGGAGAAGGATCATGTCTCAATCAAGAGATGCTTTGACAAGAAGGCAAGAACAAGGACCTTCCAAGAAGGAGACCTAGTTTTGAAATGGGATGCAGATCGGGAAAACCAGAAGGCATTCCAAGTTTGATGCCATTTGGAGTGGCCCTTACATGGTCACAAAATGTAAAAGTAGCAATGCTTTCCAATTGTCTACATTGGATGGTGAAGAGTTACAGATTCCAAGTGAATGGAATCTATCTTAAACACTACTACTAGAAGGAAAGTTCTCACCTTGTACATATTAGTTTAGTTTCTCATTCCTCTAAGTGCTTGTGCACATTGTCTTGTTGTAGTTTAGGTTGCTTTTTTCTCCTAAGTGCTTTGCACTCTCATGTTCTACTTGGAGCATGTATGATTTCAAATTTTGTATATAGTTGTGGTGTTGTTTTTTGTTGCTCTTGCACAACCCATTCAGAGACAAGATGAAGCCCTGGTCAAACAATTTTCTACTCTCATAAACCATCATTTTGAGATTTCTTATGAAAATTGAGAGTGCAAAAGTCAGGCTCATGAATAAGAGGCAGGCTCAAGATCGAAACCATCATTCTCGACTCCATGCCCAATGGATATGACAAGGCAATTGGTCTTTTCATCTAGCAGGAAGATACCCCTGTGAGTCACCAAATTGTTATCCATATTTCACCCCCGGAAAAAATATTGGATCAGCCATGACCCCCACATAGAAAGAACCAGAGAAAACATGTTTAAATCTGTAAAAAGTCGCAAGGACTCAACAATGGAGGAGTGGGGGCCTCATGAAAGATCAAACGACCCCTAGCAAGAAAAAGAGAAGAAACAACTCTATCGAGTGAATCCATGTCTTAAATCTATTTAATGGGTTATGTGGGCTCAGAAATAGAATAACAGGTTCAGAGAAGGAGGAGCAAGTGTCACAGAGAAGCCAAGAGCAAGAAAGAGAAGAAATGGATGAAGATCCAAAGTCTTCGGGCTCAAAACAGTTTAGAATGAGTCCAAAAATTGACTAAGTATGGAGGAGGAGGTAAAGAGAGAGCCACATGTCGGCATGATGCTTCTCCAAAGTTGAATCCAAAAAGGGAAGCTCAAATGAGTGCCAAGGCTTCCACGTGTCCAGAGCCCCAAAAAGTTACACATGGCCATTGAAAAGTCTTCGACTAGGTAGGAAGGGCCAAGTGTCGGCTCAACGCAAATTCCAAAATGGGAGCCCAAGGTGGAGACTCAAACTTGCGCCAAGCCCTCCATGTAGCAAATGGTCAACAGAGGTCAAAAGGTGGATAGGGTGGGCATAAAAAAAGGCTAAGTATAGAAGTGCTGGTGGAGACTGCCACGTGTCCAAGCGCGCATCTCCAAGGGTAAATCCAAAAGTGGAGGCTCAAACAAGCACCAGTTCGCCACGTAGCCCAAGGTCCAAAAAGGTAAGAGGGAGGTCGTTGAAAAGTCCAAAGACCTATGGAGGCTTCCAAGTGTCAACCCGATGCTCCTTCAAAGGAAAATCTTGATCGGGCTTTTTTAAGCGAGTGTGGAGCCTCCACGCGTCAGTCTCAAAAAAAGGGGACAAAGTCAGGTTGAATAGTCAATGCATGGTGGTAGGCCGGTGGAGAGTGCCAAGTGTCCAAATGGTGCTAACTCAAGGGTCGAATAAAGAGAGGGTTTCCAGACAATGCCGACCACCGCGTGTGTCCCCGGTCAAGATATATGACCCCGCCGAACAAAGGACTTAGCCAAAAAATATAGAAATTGAGTAGGTCATGGAAGAAGCCACGTGTCAGCCCCATGCCATTCCAAGAGAAAAATATAGAGGCCACCCTCAAACAAGCGCCAACCCTCCACGTGTCCCATATTAAAAGGGGGCCCATTTTTCAAACCGGTTTTCCCGCCTTTTTGTATGGACCCGATACAAATTTCAAGGGGCATATCTTTCGACTCAGGGCTCAAAAATTAAAATATGACACCGTTGGAAAGATCTCGGCCTCGTCTACACCATGGAGATCTGAAACTTTAAGTTTGGGGAGGTTAGGTGGGAGAAAATGGAGAAACATCTTAGGGCCATTAATGCAGGATCTATTTTGCCCCAACAACCAGATCGATCGATCTGATCCACCATTTCCTCCTCCTTCGAGGTGCCGAATAAGAAATTGATGCAGTCAAGATAGATTTGGGGGTAGATTTTATGGGAGGCATTAATAGTGGTGGTTGAGCTTTGAACTTTTTTTTCCCACTTCTCTCTCTTTCTCCCTCTATGTTGAATCTATAAAAGTAGGGTCAAAACTCATCAGTAAAGGGTCGACATTCTTTTTTTTTACAGCTCCCCTTTCCTTCTGGAAAAGGAATTCATGGAGTTCAGACCTTCCATTTAAATTGCAAATATGTTTCCTTCCTTCTAGCCATTTGTAATGCATTGTATCAATCTGCAGAGCAATAAAACACATTTGTGATTGATTTTAGATCCTTTCTGTCTCTCTTTTCTCTCTCTGGTCTTTCATTATAAATCTTGGTTATCTCGTGTGCTTGATTATTGTATGCATTTTGTTGGTTTGTGTCTATCAGCAAAACTAATGTTCATCATTCCTTGGTGCATCACCTTGTAGCTTAGTTTTGATTTCTTGTATTCCTTTTATCCCTGTCTCCTTGGTAAAACTTAGATTAGGTTTAGGAATAGGTCCTCTGCAAGTTTCCACGCATGCACCTAAACAGAGGAATAGAACCAACCTTTAATCTGGAGAGTTTTCCCATTTGCAAAGTCCCACACTTTGGGGAAAACTCACTGTTAAACATGTAATATGGTCAACCCAATGAAAACCACATTGTTATCACAAATGAAACAAGTTCTTACCATGATTCTTGTCAAGACCTCACATTTCCATGCAAGCAATGAGAAGATGACATATTTTCATGAATAACTAATCCTCTTCGCGATAGATGAGTATTTGGTTAGAATGAAATCTCAAACCTCCGAGATATCAAATGCATATCCTAAGATTCTTACTTCGAGGAATATAATAATTATAACACCGAACAATTCATGACATGGTATCATGAGCCTGCTCAATCAAACCCTACACTACAGCACCCAAACAAGGGACTCAATCCTCTCCCAATGATGTTATTTCTACTTTAGTAGGGAGGATTAGAGAATTAGAGAGTGCCAACCAGTGTAACCAACTCATGTAGTAGGGCAAAACATGGGACATCCAGTAGATAACAAGGGATACATTCCTACTAATGAACAACCAATGCAACATCATGTACAACAAGGATATTTGATTCAGACGAACTTGGGTGATCTTCTCATGGGATTTGACACACTAGGGATGGGTCCTCATCCTTCTCAAGCTTATCCTATGCAAGGGTTGGTTGGAAGTGTGTTCTCGAATGCCACTCCATCATGCAATGTGACGTTTGTTGGTTTTACGCCCGCTAGTCCATATCCTAGTATCATCCCACCTTATTTACAGATGTATTCAAATTCCCCTCGAGATGGACCCATATGATACCCCTTATTCTTATGCACCATATCAAGGAGCTCCATATGTTCCAAATAATGATTATAATGCAGTTTATCCAACTCTTCCACCTCCTCATCGAGGATCTTTGATGGTGGAATCTTACGCAATGGGTACTTATGCTGAGTACTTAAAGGAACCTCTTGAATTCACTATACATGGTGTCATGTTTCTATGCCCATTTCATGATATTCCTAATTTAAGGAAAAGGAGACCTTAATGCTCATATTAAGGCTTTATGCTTTTGCTATTAGGGAATTGTTTCCTTGGGTTGTCGTGATAGCTAAAATATTCCCGAAAACTCTTGAGGGAATGACACCGGACGGGTACTTATCATATTCCTGAAGCTTCTATACATTCTTTTAAACAACTTGTGTCACAATTCATCAGAGAATTTTATATGAACAAGTTGTTGCGTACATGGATTATATAATTTTTCATATTAGATGAGAGCAAAAAGATTTTGCCTCATATTTCATTCGAAGAGGTGGCGTCAAGTTCTTTACTCTTCTGCAAGTGCACTAAATATGGACCAAATGGAACTTTGTGATCTCTTCCTTCATTTTCTCGGTCAAGAGACCTGGGAAGATGTCCAAGTTTCCTTTACGTAGTTACGAAGAAATCTTTTGGAAGGTGCACTTTGAATTGACCAGAAGAAATTGATAGTGGTCAAAAGACTTATGGCTCGAATGGGAGACTGATCACTCCTTCACAGGGTAATTACCCCAACATTTCCAACAACAATCAAGGGCCTAAGGTCTTTAACAAGAACCGTGGTGTTACAATTGATGGTGTCACTGACTGTGTCGAAGCCAAACATTGGTAACACTAACCAGGAAAATAATGGTAATGCCAATGGTAACTCGGGAAATCATGTAAGCCCTAACTTGATCAACACGGTTGATGTAAATCATCCCCCTCAAAAGAAAAGTCAAACCCAAGGCCCGAACCAACATCAAAATTTTGGCCAAGGGACAACAAACCATGGTTATAACAACCAATTCCAAAACTACAATCAAGGTTATAATCAACAACAACAAGACACTTATCAAAGGCCAATAAATTACGATCCTAAAAAATATTGTGGTTTCCATAAGGTTCGAGGTCATGATGATAGAACTTTCCGTGATTGCAACAAGTTTCTACAAAGACTTCCGAAAACCAAAGACAACTCTTTGTAGACATGTTCTTAGCAAATTCAGAAACAAATTTGTAGTCTAACTATGCGGGACCCATAGCTCCTCGAACATAATGTGAGCATCCGTTATCCAAAATGTGTCCCTTGCTCATTTTGTGGCTAACTCCTTTCATCCTTCCCTCTCTTGTGCCTCGGTCATAATTTTTGATTTTCAGTGCACTCAAATTTTTTGGAAATGAAACCATTGGATAGAGCTCTCTCTCAAATTTCCAAGAAAGGTAAAGTTTTCCTCCTAACTCCATGTATTTTTGAAGTTATGGCTCGGTGGAGTTTTTGGGAAAAGTTTCCCTTGAAAGGCCCGCGGCCAATGAGATGCCGCCACGTGTCATGGAAGTGGCGGGGGTCGGAGGAAGACTTGGAATTTTCACCAAGTGTTTGGTGAAATTTCAAATGGAAGATTTTTTTCCGTAGGGCCGCCGCGAATCGAGGTTTCGACACGTGTGCCCTGGGGTCGGAACGGTGGAGCGCGGGAGGAAATTTGGAATTTTCCCAAAGTGTTGGCACAAAAGGAAATATTTGCTCCAAGGGCCCGTAGCCAGTAATATGTCACCATGTGTCCTAGAGTGGTGGAGCAGGGGAAAGAATTTGGGAAATTTTCCAATGGAGAAAACAAAGGAAAATTCAAAGAGAAAAGCCCACCCCCTTATTGCGAGCCAATAGGATCTCGCCACGTGTCCAGGTGGCGCCGAAACTTAAGGAAAGCCCGCGAGTGAAATTTTAAGAGGGAAAACCCACACCCAATGGGGTTATGCCATGTGTCTAGGATGGAAATGAATCAAACAACCCACGGAAAAATTTGGAAGGACAGGCCCGCGTCCAATCAGCGCTTGCCACGTGTCCCAAGCTCATCGGCCCCACGGGAAATTTTGAAAAATTTTCCAAAGTGCAAAGTGAAGGAAAATAGAGCAGGATGGGCCCGTGCCCAATCAAAATGTGCCACGTGGCACCTAGAAAGGCAGAGCATGGGAAATTTTGGAAAATTTTCCAAATGACCAAAAAGGTGAAAAATTTGAATTTTTGCCCGCCAACCCGATTTGGCCCTGTTTTGCCCTAAAACTTCAAATGGCCATATCTTTCGATCCAGAGCTCAGTTTTTCACGTTCTTTATATCAATGGAAATATGGTGAAATTCTCTACAAGATTCCGGGGTAATTTTTGCATTTTGATGGAGTTTGATGAGAGAAAATTGAAAAATACCTCCGCATGTGGTCATGGACGAAATTGACGTTTCAACACCATTTTTAATGAAGAATGGTGGCATTCTCTCCCGAATGGCTAAAAATGTCGGGGATGGGTCTGTAAGGATGCCCATGCTGTTTTGAATGTGTTTTGGTCAATGTTTGAATCCTTTCCATGTTTTCTCACGTTTCTCTCCGGCTCGTCCTCGCATTGAAAAAAGCCGGTTTGGCTCATTTTCAAAGGGTTGAACATTTTTGTGTATTGTAGGTCCCCTTTCTCCCCTTGGAAGTGATTTTGGTGGAATATCGACCTTTTCTAAGAACTGTAACTCATTTTTACCTCCGGTGTGTTATAATGCAAGTGATTTTGATGTTAAAATAATAATACAGCCCGTGATTAATTTTTCATCCTCTCATTGGTGTTGTTTGACTAATTTTGATTCTTCATTATAGTTACCGGTTTGTGCATGTTGTTTTGCTGCATTTTATGAATTGTGTCAATCTGCAGAAGTGAGAAATGCTCACCACTCCTTTGGTGCATCACCTATTAGCATTAGTTTTAGCTTTTTGCATTCTCTATCTTTGTCTCCTTTGGAATTTAGGGTAGGGTTAGGAATATAGACCTCTGCAACTTGTAAGTGATAAATCTAACCAGAGGAATTGAGGAACCAGCCTCTAAACTGGAGATTCCTTTCTCATTTTGCAAGTCCCACACTTGGGGAAAGGATTCAATGTTGTGCAATCACCTTTGGATGCTAGTTTGATCAAACTAGAAATCGATCAACATCCGGGGGTGTTGCTGATTTCAGCAACAACAACATCTTTTGGGATCCACTCCTAGACATCCTGATAATGTCAAGGTGAATCCTCAAAACATAAATAAAGGCATTCTTATAGGGAACAACGACCATGAGGCCTCAACTTCTAATAACTCTCGGGTTGCTCCTAACCTTGGTTTGAATGACAATATGAAGATCATGGGATTAATTGAGCTAGAATTTGAACTAGAAATTAATGTAACAACTCGGGAAAAGGAATAATTTACACAAACCCTACCCACTCTTTCCTCCTCACAGGATGACGTTCCTACAATCGCAAAATTAGTAGGATCCTATAATTTAATATCGGATTTGAACAAGACCTTCTCTCACATCTCGTTCCTAGATTTGTTGAAGAATTCCCCTATGCATCATTCCATACTTGCTCGATGCACTAGGTCTTGGTCATCTAATCTAGGTTACACCTCCTCCCAGTGCTCAAATAAATCATATCAACTTTGACATACATCCTACAAGACAAAGTGATAGGAATAGTGGTTTTTTTTTTATATAGACAAGATGCCATCCGACACTAAAATAACCCAAAGTGGTGATCCCTGCCTTATATTTACAAGTGTGATTTTATAATAATTGCATTAAGAGAGCCATGATCGATGATGGGGCTGCTGTGAATGTGGTTCCTTTTTCTTTATTACAAAAGTTGGGGTATAAGGAGACTAATTGTTCCTCTACAAGAAATACATTGTGAGGGTATGTTAGTTTGAAGGAAAATTCAATTGGAACCATAATTCTTCCTATTACCCTTGGGCAAAAAACCATCTTGATGGAGTTTTACATCATTGATAGGAAACAAATTATAACATGATCCTTGGGAGACCTTGGATTCATCGAATGAAGGTTATTCCTTCTACCTTGTTCCAGGAAGTTAGATTCCTCCATTTGGGAAAGGTATTCATCACCCAAGGGGATCCTAAGCCCTTCGATATACACTTAGAGAACCTCAAGAAGAAAAGAGGAGTCCATACAAAGTATGAGCTCCCTGTGAACCAATTAAACAAACCACCACCGTCAAACCAATTGGTTACAACCACCCTAAGTATTCCAAAGGATGAATTTGTTGACCCAAAAAAATTTGAGGTGGCCAAAACCGATAAAGGAAAATCAATATCTGTGGAAACTATGTCCACCAAAACAATGATAGATATCATGAAACTCTTAGAGAGTGATGAACCGATCTTCCTCCTGTTTGAACCACAAGGAATGGGTAGCCTTCTTAGTACGACCTCTCTTCCCACCGATGGTCTTGGCCTAGGTATAAACATGATAGAATTAACAAAGGAGGAAGAGAGGGATGAAATCAATATGATACCCATCAAATCCATCCCTAGGGTTTGTTCTATTCCAAACCTTGGTTTAGATACAAACATGTCAGAAATCAAGTATGTCATCTCCACAGGATGTGATCCCATAGTGCAACAAAGGTCACATAAAGTCACTATTCTTCACCAAGTTGAGTAGCATAGTCATGCCCACTTACGCATGATGTGTCAAGAACGTGACAAAGAGGTTCTTAAATACCTCCTTCAAGAATTGGATAAGCATATATACACGATCATGGGTAGGGGTTGTAATTTTAAACCATGGATAACAAGACCTTGTCAAAAGAACAAAAACTTCAAAGGTTGTGTTTCTTCACTGTGTACTCTTAGGGGTGAGGAGTTTGACATCCTTCAACTCTCTTCACCTTAGAAATTTCAGCATTTGATTCACCTGCATTTCCACATGTATATTATTGCATTCTTATCTGCCATCTCATTTCATAAATTTTGTAATCAAGGGACTTATTCTTACAGCAATTCCTAAAAACTTATGAAAATATTGGCAAAACATTCAAATCATATCTCTTCAAATTTTCATAATATCATCAATCGTTTCTAAATCATTTCATCAATTCAAACAAGATAAGACAAATCTTTGATAGTAACCATACCAAGGCTTACATACTTGGTTTTACTCATAGTTTTCTTCTAGATTAGGTGTCTTTGCCTATAGTCTGTTCTAGAAGCTTCATGGTGTCACATCTATCCCATATACACCTCTTTGGAAATAAGAACATTCTAAACATTTTACCTAGATATATATGTCAAATGCAAATCATCATAATTTTTTATTTACACACTTCTTTGCCCCACCAACCTTGGTGTTGAGCCCGTGCCTCTTACTAGTGGCGTGGGGTTGGGAAAGGAGAGAAGTTCCCTTACTCACCTATGCCTTGTCCTTGGTGATGAGCCCATACTTCCTACTAGTAGCATGGGGCAAGGTGTAGGGGTCTCTTCGCCAAATTAGAAAATTAAAAGTAGTTCATTCAATAAAAGATGTTGTAAAATCATAAATTCAAAACAAAGTGAGTTAGATGTCCAAATTCCAAGAGGGTTTAAAACCTTAAACCAGATTTTGTCAACCAAGTTTCCATCTATAGATCTAAGTCTAGATAAACTAGAAAGAAATTCACATTTTAAACTATATAGCAAACTTGAGTAGAATAAGGTTGTAGGTTCTCAATTTGGTTTTTGCCAAATCCTTGTCTTTCTCTCATCATTACCATTCAACAAATTGGTATAACTTGCGTCCCTTTTGGCTCTCGGTGTTGAGCCCTCGCATCTTACCGGTTGCGTGGGGTTAGGAGTAGGGCAAGTTCATTCTATTATCATATCACTTTTTCATCACGTTTTTCCAAAACAATAAGAAGTATCAAAAATTTCTTAGAGAAACTAAAGTTCAACATTACATTGTGCTTGCATAATCATCATATATCAAAGCATTGCAAAAACAACAAAAAGAAAATCATTTTGTTAGCATTCATCATCCATTACATACATTCTGAAAAGCATACAAAACTGGAAATTCTAAACATGTAGAGTACACATGTGAATCAAACCATAAATGGAAGTCAAATCTATGTAAGGAATAGCCAAATCACAAAGAGGTATGTGTGTGGGTGTGTGTGTGTGTGTGTGTGTGTGTATATATATATATATATATATATATATCACAATAAATCGAGTTTGTGTACAATGCCATCACGCACTTGGCATGGTTGAAACGCTCTCAATGAGCCCGAAAATACAAAAAAATCATATAAGTGCCTTGTAAAATGGTTAAAAGTAATAATGGCTCAATAGCCTATCAGTCCCTATGGGACCCCGAGAAGGTGCATGCCTAGGGATCATGATGCGGCTCCAATGGTGTGAATGCATTGAGTGGTGTGAGTGCCCGTGAGTATGAACACTAGCCGTGGTCTCACTACGACTCCTCAATGTTTCTCTCTCCCTCTCTCTCAGCTACCTCATAGCCCATAACCTTGGTCTTCAAATCCATAATCATCTCCATTGCCTTCCAAAGAGGCACGAAAAATTTCGGTGTGGCGGCCAACCCGCAAAGGCTGCCCCAAATTCTCCAAAGATGGTCGTGATCTAGTCTTCCCCATGGGAAGTAGTAAGGTGTCCACGCAGACCAACGAATAAGATCTCGACACTCACGAGTTTTCCTTGCAAAACAAAGAAACAATGGCGAGTTAGAAATCATAATATATATATATATATATATATATATATATATATATGCATAGAAATTAACATTTCTATCTAACAAGTTGAGAAAAGGGTATCTACATACTCGAATATATGGGAACCCTTACGGGGTCCACTAGCGTGGATGGTACACTGTTGATGGTGCACTGCGGTGCCTTTCCTCCACCTAAGGCAATGTGTTTTCTTGCGAAGGACTCCTCATCTCCTCCCTTGTCTCGAGGAAGTGGATCCTCGGAGACTAAGGTCTCCATCTCGACATCCTGTCTCCTCTCGCTTTGCTCTGGATACCTCTTGAGCATCATTCCACTCAGGTCACTATCCTCCTTCAACATGTGGGTTGCCTTGCCAGTCTCACTACCCAACTCCTCATCATCGACCCATCACCAATCTCCTCTCTAGTCTCATCACCTGTCTCCTCTCCAGTCTCTTCACATGTCTCCTCCTCAGAATCAGAACCTATATCTATGGGTACCTCCTCCTCCCCATTGTGAGCAGGTGTGGCCCTGATCTAAAGTAAAGGTGTAGGAGTGGCAACAGCCACACGTTGGGCACGAAAAACATGTCTAACTATAATAGGCACCCTTGGAGTCACTAAGGTCCAGCGGGATCTCCACTAAGGCCCTTTCGAGCCTCCTTGACACTCATGTATATAGGTGCCACGGGGGGAAAGTATATCAACATACAAAAGACCAAACTACTGAGGAACTTAGTCAAATGGATGTGTCTCCACCTTCCCCGTCCTATCCACTAACTGGCTAGTAGTGGCATAAGCCGTCACCGTGGTCCCATCTCGCCCCCACACTCTGCCGTATCCAAAGAAGGAGTAACAACAAGGTATGCAATAGTCAATGAAGCCATTGGCTGATGTAGCCCTCTAAGCACTGACATCCATGTCCATGTGGTCACACTAATGGCCCTGGATCCTATACTAGTACTCCCCTCTGGTAGGGGATAATGTGCTCATAAACCCAACTCATCATGAGTGTGGGGTGGACCGAGAGATCGGCCCTGTAAGTGAACCACCGGTAAGTCATGGTAAGTGGTCCCAAGGATATATGTTCCCCACGAATAGGTAGTGCATGTGTGCCTCTATTTGAGTAATGATGGGAGCCCGAAGTATAGTAACGTATCATCCATGTTTTCCCCTATCAACCGTGAAGCAAAAATACCCATGATGGCCTTACGGATAGTGGGGATAGGAGCGAAGTGGCAATAGATCAGACCTTCATACCCTATTTGGAGCCTACTGACACCACGACATCACCTATATAACTTGACCAAAAACTCCTTTTAGATCTAGATCTGTTGTCTCAAGAGTCAATCTCCTCCTAAGAATTAGAACTCCAAGTATCCGATACACATCCTCTAATGTGATATTCCACTCACCCTAGCATCGATGGCGAAACTATTCCATTCGAGAATCCCAATAAGAAAATAAATCACATAGTATATGGCTAGCAGGAGTAACATGGGGCACCCGTGCAATCCTCCATATGCCCACTCTCTGTAATCTATCAATCTCTGTCGAGTCGGTGACCAAGGATCTCTAGGAGCTAGTCACACTCCCACTCATGACTTCAACGGATGTACTCTTCCTTCTTTTGCATCCACCAAAACAACAAAAAGAGAAATTCAAAGTGACATTTTCAATAGGCAAGCTCATTAAAAACATTGTAAAACACTAAAAATAAATTAAAAAATAGACTTAGCACAAGTACTTTTGCATTATGTTCAAAGCTCGCCGCCATGTGTAGAGTGGCGGTTTTATGGCTTGATCACACCTTGCTAGGGTGGCGGTTCGGTAACCGCTACCCTACCAGGGAAGCGATCTCTGTAACCATCACCCTGTTCGGGGTGACATTCCTAAACAATTTTACCATACGATTACATTGCCCTAAAAAGCTCATAAAAACACAAAAATTGACCATTTTGGGTGAAATAAAAGACTTCCCTATGGCCCCCTAGAGGCTAGTTTAAAACAAGAAATTTCGAAAAATGACCCCTCCTAGACAAAGATTTTTGACATTTTATATTTTAGGTTTCAAAACAAATGAGAAAAACCAACCTTAGACCATGAGGCTTGATCTCTCGCTCATGGTGGCATGATCACGGTCTTGTAATGGTTGTTTTTGTTGTACTCTCATTGAAAACGGTCACCGTGGGTCTAGAGCTCAAAAATCACTAATCGAATATGCGCAAATGAATTGGAAAATGAGTTTTTGATATATAAATGTTGTTTTGACCTCGTTTTGAGTGCATGTGCTCACGGGGCTAAAGCGTTGGCACATGTATACTTCTATATCCATGCATAAATGGTAAGTCCTCTTGTCATTTTAATTTAGTGTTTATTTTTGATATTTCATCTATCTACACTTGAGTCTTCTTTTTCATTTTGCAGGCGGGAACTTGGATGGTGACATTTTGGCACATGGACGTGTCGTATAGCTTCTAACTCTCCATTTCGGTAATGCCATACTTAGACTCTACATTTTACATCTCTTCATGGCTAAGATGCTTCTCGAGGGGCGATATGTATGCACCAAAATTACACGTCTTTGCGCATTGTCGGAAAAATGGTTATAAAAGGTCCCCAATGATGATTCATATCCTTTTAGAAGGTGTTCAAGTTCCTAATCCCATTCACAATATATATTTGTAGCTTAGATATCCCTACTCAGCATTTGCATGTTTTCTTCTAGCTTCCTGCTTCTTTTTATACATGTTTTGACCTTCGTCTCAAAGCGCCACCCTACCGGGTAACGGTTTTAGAATCGCCGCCCAAGTAGGGTGGTGATTTTTTACCGCCACGTTAGTCGGAGGCGGTTCTGTGTTTGTCACCCTACACAGGCATCGGTTATGAGCATTTTTTTCTAGAAACCTTCATGTGAAATTAGACACACATGATTTTAGTTAACTTCACTTCCAAGGCGCGTTTATGAACCAAATTATCTAAATTTGGGCTTGATTGTATGGTCTTCACTCCCTCTTCTATTTTTAAATAGAATTAATTAGTTTAAACTTCCCCTTCATCCAATGATGTGACACCACAAGGCTTCCTTGTGTGTGAGTTCACAACCCAACCAATTTGTTATATAACCATTGCTTGTTCTCAAGCAAGGCTTAAGAATTTTTATGTATCTTCGCATAGTATTATTCAGTAATAATCATGCTAGAAATTACGTAGCCAAGCTTAAATCTCTTGTGTTGTCTCTCTTCTAATTGCATTACATAACTAGACTCGCCTTTAAGTTTCCTTTGCTCAAGCACTTTCTCCGCTGCGCTACCTCTACATTCCCAAATTCCTTGGACTTGCGAGGACACAGAGAATGAAAGGATAAACTAAGGGGAAAAATCATCACACTGGTTGGATTTACCTGCGTTCTATAAATACCAAGTTGGAGTTGTTGTTTGGTTTCCTTCATTGCTACAATTTATTATTGTTACGTCATATCAAGTAGAGTAGAAATCAATTTTCCTTCATCTGGAAATAATTAGTTAGTTTTCAAAAGGGTTTACATCTTTCATAGCATCTCCTAGTGACGGGTCTTCTTATTTCATATCCTTATGTAGATGAAGGAGAGAATATCTGTAGGAGGTTGTTTGAACATCATAGAGGAATTGGAAAGTAGATTTAATACAAATCGCACATGTAGATAGCCACATCGACTATTTTTCTTGTTTAGGATTTATTTGTTTAGAATAAAGTCAATTTGTTGTTTGTGATTATAATATTTCAGTTTTGTGATTTGTTTATATTAGCTTCCCTTTCAGTAGTAGTATAGATTGTTAATTTTATCTTTGTTTAAATGAACACTTCAAACTAATTTAACACGTAGATTCAATCAAGTAGGCCAAACCATAGGGAATTTATGGTACATGTTCATAGCCTCTAAATATCCCCTTTGTCAACTTAGCTACTAGGAATTCACACTACCAATCTTAGTCACTGATTCTCCTATAGTTAGTCGTCCACATTTCCACATTGGCTACGAGGCACGACCTTGGGGGATCGCGTGCGAGATTGAAGTTCGCGTGTCAATTTTCATCCGTATAAACACCCTTGTGTTCTCATTCAAAAAATTTACAATTAATTCTTTTAGAATATTTGATGTATTATTGTCTTTCCATAGGAGTCGATAGAGAAATCGAATAGTCAATGTTATTGATGACTCAAAACTTTTGTGTCTCCGTATTGCTTTCATTAGTGTTTTTCTATTTAGCTTCAAAGCACCGCTTGTTTTTATAATCAAATTTTATTAAGTATTGTATCACTTACTATACCATTAGTAAGTGCACGCCATGTAGCATTACTATATTTTGGCGTCATTTGCCACTACAATTTTGTATGCTTTATGTATATTGTCAACAATTGACACATTTCGATCAACAACATTAGAAGTTCTTAACCCCAAGGTCTTCATTGTAGGTCTCATCTTAATTAATTTCATCAATGTAACAAATAATTGACATCTTTGTGTGTCATTTAAATTCGTAAAGTAATTATCCCAAATTCCCCTAGCTTTTCTTCTTGCATTTACGGCCAAACATTTTGTTAGGCATTGGTTTTATAATGTTTTCATCAATTTCAATTAAGTGAATTGGTTTTCTTCGCAAAATGGAAGGAGATGTTCTAAGAGGTGAAGATTCATTAAGAGGGTTACTTTCTTCATTCAGTGTTTCCATACAAATTTTAGGATTAACATTTGGATTCTCAGGTAAAGGTTCAACATTTGGATTCTCGTTAAAAGTTCAATTCTTGGATTCTCAGGTAAAACTTCAACATTTGGATTCTCAGGTAAAGGTTCAACATTTGGATTCTCAGGTAAAGGTTCAAGTCTTGGATTCTCAGGTAAAACTTCAACATTTGGATTCTCAGGTAAAGGTTCAACAATTAGATTCATATCAATTTCTTCATCCATACCAACATTATCATTCAATTCAATATCAACATTCATAGCAAAATCATAATTCTAAGATACATTAGATACATTTGATACAACAAAAGTAACTTTCTGCTCGCACGAAGTTTTCATCCCCTTGACTTTCTTAACTCTAACTCTTCAAATTGCTTGTGTCTTATTATTGACTTTCTTTGTGTCCTTACATCATTTTTTGTTGCGCATGATTGCAGAATAATATATTGTGGGGTAGGGGACAAAATGAAGTACTAAAAATTTGCAAAGAATATACGAGGAATCTGAGACTAGACAGAGAAAACCCGTGAAGGAGGGGAAAAAGACATTGGGGGCCCAATAAATAAGTAAAGAACATAACACGTACATGTTTTTTTATTTCACTTTTTCCAAGCCATGCCTCGAGGCTTGGATCTATTTTGGATCCCCAAGCCTAAGGCATGGACCTGCACAAACATAACAAACCACGTGTTTTTGCAGGAAAATGCAAAAATCCACTTCCGCCATGATAAATCAACATAAAACGATCAATTTGTTTTAAAAAATTATACCATGACATAGATCGAGTATCTACTTTCTAAAAATATAAATTTTCAAATTTTCTAACTAATATAAGGTTTCCATATTATTTATTTTCTAACATTGTCTTTTTATAGCTATTTTTTGAAGTTTAAACACGTCTATCTTTCGTCATATATTTTTTTGGCTCATCAAAATTGAAATTTTTTTATACTAGCCCAAACTAGGCCAAATTCTATACAATTTCAAAAAAAAAATCTTATTTTCGATATTTTTGGTAGTTGGGGGAGGGGCATGGTCGGAGCTCTGTTATGTTTTTAAATTTAAAATTTTTGTACTAGAAAAATCATTAAAAATAAATACTCGCTAAAAAAATATTATAAAATCTAAAAAAATGTTGTCCAAACTAGATGCTCCTAGCTATCTTTCTACTAAAGGGTTTTCAAAAATACTAAATGGTGCTAAAAAAATGGTGGGGGGCACGAAAGTCACTATGTTATGTTTTTAACAAAAACAAGAGCACCTGTTGGTATTTTAGTTATTTGACCCACTTAAAATTATCTATTTTCAATAAAATTTAGTAGCTTAGAAATTAGACTCAAAATTCTACAAATCATGTTTATTCAAGATCTTCCAATTTTGAGTGTAACTATTTTAAAAACTCGTACAAGTTGAAGTTTTTTTATTTTTCATAAAAATGCGTCCACTTAAGACCCCTCTTTAGCCCCCAACTTGGTGCACTTCCCCTTTTCACTATCAATAATAATCAGTTAAGGCGACATAATAATGAGGAAGAGGACAAGAAATTCACATTCGATGAGTGCAGTGACTCGGGTGTGTTGCCTGTTTAGAGCTTGTTTCCACTCTAAAAATGCAATGTTGAGGTGCCATCAAAACTTGAGGCTAAAGTAGAAGAAGAGGAATAAGACATTTATGTAATCCTTGCCTTTGGGGTCGTGTATGGGAAAAAAATTTCCAAAGGATACGATACTTTTTCCTTGAGAGGTGGGTGTCCAATCAAACATCAATCCCTCTCAAATCCCCACCTAGAGTTTCCACCAATCATACTCATTGCAAAACATGAGGAGGAGCTTAATTGATTTGAAATTTGACTAATACACCCTCTGAAGTAGAGCATAAATTAGGGAGGGGTGTATTTTGAAAGCGAATTTGGAAATTTGAAGGAGTATTGAGATCTCTCATTATTCTTGTAACTGACTACAATTGTTGTGAAACTCATTGCACGGTTGTGCATCATTTAGAAAGGTAACTACTTCTCTTAACCAGTGTATGGTTTTTTTGAAATTACTTTGTACATTGTTATAATAGATTGGAATAAGTTTTATTTTCGTAAAATAAGTTTTATACACATTCTACATTTCTAATTTGGGATATATACGCGTTTCTCAATTTTTACATAAGTTTTGGATCCCTCCCAAGGATGTAGATTCATAAGATCCAAAGCAAAGTGTTCCCAATGGAAGATCAAAGACTACTAATTCTCTACATTTTGTTAGAAAATTTCCTCGTGAGTTGCAATAAATTATAACCAAATTGTGCTACTTGCCTATTTTGTTAACATTGTGCTCTTAAACTATCAAGACCTACAGTAATTGTCTCTTTTTATAAAGCAGGTTGTACTATCTTTTGTCGCAGGTTGTGAAACAATATGCATTTCCGCAGACCACTCCCACACTCCTACCAAGGCCCCTTCATACCGAGGCTTCTTGTAGGAATATATGATCCATTGCACCAGCCTGAAAAGCATTAGCTAAGCCGCGAAGCACCCAACTTCATCTCATTGCATGTATTTTGTGTCCTAAAATTGACACATCACTAAGAATCCTTAGCTTATTTTTCTGGTGCCAATTTTGAAGCTATGCAGGTTGTAAACCTTTTCTCCGGATCGAGGAGTGCTACCACATTGCCATTGTGCGTGATTCTTCCCTTTCTTCCCTACCGATTCTCTTCCTTTCTTCCTTCTTGTCTTCCATTTCTTCTCAACACACCATGTTGACAAGTCAAGGAATGCCACAAATAATTATGAAGCTTTAGAACATTGTTTCATGCCATAATACACTGCATTTTGTCACAAGAGTCTTCAGAAGTTAGACACTACCTTTCAAAGCTGCTAATATTGGAAAACCGTTAAGTGGTGCTTATGAAGTTTTTTATTAGCCATGCACTAATTTACAAAGATGTAGCATCTTGTCAACAACCACAATGATCTCTCCATTCTGCAGAATACTATGTATTCTTGTGGTGTTTCTCTTCGACCTCTCCAATAGTTTGGTGACCCGTGCTTTGTTTTTGTTGTTGCAGAATAATACGTCTTTCACCTCCTCTTATGATGGTATGTAACAATTTCTCTTTATCTCGTGACATATCCTTCATCCATTATGCATTCAGACCTATTCCTCGTCTTATTAGAAGTAGTAGACCACCGTCACCAAATATTATCATCTACATTGATGTCTCAAGCTACTCCACTTGTAACAAGAAGCCATGATGATCAAAGATCTCACCATATCACTTGGGTTAGTTGCAGAACATAATGATCAATGTAATGCAATGCAAGTGGGACAACAATATGGAGCTTAAGGACACGTGAAATTTTTAGTTGATAGTTGTTTTAGATTTCAGTTTGTTCCCTTCAAACATATTGTCAATGCGAAAATCCCATTTTTTTTTTAAGAATGAAGGAAAATCCACCACTATTCCTCCATGCCTCCTCTAACCTATTTCAAGCTTCTATTTCCCTCCATTTTATTCTATAAAAGAGTAGATTCTATTATGTTCTAAGGGATTTTTTACGTGTTGACTTCAAGTCATTTCTTCTTTCCTCTATGGAATTTGGTTGAAATCTCACCTTTTTGTGTGTTGTCTTAGTGAAAATTTTGTCATTGTTTTGACAAATAAAACTCAACAACATACGAATAAAACTCAACAAAATACTATTGAATTTATTCAATACAAGCGGGAAGAATTTATTCATTATGAGAGTTACATATTTATAGCACAATGACTTTCTATTAACGAGGAGTCATGGATAATCTTCAATAACCACATATATCTCAACAATCCCTATTCTAATTATCATAAATATATCTCTCCAACAATATCTCATATCACTAGTCTAATGGTGAGCTAATCTCATGCACAACTAACTCACACTATATTATTATTAGTGATTATGTGTGATGTAAATGATTTGTTAGTGACAACTCAAAGTTAGTTGTAGTTTAGAATATTATTATTATTATTATTAGTAATGAGTTGTTTTATAACAACTCATAATAATAATAATAATAATAATAATATTCTAAACTACAACTAACTTTGAGTCATTACCAACAAATCATTTACATCACACATAATCACTAACATCAAACATATTATGTGAGCACTAAACATGAATATTTGTAACATTCCCCCTTAGTGCAAACATGGAAGAAACATAATCATATTTCTTACACGCAGATTGCCACCTTTGCTTGTTCATGATCTTGGCCCACAACTTGAACTTAAGTAACTCATCAATTTCTCATCGACCATGCACGATCTGGGAACTCATCGACCATGTCTGGGAACATCAACCAAAACAGTGTGGGAATCAAAAACAAGAACCATCTACTTATCAACCATGCATTGTTAGGAACACATCAACCAAATCAATGTGGGAAATACTGACAAGAACCATCTATTCAACCTTCACAAAAGCTTTTCATAGGATGACCACTAACCTAGGTATGAATAGGGACACACACATCTATTCATCTTCTTCAAGTATCATGAAGATACATTACATTGTGCTTTCATTTTTCCACTATATCTTTACATTAGGGAAGTATATAGGAATTATGCTCACTTATTAAAACACGTGAATAGGAATGTACTTTTGTTCTTATTTTTCAAAACCATACAAAAATAGAAATGTTGCCAAAACATTACGCGACCTCATTCTTTAGTGGCTAACGAGATGTCGTGTTCAAGCTCCTCCCTCCATTGCCTCCATCCTCCAATGCCTTGGATTACTCACTCATTAGACAGGTCTTTGAATCTTATTTTAACTCCATGTAAGAAATCCCTCCCCCACCACAATTTTTACTCGGACATCGGTTTCAACCGAAAATGCGTTGAGTCACAATTGAGGCAAATTATTTTTTTGACATTTTTACACTATTGAAAAAACAATAACGATGATTAAAAAGTAATTGACTTTTAATTTTTAAATTATTTTATGACATATAAAAATTTACCCACAATGACTCTTTTAGTGACAAAGAGTTACATAACAAAAATAATATTAAGATTGGTTTGACAAATAACATACAATATTTTTAGACTTCTAACATATATATGAATAATTTTAGTGTTTAACATAATTTTCAATAGAATCAAAATAAATGACAAAAAATTGACATTTTAACTCTATAACAAACATTTAACACTAATTAAATGCCTTTTGGACAAAAAGGCTTATGTTGAACAAACTAATTACACCAAACTACACTTTTGACAATAACTAAATAACTAGACTTATGATTTTTAAAATTTAATATGAGGCTTTCTTCTCAATATTAAAAATAACATGAACATAACTTGTTTTGAAAAACCATGGGTTTAGTGATTGCATGTAGTCAACTCACATGTTTATCAATGCAATGATCGTGATATAGCCAACTAGCTTTTAACGATCACATGCATGACATGACATTTGATGCATTAAATATAACTCACATGAAGATCAAAGTATACATTTGTTAGAGGAAAGTTATCTTTGCATGGAGATATTGATGCTCTAATAACGCTTCTCACTTGCTAACTTCTTGCTTACCAACTTCAATTTATGGCCAACTTCTTGTTTACTTGGCCAACTTTTTAAGCAGTGAGAAGGGACATGCTGACTTGAAAGCTTAGTCTAAAAAAATAGACTGAGCTTGAAGAAAGGAGTGTGTTGAGTTGTAAAGAGAAAAATGAGTTTCATCCTCCTTATATGTTGTTCGTAAAATTGGCCATAAATTGAAGTTGGTAAGCAAAAAGTGTTATTAGAACATCACTATCTCCATGAAAATGTAGCTTTCAAGTTATCATGTCACTTATCACTTTCCATCTTGCTTACTAGACGGTATCTTTACAAGTTAGCATGTCCCTTCTCTAAGCTTAGTCTAGTGTGTCCCACTTTGTGGCCAAAAATATTTTAAAATATGACTAGTAAATAAATATTTAAAAATAATATAAAAACTTAAAAATCAGGTAAATTCGGATGTCCTACACCTTGGTATTTATAAGCTCTTAAAAATACATGTTTGGTCATTTTATATGTGTTTGGTCATGTTTTGGTTATCGGACATATTTTGCTGAAAGTACAAAACCACTAAAAAAGTGGGACACAGTTATATGCTTTGACCTGATGTGAAATGGAAAATTCTTGAACGACAGATGTGAAGCTCACTATTATCGAGTAGTGAATGAATTCCATTAATATGTTCTCAGAATAGTTGTATACAAAATAAAAAATCGATCTCATCACAAAATGGTTTTCCCAAAATTCATCAAAAATATATCATACATGCAGATAATGGTGTTGTGCTCTTTCACATAAAACAATTTTTTCAATATACATAAAAGAGATATGTCCAATCAAAAGGATACATATAGAGGCTAATAATATGTTTTGAAAATTGATGGAGCTTAAGACCATAGTGATGGAATGCAGGAAGTGGACTACACAAATGGAACAATATAGAGAGGCACGGAAGGGTCTATCCATCACATGTGTTTGCATAGGCTGATTGGTCAACAACCAATGGGTTGTTTACCTTTGGAGTGGATTTATCATTGGTTGGTTGACTAGTCAACATTGTAAACATATGTGTTTTTAGGTTGAGTGGAGAGGCACAAATTAATATAATAACAATTATAAGACAATGCAATGAAACTTTCATTCCCAACTCATAAAAGGGAAAGCTTAATATTAGTTTGTAGATAAGGAGATAACAACATGAACATGTGTGAAGAATTAGAAGATTGGGATATATGACACTTTGTTATATGTATAGCCCAAAGACAATGACTAAGGTTTTCATTTAATGGAACTAAATGTCTTCATAGGAGAATAGAAGGCCACACTTACAAGTCTTTTCAAATCTTTGGATAATGTTGAATGCAAGACAATTGGTTGTCAATTTCCAGCGCTCCAATGGAAGAGCAAGACTGTTATACATTAGTACAAAATGACACAAGAAGTTACAATAAAATAAAAACATATGCAAACCAAAATACAACCTCATGCTCTCATTCATCGTGGTGGTAAATGAATATACAGATTGCCCCTAAATAATTACACGAATCCATTACAGGTACAAGATTATTGATGCTTTAATACCAAATGTGAAAATTTGGTCATATTTTTACAAATAAAACTCAACACAATTTACTATTGAATTTCAAGTGAGAAAATTTTATTTTTTATGAGAGTCACATATTTATAACACAATGAATTCCTACAAACGAGGAGTCAAGGATAATCTTCAATAACCACATATCTCTCAACAATCCCTATTATAACTCTCACATATACTAAATAAATCCAAACAACTCCAAAAATGCAAGGGTTTAAGGTACCTTGAAGTATGATGGACATACAAATGGATGGGCGCAAAGTAGATGACCTTCACTACAAACTTAGATGAACATAAAAAAAGGTAACTAAGAGTAAAATGGATTAGATGGTAGATGAGGGGGTTGCCCAACGAAGTTGGTTCCAAGAAGCGTTAACTTCCTTATGGATGTCAACCCCTCGTATAGATAAGATACGATAAAATCAATGATAATAGACAAGATAATATGTAAAATATGAGGCACACAAAAACTAAAAATTGTAGAAATGGATAAAAGATGTAAATTGATCTAAATTAACACAAAAGAAATTTTACTCGATTTAGGTCGAAGTGAACCTGTAGAGGGACAGATTGATGATGACTGAGTAGATGGATCTGGAAAACAAGTTGGAAATGTAGATCTAAAAGGATATGAATGAAAATAAGATGATCACAGATGATTGAGAACATTTGACAAAACTGCAGAGAAAATTTGAAACACAGAAACATAAAGGATGCAAGAAAATAAAGATTGGGATGGATTGGATGGAAACAGACTGGGTCAATGATGGTGAATTGGGATGAGTTGGTGGTGAATGGAGACAGACAGAGTAAATTTGGAGTGACAGAGAAGCCAAATAATAGAGCTAAGAACTAGAAATAGTAATAGAGAAGAAAAGACACTAATGAGGATCTGGAAATAGAATGGATGAAACATAGAGTTGGGTCAACAATTGACCTAGGTGGAGCGATGACTGACCTAGGAAGTGCTAAACAAAGATGAGGATGGATGGGCTTGATGGAAACTGCAGAGAAATAATCAATGAAAAGAGGAAGTTGAAGATGAGGCTCGATGGGAATTTGAACTGCAAAATGTTAGTACTAAAAGATAATAACAATAATAGCATATGATAGCATGAATCAACACAAAATCAAAGTAAACCTCCCAAAGTCTCCACAAGTGATGCAAGACAAGCTCAAATGGACTCCAAGAAGGTCGAAAACAATTGCAAGAATGCTCAAGCTCAAAGATAAGTTCACACAACACAAGAAAAATCTGATTATGCCTCATTTTGGAAGGGGGTGAAACTAACTTTATAGGGTCGACGGTGACCCAGGTGGGTCACCACCAACAACTGTGGGAACCATCCCTTTGGATGGTGGATGGTGATTTATTTGAGATATGGGGCTTTTATGGATTAGGATGAGTGTTTTAAAGCATATAGGTGGGTTAGGGTTTCTTAGGGAAGTGATATGGGTAGGTGGGAGATAAAGATGGATTAAATAAAAGCTAGAAAAAGCATAGGGATATGGAACTAGGTAGTTAGGGATAATAAACAACCTAGGGAGGAGAAAAGAAAGCTAATTAGAGGTAATTAGCTAATGAGATGAGGATTAGGAAATGATTAAATGAATATTAATTAAAATTTAAAGTTGATAAGTTAATAGATAGGAAAGATGAGAATATGAATATGAATTAAAATAAAGGGGGTCTAGATAAGACCATGGTGATAGAAGAAAACATGGGAAAGAAGGGTAACGATACCAAATTTTGGTGTCTACATTTTCCCCTTTTTGTTGAGTGGTTTTGCTGCTAGCAAGCCATGAGACAAAAATGATGAGAGATAAAGAGTAAGATGAATACTAATGAAGGATTGATGATGATCTCCCCCTCAAATGAGGGATCGATAACACAAAGGGGAATCGATGATGAGGTTGAAAGAGGTAGATGGTGAAGGGTGGGTGGGAGAAGAAAGATGGGTAAAATGATAAGGTGAGGTAAGATGCCCCAAGAAAGAAGGATCCAAATCAACAAAATTAAAAAATATGGTGGTGATTTTAGGAGTCACATTGGTAGGAAACAAAGGTTAGGGTCTTCAGGAGATGATGGAAAATGTCCTATGGGCTTGTGAGTCGGTGAAAATCATTGTGAAATGGAGGGAATCCAATGGGAAACCACTCAAATGGATGCAAGCCATGGGGACCAATGGGTCATAAAGGAACATCAAACTATGCACAACAAAATGTGAAAATAATGTGAAATCCTTCATATGTGAGGAATCGATTGAAAAGGTATGCATCCACAAAGGATGAAGATGGAGTAATGGTGCCCCAACAAAGGGCAAAAATGGCCTAAAAGGAAAAATATAAAAAGTGATGAAATAAAATGCCCCAAGGGGAATAAATATGGCCACAAAGGTGGAATTTGAGAGAAAATAAGGATAAATAAATGATGCCCTAAAAAAAGGACACAAAATGAAGAAGGGCAAGCCAAAATAAAAAGGGTCGCCAAGGTGAGTCGATGATGCCTAAAGGCCGATCAATGATAAGGAGTGACCTAAGGGGGTCAATGTGATGACTTGGTGCCGTGGTGGCTATATAAGCCCAAAAGTTGCAAATGATGATGCTCATTTTTTGACGCCTGCAAGTGATGATTGAAATAGAGAGCTATAAAAGGAGACAGAGAGATGGAGGCTGGAGGAGCAGCCAAGAAATGCAGAGGGTGTGCAGGATGGTGAGTAGTGAAACCCACACTTGTTTTTAATTTATTTTATGTTTTATTTATTTTTTTGCATTTTTTAGAAAAATGGATGATGCGCTAGGGGTGGTGGTGGTGACTGACCTAGAAGGGTCATCATCGACTTAGCCCTAAAAGGTGGTGATCGACCCTCTGGACGATGTGACACATTCGACCCAACATGGGTCGGCATCGATTGGACTTGATTGGTAAAATAGGTTAATGATTTTGATTTTAAATGATGTTTAATGATGAAAGGATATGATGTTTTATTTTTGATTGGTGATTGCAGGCTTGAGAGACCTTATATCTGAGAGATTGAGTCCCAACACTATTTGATCAGATTATAGGGGATGTGGTCGATGTTGAGTGGGATCACTTAGTGGTTGTGGGGCTAGGAGGATTCCATTATTATCAGAGGATCCCATGGGATGTGGGGTTGATGATTGCACTGGTTGAGAGGTGGGATATGCACACATGACACCTTTGGTTTAGGACGGGTGAGATGATGATCACCCTGGAGGATGTGTACCACATCCTAAGATTACCTATTCAGGGGAGAAGATTGTCCCCATATGATAGATAGATAGACTTACTTGCAATATTGACATGACTATTTTGGAGATGATGCACCCCACATTAGATTTCTCTTCAAGGGATTTTTCATATGAGTTGAGGTATGAGGCTGGGGTACCACAGAGTTGATTGATTTTTTTGATCATGATGGTGATTTCTTGTTATGCATTTCCTGACTCGGGGGGAGCTAGGTTCCCATGGACTTTAGTAGGTGTCGTAGCAGACATTTTTGAGCATCAGACAATGTTTTCATTTGGCACTACTTTGCTAGCACATAGGTATACCATGAGCTAGATAGCCATGTACAGAGTAGGGAGGAGGTTGAGATTGGATGTAGGGCTTCTATTACACTTTTGGGCCTATGAGCACATTGTAGTTATCTAGCCACCAGGGATACCATGGGTCACTTGGGGACCACATAGAGCTTGTAGTGGGGTTTTGAGATGGAGAGATGATCGATAGGATTTTAGAGATAGAGGAGTGAGAGATGTAGATTGGTATGTAGATAGGTTTGTAGAGCTCGAGGGAGAGAAGATTAGAGATGTCCTATAGAGACTTCCCTACATGGCCTGGGGTGGATGTAGAGTTAGTGGGTATGAGGAGGATGAGATGGGTGCAGGGTAGATGGCCAGAGATGATCGAGGCCATATAGTTTGATAGAGTATGATGACAAGTTTGGTGTCATTAGACTAGTTCAAGAGATCCGATCTCATATAGGAGAGAGAGGAGATTGATAGTTTTTTAAGTTCTGAGATGAGATCCATTAGAGGAGGCAACACCTTGGGATGAGGATGATGATGTAGGAGTTTGGAGTAGGGTTTTCTGATTGGATGACCACATCTTGGGAAACTTCGGTAGATGGAGAGAGAGGGGAGGAGGAGGAGGAGGAGATGGAGATTGAGGTAGAGGCAACTCCAGGAGGTGGTGGAGATGGGGATAGAGGAGAGTCAGAGATGATGAAGATGACATGATTTATGTAGAGTCTAGAGTAGATGTGAGAGAGAGGGACACAACTATATAAAAGAGAGAGATGTAGTCACACAAGAGAGGGACCGAGTCACCAAGACAAGGACCGGTACACAGTAGAAGAGGGAGGCATATAGGGCCCATTTTGGAGAGATCTTGACGATCTTTCGATATAGCTGCCACCGAGCAATGGGTGGTAGCACATGACAACATCATAGGGGAGGAGGAGGAGAGTGGCACCTCCCGCATGATTTCCATGGATCGATATAAAGCCTTAGCCACATGAGAGGCTAAGTATTATGAGGGGATTGTGATCAAGAAGTTTCCAAAGACACTACGATATTGGGAGTATGTGAGAGGAGAGAGGAAGTGGAGCTGGAGCTGGGCCATTGAGAGAGCACAATGAGTGTGGCTCACCACATCGAGAGAGAGGCCATAGGGTGGTGGTGATGAGGGTGATGAGGAGAGAGAGAGAGATAGATGGACTTTCCTCATAGGGGAAAGAGTTTAGACTTTCTGATGTGAACTTTATTATTTTGATGACATCTCTACTTTGAGAGAGGACCCTTAGAGGTCGATGATGTAATGATACACTTTATTTTATATATATATATATATATATATATATATATATATGATTTTTTCATGGTTTAGCATGTGTATATTATGTGATGTTGATTATTTGATTTATGATGATGTGATTATATGTTTTACTTATATTGATGATGATGATGTAATGTATGATGATATGTTTTATTGATGATGATGATATTGATGATGATATGATGATAATATGTTTTATATTGATGATGATGATGATTACGTGTTTACTTTGGATTTGATAATGATGATGAATGTATATGCATGGATATGGATGATAATATAATAATGTAGGATGTTTAAAAATAGATGTGATAAATGATAAACATAGATGATGATGGATAAGAATAGTGAATAGATAGATCATGAGATGGTAGGAAGATATATGTGATTTAGATAAATAGAGTGAATGTTTGATAATAAAAAAAAGAAATAAAGATAGATGATGGGAAAAGTTTAGAATAAAACAACTTATGATGATGACCTATATAGGTATGAATGATGTTACGTCATATCAAGGATGCATGAGGAAAGGATGCCTCTCAAAAGCACATTGAAGGTAAAAAGAAGGGGATCTAAGTAATGCAAGGCACATGTGACCAAAAAATGTTAGCATATAACCAATGATAGTTAGTTATACCAAAGATCATAAAGAAAATAAATGGAATGAACTCATAAACCTAATGTCGACATGAAAAAAGGGGTTTGATGTAACTTATACACGGGAAGAGGGTTCTCCATAAGTGGTGTTCCCTAAATCTATGCCCTAACTCTGGGTAGGGGAAAGAGAAAACTGATCAATGCGGGAAGTTTTCTAGAAGAAATTTGATCAATGTGGGAAAGCTTTCTTAGGATGTTGATAAAATAGAAGGTTGATCAATGTGGGAAGCCTTCGATGCCATGATACAAAAGAGTAGCCATCCTTGAGGGTATGGTCTACTTTATACATATATGATATAGATGGAAAGAATGATATACATGATAGCCATCCTTTGAGGATCGATCTATTTATTTTGATTTCCTTTTTTTTTTTTTTTTTTTTTTTTTGACATGAACAATTGTCCTTCGAGGGAGTAGTATGTTTTTGATAACTTTTGATTTTGATAAGAGCATCCATGAATTTTGATTTTTAACATGGGAAGAGTTGGGAATAGCTAGGTAGACCACTTAGAAGGGGACAATGAATGTACAAGAGACACCCGTGGACCCTTAGCGTGGTTCCAATAGGTAAATAAGAGGGTGATGGATGTAATGATGTGGAGTTCTCACCAAGAAGGGAGAACCTATCCATAAGGAAAATTCTATGGACAAGAGCCATGGTGCCCATATTTAAGGTCATGCCGAGGAAAGTGATGGTAGACCACATAATTCCAAATCATTACAATGATAGATGGAAGAGGCTAATGATGGAGGGATGATCTAAGGATATGACTAAGTGCTCACTAGTAGACATGCTAACAATAGAATGGTCACAAGTGTAATGTTAAGTGGTTCCACTTCCAGTTTACCATCAAGGGAGGCCAAACGATAGGCTCCCAACCCATACTTATGTGTGATAATGTATGGTCAATCCAATGGGGGAAAAATTTCCATGTTGGCTCCTTTCTAGAGTAGTAACATTATGATTTTCTTTAAGAACAAGGTCACCAACATTAAAGTCACATTCTTTGAGGTGCTTTATTGTAAGCACATTTGATGCTCTTGATAAACATGATGATGCTCAAGAGAAAGAAGGTGACATTCATCTAACAACTCAAGTTGTGTTAGATGCTCCTGGTGATAATATTCATCAGAGATGAAGTCAAAGAGACACACGTAAACACAAAGATGGAATTTGAACTTTGAGAGGAAGAATGGATTTAGATCCGTATATGAGAGAAAAGGGAGTAGCACCCATGGAAGTATGAATGCTAGTCCGATAAGCCCAAAGAGAGAAAAGGGAGATGAAGATGCCAATTATGACCTGACTGATCAATAGTTTTTGCAAGAATGTTTTGAAAGAGTTTTATTAGTGGCTTCGGCTTGGCCATTAGCTTGAGGATAATATGGAGAAGAGAAACTAAGTTGGATATTGAATGAGTCAAAAATTTTCTTGAGATATTTGTTTTTAAAGGACTTTTCTATTGTCCGTGATGAGTTTGTGAGGAATGCCAAAGTGGAAAATGATATGTTGGTAGATAAAGTTAATAATTGGACCAGATTTAGTTGAGTGAGGGGAATTTCTTCCACCCACTTGGTGAAGTATTGGTTGCAGTGATGATAGAGTGATGTTGTTGTGAAGATCGAGGATTGATAAGACCAATGAGATCAAGACCCCATTGTGAGAAGGGCCAAAGGTCTGAGCTGGATGCAAAGCTTGACTAGGAATGCAAATAAGATTGGAATGTTGTTGACATTTTCACATTTCTTAACATACTCACAAAATAGTCATGATTGAGGAAGGCCAATAATAGCCAAGATGAAGAAACACTTAGCAATGACTAAGCCACTAAAGTGTCCACCACAAAATACCATCATGGACTTCTTGGATAACATGAGAAGATTCATGGGATTTAAGGCATCAAAGAGAGAATACCATCAAATCCATGCTTATAAAGAATGTCACCAAGGATAACATAGTAGTTAGCACATGTTGAAGGAAATACCTCCTAGCATTCTTGGATAGATCAGAGGGAATGATGGATTTGGATAGATAATCAAAAATTTGGGAATACCAAAGATCGATGAACTAGATTCAACAAGATTAACATGAGGTAACTCATGGAATGGTCGATCACTATGATGAACAATGACATAAAGTTTAGATTCTTCTATTTTCCATGGGATGAGAGCCACGAGGATGCCATCGTATCAGTGAAATGATTGGATGATCAAGGAATGACTTGGATAGTGTAAGAATCAAAGGCCTCGAGGAAGAGATGAATGATGTCATGATATTTTTGAAGAGTATCATTTTTACATTGATACTCACATGTGACTTGTTTGATGATAAGTTAGATAATCCCCATAGATATCAAGAATTTGAACACCTAGAAAGGTAGTGCAAGTTTCAAGACCTAAGATAAGGGCTTCATACTCTGCCATATTATTGTGCACTCAAAATTGAGCTTGTTTGTGAGGGGAATAAGAGCATCCCTAGGAGGAATGAGAATGACACCAATGCCCCCCCTTTGCTTAACACTTAGAACCATCAAAGAAGAGAGTCATTTTAAGGGTATCATACTCATGATGAAATTGATTGATGGATTCATCTGGGAATTTCTCATGAGGAAGATGTGAACTAGGAAGAGGGGCTTCAACTAATTGGTCTGTGATAGCTTGGCCCTTAATGGATTTTTGAGAAATGAACTCGAGGTCAAACTCGGTCATGAGCATGAGCCATCGAGTGATATGATCATTGTGATATGGTTTAGAATGCATCATCTTAAGAAGATGAAAGCTAGTAATGACATAAGTCTTATGATTAAGAAGATAGTGTTGAAGTTTAGAGGTGGAAAAGAAGAGAGTGCAACACAACTTTTCAGCTTTAGTGTAGTGAGTCTCATAGTCATGAAGGGTGTGACTGATGTAATAAATGACCTGCTCATGACCTTGGTCATCACGATGTGCTAACATAGCCCCTAGAGCATGATCAATAGAAGATATATATAGAAAAATTCTCCCCCTCACGTGGAGGTGTAAGCACTGGTGGAGACAAAATATATTGTTTAAGATCATCAAAATCCTTTTGAAATTATGATCCCAATTGAAGTTTGTGTCTTTACGAAGGAGGTGATGAAAGGGTTGAAAAAATCTAGAAGTTGTGAGATGAAATGATGGACCGATTGAAGTCGGCCTTAAAGACTATGAAGTTGTTTAAGATTGGAAGGAGGAGGCATTTTGATGATTGCTTTGATTTTTGTGGGGTCAACTTCAATACCCCTAATAGACATGATAAAGCCAAGGAGTTTTCTAGTTAACACTCCAAATACACACTTGGCTGGATTGAGACGAAGGAAGAAATGAATGAGGCACTTGAAAAGGACTTTGAGAATGGAAATATGGTTGTGGTGATGTTTAGATTTACCTAAAATATCATCGACATAATCTTCTATGGTTTTTGGATGAGATCATGAAAATGTAAGTCATGGCCCACTTGATAGTAGCTCTAGACATTTTTCAAACCAAAGGGCATGATGCAATAGCAAAAGGTGCCCCAAGGAGTGATGAAGGAGGTCTTATGTTGGTATTTTTAGTGTGATGAGAATATGATTATAACCAAAAAACCATCCATAAGAGAAAGCATCTCATGACCTATGGTAAGATCCATAAGTTGATCATGATGTTGGGAAGAGGAAGTCATCTTTAGGGAAAGTGAGATTGAGATCTCAAAATTTGGTGCATATATACAAAGCTTTCCAAGATGCTTTAGTGATATGGGTATGATGTTAGAAACCCATTGGGGATAGTCAATGGGGATGATGAAGTTGGCAGAAAGAAGACATTGCAACTCCTCTTTGACAAGGAGGAGGGAAACTCGAGGTGCATGTGGTGAAGCTTTTGCTTAACCGGTTTTATGTTGGAAAGGTGATGATATTATGGATGATGATATAAAGGATCAAGACCTGACATGTCTTAATATGACCATGTGAATTCCTAACTATGATGAGAGAGGAATGGTGAAAGACTCAAGCTCCTTATGGATCAAGAGATTGACCCATTTTGAGGATGTGAGGCTCCTGGGAGTCCCGATATTGATGTCAATGGTGGATTCATTAGAGAAGAGTGGATGTGTTAGATGGTAAGGTCTTATGAAGATAAGAATCCTCTACCCCCATGTGGGAAAGAATGGCATCATCATCAACACATTGAAGAATGTCGATGGTAGAAGAGTCTTCTTCTATCATCTCCGGATGGGAGGGGAAGGGACCTAGTCTAATTTTCACATTGATAAGTGACCGGTCCCAAGGTGATGGTGGAGACTAAAAAAAAATAGAAGCAATAGACATGGTGTCATCATATCCATGGCCTCATGGGATGGTGAAGATGGAGAAGGCATGTCCATGCACATCTCAGATGGTGGGATGGGGTTGGTGGGTTGCTCTTGATAGCCTAACCCAAAATTTTCATGAGGCTTGTGGCATTGATCGATAATAAGGCCATGTGGCCCATGCTCATAATGTCCCATGCCAAATCCCTTCCATGCAATGATGGAGATAGGTGTGGGAAAAGGATGGTTTGTTGAGGAAGCCAAAACCATTGGTATAAGGTTGTGTGTGGATGATCAATGATGTGAGAAGAAGGGGTGTCAAAACCACCATAGATGAGATTGGTTCAAAGATGTGGTGGACCGAAAGGAATGATATCCCCAACATTGGGTTGATACATTGGAGCTTGGTTGGGTTTACCAAGATGGTGAGGAGTGGGAAAGGTGTTGAGTGTAAGAAGATGATACTCCCCCCAAATGCATGATTTTTCCATTACTTTATCTAGGGAGTCATTGTTAGGAAGTTTGGATGAAGAAATGGATGAGCTAGTGGATGGTGTAGATGAATCATTCTTGGGAATGAGGACATCATTAGGTTGATAGGTCATGTTGCACATTTGGAAGGGAGGAGCATCCGGGAAGTGTCAAGATCTTCCCCTCATGCTCATATTTAAGGAACAATGATGAAGTGTAGAGGGGACACAACACATAACATGGATCCAAGGTTGTCCAAGGAGAACATTGTATTGAAATTCTCCTTCTATGATGTAGAAGACCTCATGGAGGAGCTTCTCACCAACATGGATGGGAAGAACAACCATTCCCAAGGTGGGAGAGATGATAGTCATTGTTGAAGGTGCAGAAGGACCGTGGGTGTTTGGGTGATGGTGGATTTTGGGATCTTGAGTTGATCAAAGGTATGTGATGGGATGATGTTAATGCTTTCCCCATTATCGATCATGGATCATCAAATGAAAGTATCATTGATCCTAACCGTGATGAAAAGGGGAAGGTCATGTTCTTTGGTGTGATGTCTGAATCTTAGTATCATCGAATGAGATAGCAAAGAAGTTGTAAGTGCTCCTATGAGAGATGCGAAGGGCTGATCTCATCATTGGATGTGGAATATGCTTCAAGGATTCAAAGTGAGATCATGTCTATGGTCCAGAGATTTGGATGAGCTCGTAAAGTGACATCTTAACTGGGGCCTGATGAAGTTTTTTGATGATACTTTTTTCAATAGGCCGAGGGGAAGCTAAGATAGAAACCTTAGGTTTTGATGATGAGAGATGGAGATGAGGTGAACTCCTTAGGAGGAGGAATGGTGACAAAGGTCTTGGATTTTTATTGGGATGTTGATTTAGGATCATGTGGACCGGATCGAGTGGCTATTCGAACAACATTGATGAATAAAGGGGGACCATCCTTAGAAGAATCGTTTGGAGGTGGATGGATGCAAAAATTCGTGATGAATGAGGGGACTTATGCATTTGGATGGATGAGGTCAAAGGTGTAGATGTTGGAATGGATGTGGAAGGAGGAGATTGGTTTTCCTCAAGAAGAAGGTCATCTTCCTCAATGATGTTGTGGACAAGGGTTTGGAGTGCTTTTGCAATGTTCAGTGTCATGTCTAGGGGTGCGATGATAGGCACAGATGAGGTTGGAATCAAACCACGATGGCTTCTTACTATTTGGGTCAAAGGCCTTAATAGGTGGAAGCATGATGGTGGAAATTTGAAGTAAAGTGTTGAAGGACCTCCGCATATGATTCAACCAAAGTATTAGGAGGTGCCTTTTCTTTGTGAGATGTCTTGTCTTGGAAGAAGAGTGGATGTTTGAGATGATTTGGATGTCGAGGGTGGAGTTTGAGTATTTTGAGGTTTGATGCTTTGGATTCATTTTTATGATGATTGATGTTCTAGAAGAAGAAGTGTTGGATGGTTTTTGGCTTGGGTTGATTGGTGGGTTGAAATTTTTTTGATGAAAGGGTTTGGTCCTAGAAGAGATGGATGTGGTCCTAAGATAGATGATGTGGCATTGGATTGTTTGATCTTAGGTGGGGGATGTCAATTTTCTTATGAGGATGTGAAAGAGACCTTTGAGGAAATGTGCCAAGGGTTCTAGATTTTTTTGTGAAGAGGCACCCTTGGGAGGGATGACAACAATCTCAACTAGAGGGTTTGAAGGTTGTGTTGTGGTTGATATAGGTGGAGGAAGTAATTTATGTTTGATGAGGTCTAAAGAAGGATGAAGATTGGTTTGATGTGGAAGTTTTTGATTGTGTAGATGAGATGGGAGGATCACTTGAAGTTATTGCAAGTTGAAGTGCTTTCAAAAATTATTCAAATGATGAGAGTGATGTGGAAGGAGAAGATGATGTAGATGTGATTCACAATAGTTGATGTAGTGGGTGTGGGTAAAAGTGTGGAAAGAGGAACTAGGATTGATGTTAAGGATGGTATGATGGGTAAAGGTGGAATAGATGTGGATAGGGTAGTGAATCCAATGAAGTGGATGTGATAAGTGGTGAAGTAGATTGTAGGTGATGAAGTAGATATAGGTGTAGAATCGATAGTGGATGTAGAATGAGGTGGGGTGCTTGTTTCATAAATTTTCAAGGGGCATCATTGATATACTTGTGAATGGGGAAGATGACATGTGACATGTGTGGATGTGGGAATAGATGTTGAGATAGATGTAGGTATGATTGGTGTGGTTATGGGGATAAGTTTTGATGGGCTTGTAGATGTAGGAATAATGTCTAAAGAGGTGGATGTGATAGTTGATGAAGAAGGTGAGGTTATTGATGGGGTAGGATCTTGATCAATGGTATGGATAGTGTTTATGGTATGAGCGTTGGGTGCTTGAGATGTAGAAGAAGTGGTGGCTTGAATTTTTGGTGCATGGTTAGGGAATGGTTGTTTGAATATGTCAAGTGGTTGATTAGGAGATGCATTAGGATTGTCCACTTGAAGGTTCACCTTGATCAATGAGTTTTTGGAAAAGATATTTAAAAGTTTTGACATTTTTCAATATCGTGTCCTCAAACTTGGTGGTATTTACAATAATGATCCTCATGATACCATGTGGGTTTTGGTCTTGATTCATCAAATGGTCAAATGGGGGAAGTGTGATAAGGTTAACCACCATCAACTTGTCAAATATTGAACTATATGATTCTCCAAGGGGAGTATAGTTGGGCGTAGGTCTAGGGGCTCGTTGTTGAGGCCACGTGCTAGAGGTAGGTGTGGAAGAAGACTTAACAACCATGACATTGGCCACACTCTTAGATTTATCATTATGTGTGGATGGTTTAGTAAACTTGGTTTTGGGTTTGTTTGATTTAAGTTTAAGTTGGCCTTTCTCAAGGGCACGAAGTTTTGAGTTTACGAGCCATGGTGAAGGCTTCTTCAAATGTTTGGAATGATTATATTTGCAAGGTAGATGAAATATTGGATGTTCAACTTCTGGAAGGGTTAATGTGGGTAGGATGCTCACATCATTGGCCACCTTCACCTATTGCAACTTGGAAAGGGTACAAAATACCATAGACTGGAAGCACACATTCCTTTGTTAAACTTTAAACATACACAATAGAAAGATCAGCTTTGATTTGATACACAGATAATTTATCAAGAGGATAATCACAAGCACATGTTAAGCATCTACTTAAGTGATAATAATAATGCAACTTTTAATCAATGAAGGAAAATAGTTTCTCACAACTGATGAAAGGTAATCACACTATTCTTTTCACAATATGAAATAGATAATCCGAAGTAAAGGTAAACTAATCAATAATGCCAAGGAATCACATTCACAAAGCATACAATGACTAATCATTCAACACAATAAAACAGATCTTCAAGTGCAAGGTATAACTCTGAATATAATTAAAAGGTTTCAACAAATCTCGAAAGCACTCTTCCAAGCTTGAAGAGCAACTTCACCAAAAATCTCTAAAAATATGTATCTCAAACAATGGAAGCATTCCACTATTTATAAGTTCCTAGGTTGAGCCATTACAAGTTAGGCCCTTAACTAACATTTAACTAAAAATAGTAATGTCATTAATATTAAGGGAACAGGCTCCCATAAAAATAGCAAATTTTTTGAGAGGGTTGACTCAGTCAA
The DNA here is from genome assembly GCA_018340775.1 of Taxus wallichiana var. yunnanensis. NCBI lineage: Eukaryota > Viridiplantae > Streptophyta > Pinopsida > Cupressales > Taxaceae > Taxus > Taxus wallichiana. The sequence goes on along the minus strand of CM031239.1, from coordinate 508,518,877 downwards.
CCCTGCAACTTTGACCAATCCTAGAGCTTGAACCTATCCTTTCATGGCTGCTTAGCTTTGGCTTGATTCATCTGCATCTCCTTTACCTACAAGTTTTTGTTATCCTTCCTCCCATACAACCATTCGGTGTTTGTACTTGAAGAAGTGCTTGATAACCCCCGAGTTTCTTCATCTCTAGGCCCACATGCATAGTGATTCACTACGTCTGTTGTCTCAATCTCTTTCGTGATCCTGGCTGGCAACCTTCAAAGTTTATTTGTAACTTTCTTTAGTCTCCCTATGAAATTTTGACATAAGACTAGTTGGTCAATGGAGTCACTATTGAAAGTCTTGGTGACCTCATCATCACACTTCACCAAATATTTGAAATTTTCCTTAATTTGATCCTCAGGAAGAGCATCGATATTTTCATTGAAGAATTTGTAATTGGCATTGTCAAACTCCTCTGAGATGTCATTCAGGGAATCTATAATCTCCACTCATTTCTCCTCCAATTTCTTAATCAGATCTTGTAATACTTGACACTGGAATTCCATGGCCTTTTGATATTCAAATAATTTAGAGGCATCATCAATCACCTCTTCCTGAAGAAGCAAGTTAGAATCCTCTTCTCTAATGTCACTCCATGTTGCCAAAGTTAAATTTAAATTATTATTATCCTCATAGAAGGATTCGTCCATCTTAGAAATGGTGATTTTTACAACCTGCAAATCATTATATATCTCAACTACTTCCTTGATCAAAGGATTAGCTTCCTATAGAATTCTCTCCATCCATCCACTCATTGATCTCCCTTTCTAGCCTAGCTTCTCGAGCTCATGATAAGAAATATCATCGATTGTAGATGAAATTGTCATAGCCATAGTAGTTGAGACGTCATTGGATGGAGTGGGTTGGGTTACTTTATGCAAGCAGTGCAGTGAGCTGCTCGACCTTGGCCTTGAGCTCATCCTTGGTGGCCTTATCTTTGTCATATTTCTCCAAAAGGGCCCCAAGAGTAGTGTGTACATCTTGCTTGGCTCCTTCATGAGTATCCTTCCCAATGAGAATTTTGATATCCGATAATCTATTGCTATGATTGTTTCTTTAGTTTTTCCCTCAATGGGGGTGGCCACCTCTATCACACACTCTCAGATGAATTAATCATCAGACTTGATACGGTTCTTGGTCTCTTGGCTGTCTCTTGGGCATAAAATCCAATATGCTGAGATCTATAACATCTCCTAGAGGAACCTTTTTCTTTTGCTTGGGATTTTTCTAAATAGCCATTCTAGTATGGCTAGAGCCGATGAAGATGGAGTGGCAGATCCAATACCTAAAGCATCAGTTAGAGCAAGATCACTAGAAATATCAGTTGGTATTTGAGCAGAGGTAGCAATGATGGAAGGTGTGGATGTAAGGAAAGCCATAGGAATTGACAAAGCAATGTTGGGGTTGTAATTGAAGAAAATGGAAGTGTTAAAGGAAGTGAAGAGGAAATGGGTGACCCAATATTTTCCCCAGCTGATAGAACTGGAAGTGACGAGAATACCTGGGCCATAGAAGGGGATGGGAAAGAAGAAATGATGGTGGAAGTGGAAAGAACTGATATTGGAAGTGATAATGGAGGAAGGAGAAGATGTGATGGATCTTGGATGACACTAGGAGAGTCATTGACTTCAACCACTTCTGTCACAGGCACTGCAGTGATGTAATCTTGGGAGCAACAAACTTAGAGAGAGATGAGCCACCAACAACAAATGAAATATTATTTGGAATTGTAGGAACCCTTTGAGTCGACCTCTTGCCTTTAGTGGGTGTTGGTTGGTTTATTGCTAGTGTAGCCCCTGTATTTGTAGGTTGATTTTCCCCTTTGGGTGAGATTCCCAAGGTGGTCAACCAACTGAAAGTCCTTTTAAAATGGGTCCCACCCTCTCCTTGGTATTGCTACATTCTTCCACATACCAATCAATCCATGATAGTAGTTGATTGGAAATATTATCATTCTTGTATGATGAATCCAGAACCTCATCATTGTCTTGCATGTCCTTTGGCACATCAACCAAACCAAATTGCCAAACTTCGTCAAGGGTTAATCTTTCATAATCCCTTTGTCGACAATGTATTCATCTCGACAATGAATCTAGATATCTTCTAATTGGGGTACGTGAGCACTGGACCGACTTGTCTCCCCAAACTTACCCCAATAATCAAAATTAGTCTGTGGATGAAAGGTCCGCAGGGTTACCTCAGCCATTTCTGCATCAACATTTTTTGCCTTGTGAATATTTGGGCAAGAATACCTACCAATCGAAATAGGGAAATGCATTCCCACTTTGTGACACTTATTTTGGATTTGATGATAATCCAACAACTGCTGAACTAATTCCAAAAGAATCCATTTATTAGTGGGACACCTCAGTAATTTGCTTGGGGCACCTATGAAACCCAAAACTGGATGTAGGTGAATGTAGGAATCGAAAGTAGATTGTTCCCCATTCTCACACTTCTTAGAAAGCCTCATTGAAAACCCTCCGATTGTATAGTTATTTGTCAAAATGATAGAGGATAACAAAGTGAAGAAAGCATCATTGACTCTTTGAAATGCTCTGCTTCCTTCTTCGAAAGTGAGTTGGGGATAAAATTCATATATTTGGGAGGTGCTGCGAACACCCGTATTCAAACCCACAAAATCTCCCATAGCAGTAGCCGCATATACCAGGAAATATGTCATGTAGAAGGTCTTTATTTCTAACACTTTACCCAACTGATAGCGAATGTTGCTACTAATATGCTCCCCCATTGGATAAACTCATCATTCTTCTTGATAGTTGCTATGTACAAAAACATCCATTCTGGAATTCCTTTGTAGAAGGAAGACTGAAACTCTGCTTAATAACACAATAAGATCGTTGAATTCTGAATAAAATCTGATCGATGCATAGTTTTGGGTAATTTGGTGAAATTCTTAACCAGATAGGATTTCATCATAACCTTTGAGCATACTTCCTCTTTCTTATCCCAATGTTCCACTGCTATTTTTGGTGAAATTGTGGCATAATCTTGAACATATAGAATTTTAAGTAGATCCTCGAAGAAATCTGGGTCCAAACAGATTACCACCTTATCATCACTATCCCTAACTAACATGGAGTCCTCGTCAAAGTGGGCTACTACAGCTAAGACAAATTTGGGAAATGCATAGATGTGGGAAAACCGGTGGCAAGGGCAAGACCACTATTGTAGATGGCCTACATCCATGGTTTCTTGTTTGGAGCCTTTAATCTCTCCCGAAATCAGGAAGATCAATTTGTCCTAGATCAGTGTCCCCAATATTTCCTAAGTCGGAGGACAGCAGGATTAGGAGCAACCCCAAGAAATGAGTATTTCATCTTATCTTTTCCTTTGAAGTGGAAACAAACATTAACCCCTGTGTTTTAGAAGCTAAAGTTGTAGAAATTATAAAAACTCGAAAGCAACAAACCTCCAAAATTTTGAACCGAGAAAAGTTCTAAAAGAAATCACCGAATCAAAATCCCCAAAAATTTCTCTGAAGGAGTTTCCGAACTGAAATTTCCAAAACCAATTTTCCCAAAAATAAATTTTTCAAAAGAATTTCCTGAAGTCGGAGGTTCCAAAAATTTTCCCGAAGTCGGAGGTTCTAAAAAAGTTTCCCAAAGCCGGAGGTTTTAAACAAAGTTTACCGAACAAATTTCCGCGTAATAATCTTCCAAAGGAATTCCCAAAAGAATTATTTGAACGAGTCTCTCCAAACAAGTCTGAGGAATTTGTAAAACGATGTTAAATCACCAAAGCTGGAATACGAGAAATGAAAAGAAGTATGGGAGGCCTAAAAAGATCCTTTGAACAACCTTGAATACCTGGAGAAAACTCAAAAAGTGAAACATGGTGAACCAAAGGAGCGACATCATAAAAACATAGAGGGAAACCAAAAGGAAAACCAAAATGAGAAGGAACAGAGGAAAAGACCTAAAACCAAAAGAATATAAACAAAAAACCATACCTTGAAAAAGACATCGCAAAGTACAAGAATGGAATGTTAGAGCAAATGTGTCAGGTAAAAATTACAAGTAAAAATTCAAGTTTAAATAGAAATCCCGATATTAATGGTAAAAATGATCCATACAGAGGTAGGTGAAAATTAATTACGTGTAAAATCTCTGAAGGTCTGAAACCCGAAAACCTGAAATTTTGAAAATTTGGATTTCGGACTTCGGGATTGGGAGGCAAAAAGATGAATTGGTGATGGAAAATCTGAAACCTAAAAACCCGAAAGTCTGAAAATTTGGACTTTCGATATCATTGCATTTTCAAAACATCAAGTGAAAATCCTAAAAATGACTCGGAGAACTCCGAAAACCCGAAACCCGAAATTTGGATTTTTAGACATTCAAACTTCGGAAGTTTGAGAGGGATTTAAACAAAAAGAGCCAAAAAGTCCCGAAACCCAAAAGCCCGAAAGTCCAAAAATTTGGACTTTCAGAGTTTCAATTTGAAAAATTCAAATGAAATTGAACTGAGCTAAAAAAATCTGAAAGAGGAAAAAAATTGAAGTCTGAAAATTGAAAAATTTCAAATTCTCAGCCTTAGCAAAAAATTCATTGCATGAGGATTTCTTTAAAAAACATTGGTCTAACACATAGCTTTCTTTCTGTAGGTTAAATGGTTAACAAATACCATGCCATCGAGTGACGAAGTCTACAATAGACTCGTCATCAAAATATTTAATGGCGTATAAGTCAGTGATGGTGATCTGTGCGTGATGTTGATTGAAAAGTGTTCTAAGAAGAGTTACACAAGTTGGGTAAATGAGAATAATGAATGTTGGGAATGCCATTATACCAATATAATGTTTGAATGGACAAGGACATAGGGAAGGTGCAAAGCATGAGGTCCCAATCATGTGCAATAAGGTAACATGCATGCCTAAATATATGAAGATGTTCTTGGGGATCTTCCTTACTGTTGAATTTGGAAAACTTGGGAAGCTCCCAATGAGGGGGATAAGATTTGATTGGAACTGATGGATGAATAGGCTCATTACAAATTTTCTCATAAGATAATGTAACCTTGGGTCCCAAGGTAGCGGCCTCAAGGATAGCCAACCTATTCATTAAGGCATGCATGGGATCATTTGAAGTAGTTGGTTGGGAGATGAATGATTGTGGTTGCATGACATGAGAAGTGGCCAGGTAAGGTTGTTGATAAACTTTTGGATGTGTGGGTGTTTGAGGAATTATTTGATGAGGGTGAATGTAAGTCATGGGTTGAGATTGAAGAGGTTGTTGTAATGGTTGTTGTTGAGAAATGGGAATGTGATGTGATTGTTGGGATTGGGTTGGTTGTTGTGGTAAATGATGAGTGGGAATGTAGGTGTGGATAGGTTGAAATTGTTGATGGAGTGGATTAGACATTGTATAATGCAAAGCACTCGTAAGAGGAGGTTGGGAAGTGATGACATTTGCATGTATGTGTGATGTGAGAGGAAAATAATGGGTGTGTTGTTCGGATATGGGACGTGATGTTTGGATAGATTGGATAGGGACACTGGTGATGATAGTGGCCGAAGAGGTGATAGGAATGGAAGTGGTGATAGTTGTATTGATTGGTGGTAGATTAGGAGGAATGGGTGTGACTAGTTGAGTGGTTTGATGAGGTGGAGGATTGGTAGAAGATGAAGCAAGCTCAAGTTTGACTATAGCAAGCTCTGCTCATGGCTCTGGGTAAAAAACACAAGAAGTTGAGAAGAGAGCATTTGGGTTGTCGGGGTTGGGTGATACGAATATATTTGTTGAAGTCTTGGACCATCAATAGGAAGCTTAATTGACTTCCTAAGGAGGTAGTCATGAAGATATATGGGATTAGCATCAAGAATCTCTTGGAATTCCAAACTACCACAAGGGATAATAGGAGGCCCAAAAGCTTCAACCGATGTAATAGATGGAGGGGTGGCTGGTTGAGATGGGATAGATTTATGATGCAAGAAAGGATTGTTCACATCTATGGTAGTGGTTTGAACAAGAGGTCCTTGATGAGGGACATTGATGATCAGAGGTTGGGTGCCCATGGAAGAGGTAACCAAGGGCATAGATGAGATAATGACCATGGTAGATGTTTGAGATGAGATGACAGAACTATTTGAGGAAAGGTTTTGTTCCATTTTCTTAGCTAAGGAGCATGTGATAATGGGCATGAAACAAAACAAGAAAATGATAGTGATGCTAATTATGGCAAATAAGACAAGCAAGCAAAAAAATTTTGTGTGTGTGTTTTTGATTAATTAAAAGATGTGAAAAAGAAAAGGGAAAATGGATAACGAAGGTACCTAGGAAATGGAAATCTAGGGTTGGTTTCAGGTAGTTATGGTTGGGGAGTCCTTGATATACCCAAAGGTATGTGAGTCTCGAGTTTGTGCAGGATTTCTAACATGGCCGTAACAAAGGCAATGACTTTCCTATTAGGTGATGAAATCCCAATCAATTCCACCTAGTAGGAAATGTCTAGATGTGTGAATTGATTTGTGAGTTTCATATGTGTGATGGAATGTGAAATGCAACCAATTAAACCCCTACTTAGCTAGATGAACAAGTAAGGATGCAAAAGGTTTGTTTTAAGCCAAATCCAAATGTGAAAGTTTGATGAGGACAAACACACAAGAAAGGGAAAATGCGATGCAAAAAGGAGAAAATAAGAAAAAAAGAAGAATACTTGGAGAATGCTTTTCCTTTTTATATTATCTTTTAAACCAAGTGAAGAGCAATCCAAGAAAATCAAGAATCCCAACATGAACAAGCAAAATCAAAAGCTTCTACCACAATGTTAGTGGAAAATAGGAAAATGAAAGAAAAATGCAAGAGACTCACCTAAAAGGGTCGTCCCACTAGGTGTGCAGTAATCGAGGCACATAGAAATTGAAAATTGCATAAATGGATAAAATATGTAAACCGATCTAAATTGACACAAAATAAATTATACCTAGTCAATGGGTCAACGCGACTGACTATAGAGGATAGGTCGATGGCAATCTAAGCGAGATGGATCTGGATAGAAGTGGAAATGCAGATCTTAAGTGATCTAAATGCAAATAATATGATCACAGAGAGATGATAACATTGATAGTAACATGGGGAGGAAGATGTTAAACACAAAAATAGAAAGGATGCAAGAAAATAGAGAATGGTATAGATTGGATGGAAACATGACTTAGTTTAATGGCGATCGAGCTGAGTTGGTGGTAATCGGAGACATACAAAGCGAGATGTGGGGTGATAGAGAAGCCAAATAACATATTTGAGAACTAGAAACTAAGTAATGAGAGTGGAAAAAACTCGATGAGGATTTGGAAACGGAATGGATAAAATAAAGAGTTGGGTCGATGATGACCTGGGTAGAAAGATTAAGACCGGGTAGTGCTAAACAAAGATGAGGATGGTTCGTCTTGACGATAACCTATACAATGAATTAATGAAAGAGGAAGCTAAAGATGAGGCTTTAATGGCAGATGAACCTACAAAACATTAGTAATTAAAAAATAATGACATATGGTAGCATGAATCAACACAAAATCAAAGTAAACCTCTCAAAGTCTCAATAAGTGATGCAATACAAGCTCAAATGGACTCCAATAAGGTCGAAACAAGCTGCAAGAATGCTCAAGCTCGAAGATAAGTTCGCACAATGCAAGAAAAATCTGATTATGCATCGCTTTTGAGGGGAAGTGAAACCATATTTATATGGTTGACAACGAACCGAGTGGGTCACTGCAATTACGGAACCATCCCTTCGATGGTGGATGATGTATTTATTTGAGATATGGGGATTTTATTGATTATGATGAGTGTTTTAAAGCATATAGGTGGGTTAGGATTTCTTATGGAAGTGATATGGGTAGGTGGGAGATAAATATGGATTCAATAAAAGATAGAAAAAGCATGGGGATGTGGAACTAGGTAGTTAGGGATAATAAACAACCTAAAGAGGAGAAAAGAAAGCTAATTAGAGGTAATTAGCTAAAGAGATGAGGATTAGGAAATGATTAAATGAATATTAACTAAAATTCAAGGTTGATAAGTTTATAAATAGGAAAGGTGAGAATTAAAATATGAACATGAATTAAAATAAAGGGGGTCTAGATAAGACCATGGTGATAGAAGCGAACGTAGGAAAGAAAGGTAACGATACCAAATTTTGGTGTCTACAATAATAATAATAATAATATTTATATTTTCAACTATAATTACCTATGACTTGTCACTAACAATTAATTTGCATTGCACATACTCACTAATATAAAACATTTTAAGTGAGCGCTAAAACGAATATATGTAATAGTTTTAGCCTATATATCAAAAAAATTTAATGTGACCAAGGTATATTTTGTAGTTTAATATAACTATGTATATTTGATAAATGGATAAGTGTTGTGGCTTATATATGCATCACTCTTATCTCTTGTATCTTTTATCTCTTGATATTGTATTACCTAGTGTTAAGATGTGTAAATGTGTGTGGATTATAATAAAATTTGTTTAATATATTTCACTATCCTCAAACACAAAGTGGAAGGACCATTCTTATTTCTATCTTAATGCACCAACTTTGATTTTATGTTATATCCTTCTCCATTTTCTATTTAAAGTGTAAAATTTAATAGATTAGTGATACCATTAGGAATAGAAGTATATGATAAGCCAACTCTCTTTGAAGGATTACTTCAAGTCATAATTACCATAACTTGAGAATAAATCACATGTCGTGTTGTTGGTTAGAAAAGTCTCATAGATGAGTTCTTTTAACCTCCAACAAGTGTAAACTGTTATCTATTTTTAAGTGCTTTGGACAAAATTTAGGGTACTATAGATTTCCCCCTTTTGATATACTATTCTTAAATTATATATTAAAAGGAAAAGGAGATGGAAGCCTTGAAAATATCGATCAAAAATGATTATGATTGAAAAAACACATTTTTCCACCCATAAATGTTTACGCAAACACAAAGAGAAAGTATGTTAAAGCTCTATTAAAATTGTATACATTTAAAAACTATATTGTGAAATTTTCCATAATTTAATTTATTGAAAACTTGAAATGAGTAAGCATGATAAAAATTACAATTGAATGGTATATCAATTCATGTTTTGTTACAATAGTAACCACTTAAATATTTCCATGTGCTGTATATTCCCTACTTAGAGTGACTACTGAAATTTCTTGTAGTGAGATGCCCCTTGTTGACAATGTTGAAATATTGAACTCTATATAGAGGTGACCTTTATCAAGGAGAAGGTCACACAAACTACCATTAGTATAGAGATGACCTTTATCAAGGAGAAGGTCATGCTAAAATTCTCATTGAGAAGGGTGGTTTAAGAAATGATGAGGTCGTGTAAAATTATCCCGAAGATATTGGATATTTTGAAGTACATAAAAGCTACTAAGGCCAAATAAAATTCAAGGGATAAAAATCCAAATAACTTTACTAGGTGATACTAAGTAAAAATGACTATGTCTGGCTAAGACTAATAAGGTCAAACAAATACATAAATGAACTATAAAGGCTTAAATGACTATTTAGAGAGAATGTTATAACAACAATGCAACTATGTGGAGGCTATAAAATCCAGCGTATCTTGATGTAGATGAAGAAAAGACCAAATTTCCAACACTTGAAAGTGTCAATCCATATTGAAAAATATTGAAAAAGGATAGGATAAATCTTACAAAATATTGATTGTATTACTCAAGGAGTCTCAAAATATTTGTATAAGCTTGATAAATTTGACCGAGGATTGGAATAGGATTGATAGTCATATAAAATGTCACTAGGTTTGGCTATATGTGAATACTCTATGTGAAACTCTAAATTAAGAGTAATATAAGCCCCTTTTAGGTCTAGGCAGAGAAGGAGCACTTGTGTATCAATCATATAAAGAGAGAGAGTTAAACACATGTATTAAGTATATAAAGGCACTCCACACACACACACAAAAGACATGGTTAGATTTATCATTATAAAAGATACCGCTATAAATATGAAAATTTCATCCAAGGGATAACGAAAGTGAACATAATATAAAAGCTGAAAGAACTATTTAGTTTAAAGGATAAGATTTAAGCATATTATAACATCTAGAACATGCATGACCTAAATCATGGCAATATCAATATAATCATAGTACCATGAGAATCACAAGGAGATATGTGTGATATAGATCGGGAAAACAAACATGTGTAAGAATTTAAATAAGTATCATCATCAAGAAGCATACAAGAAAACATTCCTTAACAAGACCAGAGGTTCCTCTAAGACATGGACACCTAACACAACTAGCTTCAACATGAAATTACTTAATAAGATGACGATTCGAGGACATGACAATTGGATTATATAATTATTACTATTAACAAGTACATAGAAAATAAGAAAGTAGGAAGTATCTACCGCATGACATTAAATATGTAATCAATGAGTGATAATCATCTCATACTCGGTTATATGTAAGTACTAAGAATTAAGCATGTAACCAATCAATGATAACATGTCATAATATGTAATTAGTGACTAAACATATAGTAGGAAATACAAACATCATATAGGTAACCAATATCATCATCAAGTAAAGGATCAATATGATTTTCATAATAAAATACTAGTGAAATGCATAAGCAGGAAAAAAACATGTATATTTAATCTAGGCATTTTTATTATCTATTGACTAACATAGAAAGATATAACCTAAAAATTGTGTTAGATGACCTAGTTTAGGCATGCCTCAATGCAAGATAATTTCCCCATGTGATGGCCAAGTAGAGATGTAAAATATGTGTGCCCATAATAGTGTATAACTTGTAGTTCATGTGTCTAGAATCATGTGGATAGTCAAAATAATGTGTGTACAATCAATATGTAAATGTTAAGAGCATGATAAATCACATTGTCATAATTTGTATACCAACAAAACAAGTTGCAAATACGTCTTGATTTTTACATTTTTGAAATGTTTTGAATGTTTTTGCATCATCTTAAATATTTTAATGCTTTTATACAAGGAAATATTTATTCAATCAATAAAGCAAGGCCAAGGGACACACAATAAAAAAAGGGTCCCAAATAGTCAATAACATTTGTAAAAGTGGTGTAAAGTTTGGCAAAGTTCCAAGTCAATAGAGGTTTTCGTAGACAACCTAATACTAAATCTCACATTAAAACATGTAAATAATCACTAATGAAGACCAAATATAGTCTTCTAATCACGACTTTCAACAACATTAAGACTTCTTAAGAGTTCTTAGGAGGAAAATATTATGAGTTATATGACAATTTTTTGATAAAGGTAATTTTAGATGGAGATTTTTGTCACATACCAACAAAATTTCAAAATTTTAAAAGTCCGTGTAAAATGTTAATTGCATTAGTTATTTTCCCCTTTGTTAAACCATATGGTGTTGATACTTAGTTATTTTTCTTGTCTAATTGTATTTGTTTAGTTAAATCAGTTTTCACGGAACATGAGGAACTGCTCCAAAGTTCCATTCATTCCTCGATTCAACGCTTGGATGATTAAGAGTATGAATTGGATAAATCGGTCATTTGAGGAACCATTGAAATTTTCCTTTGTTCCTTGAGTTCACCGATTCTCCACTTTAACCGATAGAAAATAAAAACAACGTTATATCATCTAAGTTTGTTCTATAAGGAACAAATGGAACAGATTCTTAAGTTTAATGAGTTCCTCAATTCCCATGAAATTCTAACCAGGAATTAGTATCAAAAATTTGGACCTAGACAACACATGAGGAATTGTTCCTTTGTTCCTCGAAGTTATGCCTTCATCAAATTAATAACATATAACCAATTTTTTTAGTTTTTAAGGGCACCATTGGAACTATTCCATCATTCTCTCTCTTCCCGCATGGACAATTTAATGAGTAATAAAGAATCTTGTGTTGTACAAACCATTCCCATGTATAAATACTAGTATTTGAGCCTTGTCAATTCACTTTTCATTTTGCACATGTGAACTCGAGCTCTGTCATGTTGTTGTCACATTTTACCCATCCATTTTCTTTCCCAATCTTCATCATTTGCTAACCATTTTAAAAAATTATAGTTGCACAAGGAGCGTGGAGGAGGCACCTACATTTTCATCCAACAAGTAATAATGTTTGCTATCATTTTCCCTTGTTTTGATTTCATTCAAGCTACGACACCCTTTTACCTTAAGTCTATTCAAAACTCTTTCAAGAAGCTAGTTTTTCCCTACCCATTGGTCACAATGTCATCAAAATTAAATTCCAATACATGGGCTATGAGCCAATTTCTTCCTTGGAAATATCTCGTGGCAGAAATTGGTGACAATAATTTCAAGCACATAGATTTGGAAGAATTTCGAGGCGATTAAGGTTTTCCTAACCCATATTGGAGGTTTTCCTACCTCTTTTCAATGTACTTGACATTTTTTGACCTATGTTTCCTATTTCAACCCTCAAACTAAAGAGTTTAGATATCCTCATGGCCAACTCATTGCTCAACTAGATGCACATCACATCAATTTGGCTCTTGGTATTCCCATGCGTTTAGCAATGCTAAGGTCTTGACTCTAGCTGAAGCTTAAAAGAAATTTTATTTGAATTCTAATAAATATTAGACTATGATTGCAAATTCTTTCTTGAAAGCAAAGAAGAAGGGACCTTCAAAGTTGTTAAAGAATCTATATAGGAGTGACTTCGTAGAAGAGTTATTAGACATTATCACTCTCTTGGAAAGAGTCATGGGTCTCTCCTCCACCAAATAATTTCAAGATTGGATGTGCATTTTTATCATCATAATTTGTGAAGGGAAACATGAATTTAATTAGGGAGAAATCATTTGTGAAAATCTGACTCAACAACTCATTCAGGTGCACCAAACCAAATCCTTCCATATGACTTCCTATTTGATATATACTATTGTTGGATATAGGATTTGGATTGCCTTGTCAAGTCAAGGTAGCAAGAAAAATATTACAATTATAACTTTTATACTCAGTTAACCTTTGAAAAAAGTAACATCCATTTCAAAAGGGTTAATGATGCCTTTACCGTGTTTATATTTAGATTTCTCTAGGGATGCATTACTCACAAAATTTCTCATGAATCCAAGTAGTTGATAGCAAAGATATGGAAACATATTCATTCAATTTCAAAGATTCTCATATATCAGAATGACAAGATTTGAAGGAATTTCATACAAACTTCCCATCTATTGTAATGATAATATCATTCTCATTGAACTCTGTAGACAACTAGATATTCTTAAAAGAACTTGTATGGAGATAAGAAAGTATCTAGAAATCAATTCCTAATATCCTGGGAAATTACACTTGCAAATTAGTTATTGATGTATAGAACATTGAAAGTACCATTGCTCTTTTTCATGTGTATCCTTTTTAGAAGAGAGTATCCTTTAACAAAGAATAACTTCATCAACATAAATATTGGTTTTTCATACCTACAAATTCCCACAATATAAGACTACTAAGAATATTGTGATGATGAATTTGAAATTAGGAAAATAATGCACGAATAATGAATCTCCAAAAATCAAAGATATCAAATTATTCAAGGTACCAAAAGGAATGGTTTATGGTAATTTAGATTTACTAACTCCAAAATTTGTAAATTCGATTCAATATTCTCCTCTCCCAACCATTGATTGGTCACTCAAGGAGGAATATGCTCTTGATGATATCAATGTTCCCATTCTTTCAAGAACCAAAATGGTTCACTAAAATTTTATCAAAATTTAAAGGTTCTCAAGTGGAAACCTTTCCCCACACCCCTTCTTCTTTCACTAAGTAGGAATCGCACAAAACTATTTTGATGCAGAGAAAAATCAATCTCAAACATTTGACTACTTTATAAATGATTAAAATACTCAACTATGCCTCTTAATGCCTTCAAATATAGCTTTTCCTTCACTATGTACACTTCCAAAAATCGGGTGAATCCTTAGTCATTAACCTTGTTGCTGATAACCCAACCACCTCATCATGTTCTTAGACACCTACTTATGTCAATTCAAATAATGAAATGAATCAAATCAACCCAAAATATTAAATGACTTACCTTTTAGAAAATCTCCCTTACTAAGCTTCTTAAGCATCTTGCTTTTGGTATATTTAAGGTAAGAACAAACTAGAGCAACCCATAATAACTTAAGCACATTTTTCAATACCATTTATGGTGTTTGTGGTGTAGGAAAAATTTGGGTTCTCAATTATTTGTTTAGGTATCTCTTTCACCAACACTTATCCTTCTTTGTTTGAGCATCTATTATCCCTCTAGGCACCTATCTTGGCATACATTTTAAACAAAAGATTCAACTCACAAAGCAATCACTAATTTAGGCACCTATTTTCCCAATTTAACTGTATGCAGAATTTTAATGTCACTTACTTTGCAAAATTTCCTTCAACTTCCTATTGGAGACCTCAAGTTAGGTCTTGTTGACTATACAAGCTCTTTCAAGGGTAGACTGTCATAAATCCTAAGTATGGTATGGTCTTAAAACTCCTCAAACCTCTTTTATCTCCTTCCTCTACCTAGTTATATGCTAGGTTCATAATTTCAACATTCATCCCTTCCTCAAACTCCTTCAAATTACAAATCCTTTTACTTCTCCTTGTAAAAATTGTGTGTTATAGCCTATCTTTGTGCATCGCTTTGTTATGAAAAACACCATCTTAGATATTAAAAATATTTAAAATTGCATGATTGTATATGGGACGATGTTATGATTTTTTATTACAAGTTATACTCCTTGACTCAATGGATTGGTCCTCACGAACTCATTCTTGTTCCAACCGTAGTCTTTAACTTCCTTTTCCAACTTTGTACTTCATTGTTGTCATGCATAGAAGGGGAAAAACTCTTCAAGCCTTAATTACTTTGTAATCACATTCTATAGATCACTCAGAGGTTAAGTATACAAATATAGACACTAATTTGGTCTTTATCTCCTTCAACATACCATTTTACATTAGAACCCTATGAGGGTTTTAAGACAAACCCGAGGGAAGTATATTTGCAATAAAATGATGAAATTAAAATTTTATGGTATGTGTTTTTATCTAGACATATTTCTTAACCTTATATATTTATATATATTGCTAGCAATATCTTCTAATAGTCTCAACTTTGAAATTTAGCTTTAAACTCCACTAATTTGCCTACATAACATGTGAGTTGTCTCTCGGTCTTACAAGGATTTCACAAATAAAAGTCTTTAATCTTGTTTAATAAGTTCCTAATGGACATGTATAACGGTATGTGAATGCTCTAATCCATCTTAACCAATATATCAACCCACAATTGAATGTAAACTCGCCATGAACCAACTTTGTTCCAATAAACTTCCAATAGACTGTGACAATCTTGATATAGTATAATCCAACATTTTTCATACATGCAAATAATGAAATCTCACTCACCGATCCCTATGAACATACAAGATTAATATTTTACCTTCTAAATCACCTTCAAACAACATGCACAAGATTTCAATGATCAATATAATGTACAAAAACCATTAAACACCATCATCAAAGCTATGTACACACATTTTCTCTTATAAACTCTCTTAGAGCTCTCTTTTATTGAATGACCATTCAAATGATAGAGTTAAAAATAGCTACAATGTTTTAAATATGCTTCTATAAGCCTTCTTAACTGAATCTTTCCTCTATGACCCTTTATATTACATGTTTTTTCCTTTATCATGACATTATAAGACTCATCCAAGCCTAGGACATTAGGATTGAATCATTAGATTACAACCATGACTTTATCAAGCCTCCTAGACCTTAATATAACTTGTTACAAGCTCACACAACTTTTAATGCTCCAATAAATACATTAAAACACCAATTCAAGCCAAAATTGCCTTCCAAGATTCAAAATTGCAATTTGGAGGGAAATTGTCAATTCCAAACTCATGAGGTATTGAACTAAACTAACTCACCTAATAGACCCTAGATGACCCCTAAGACACTCTCAACACATTATGAAAGTCAAAATTGGATGTGATCACTCTATATACAAACTCTATATCTACGTAAAATTGAACATCTCCACCAAGACAAGATGGAAGAGATTTCTGAGTTAAATAATGTAATAATTGAATCTTCAAAAAATTTAGCTCGGTATGGTGGAACAATCTCATAAATGGAGAATTCCTTAGGAAGCTAGATGACCAACCTCACAAACACTATAGTGCCAAAATAATCAAATATATCAATTGTAGTGACTAAATTTAGAATGCATGTATTGAATATCAAAGTGCCAACTCCTTCCATCTCTTCTCTTCCTACCTCAAGTTCTAATTAAGATTGGTTGTTAAGTTATAATTTTGAATTTTATTTTTGAAAAAGAAAATTAAATGTAAAAGTCATTTAAGTGACTTAACTAATCAAAAGATTAGTCACTTAAATAACAATTAGTTATTTCAAGGTAGTTATCCTCCCCTCATGCCTATAAAAGGCCTCTTTTTCATTTGTAAAGGGGTTGGATGTTAGTATATTGATGTAAAGGAAAAAAGAATTGTTGAATACATAAAAGGATTTCCTTTTTCTCCCTCTATCTTCTCCTACATTTTCCAAGTTATTTTCTCAGTAACATTTATATGTAAATGAAATGTGAAAGTTTTGTTTGTTATCCTTCAAGAATTATTGAACTTTGAGTCAGTATTTGTCTTGTTTAAAGGAAAGGTATTTCATTGCATATGATTGTGTAAATCCATTTTTAATTAACATGTAAGAGTAAAATAAGATCTGAGTTCTTATTATTTGAAAATGTTTTCGTTCTTCCTTTTGCCCACTACTTGTTCAAACTCATTCATGTACTCGCTCCTCTTGTCTCTAAATTCAACCTTATCAATTTGCACAATAAAACTAACATCCTCAAATGAAATCTTTATAGAATAATTATAAATTCTATAAATATTCTAGGAACAATTTTTGTGTGAAAGAAGGGAACCTTCCCATCAAAAAGGAGGGATTGTTATCCCCTAAATTGTTGACATTTTCCCTCCTACAAATTTTTCTAACAACATAGACTTTAATGCTTTAATCTCAATTCTATGGATAAACAAATAGGCAATAATAAGCTATCCACCTTGGAAAATGATTTTAAGAAGTTTATGTCATTTAATTCTTTAACTAATATTCCTCCAAAAATAAGAAAAGTCACGTGGATAAATAGGATAAAATGATATAATAATATTACTAAGAGACTAGAAAAATCCCTTATATCACCTCCATGTTTAAGGGGATTGGATTACGAAATCTATTATCTTGAATGTCTTAGGTTCGGATAATACTCCTATTTTTGTACATATAGGAACTGAAAAAGGCATTAGAATCATGCTCATTTAAATTTGAATTAATGTGGCTTAGACATCTAGATTTTGGAGCTATTATTGAAATGATGGTTGTGATTGGACATGTAGTAGGGATCATTAATGCTCTAATTCTCTCATAAATTGAGACTACTAAAATAATCACTTTGAAAATATGAAATATAACTCTCTTTATGAATATATTTGAGGAAAAATATTCTCTTTAAAAGGAACTAAAAACTCATGTTGAATGATGAACAACTACAAAGGAATCTAATTTTTGTAAAAACAAAAATCTAGGAAATATGCATAAAAGAAGGAGATAGAAAAAATGAATTCTTCCATCAATCTAATATTGCAAGGTCGAAATAAAATATATTTTCTTGTATAAAATAATTAAATGAAAGCTCTTTGGAGGAACTGAAGCTATAAAATGGTTGTTTATTTTTGAAGTATTTTTCCAATTGGATAAGTGGAAAGGCATGAAAAGGAGATGGACGATTTTTTAGCTTCTATTCCTAAATTAATTATAACCTCATGAAATGAGAAACATGTGTAGCCATTTTCTAAGGAATAATTCAAGGAAATAATACATCTAATGAAACCTAATAAAGCAAATATTCCACATGGATTCTCGGTTGATATTTTTAAAATATTTTGGTAAATATTTGGAAAATAATTGACTTTAGAGTGGTGAATGAATCTTTGAATATCCATGAAAATGTTAAATCTTTGTACATTTATCTCATTAACTCTAAAAAGCCTAAAACAGAAACCTTTTTTGATTTTATTCCAATAACATTGTGTAACATTATGTAACATTTTGTATAAGATTGTGTCCAAACTTATATATGTGGGAAGGATTAAAGTATTATTTATATTAATATTTTTTTTTTGAATATGATGGTTTCTTTAGTGGTAGGAAAATATCAAATGGATTTATAATGACACAAAAAAATCTCCATACTCTTGAATTTGATGATAAACTAGGAATTCTATTGATGTTCGATATAGATAATCCTATGACAGGATCAATTGGGTCTTTTTATAGAAGGTTTTGCTTACTTTTGGGCTTAAGAAAGAGTGGGTATTATGGTTGATAGATTTTGTGTAAAGAGTCTATTTTTCAGTTCTTGTGAATGGAATTTTAGTTGGATTTTTTTCAAAATAACGAGGTATTTGTCAAGTGGTCATTTATTTGTTTATCTTTTTATTATTATGGAACAATATTTGGGTAGGTGACTCATGAAATCGGAGGTATAATAGGGATATCCAAGGGATAAAATCATATGTTATAGATAATCAAAACACTCACTTGCGATTTGTGGATGACTCTATCCTTTTTGGAATGGTTAAAATTAAGGATGTTTTGACACTACAAAGAGTACTAATAGAGTATATGAAGTATCAAGTTAACATATCATCTTGTAAAAATCAAATATTTAATTTTTAATTTCCCTTCGAAAGGCGGTAGATAATTTTTGGGGCTCTAGATTCTTTATTGGTACTTTTCCAAAAAAATCATGGGAATACCTTTATAAAAGTGAAGAGCAAAGGAAACATTATGGAAGAGACTATTTGAAAATTTACAAGCTAGATTGGTAGGATGAAAATCCTAATTGCATATCCTATCGGGAATAATTGTGTTAATCAAATATGCTTTACATGCAATCCTAGTTTGTTTATTTTTAGTGTTGCCAATGTGATTATAGAAACATGATGGTATTGTATTATTTTATTAAGTGAAAAAATAATTCATTACAATCAAAGGAAAGAGTTGCAATGTTTATAGGCATTGGACAACTTCTATCCACACCACATAAATTGATAAAATCAACTAAACTTGGAAAATATGTAGAAGTAACATATTGTCCCTAATGCCCGATTTCCCATCTTTGGAATACATTTGGGATCAATACTCTAAGAATAAAACATCCCACAAACATAGGGATAAAATATTATCACCTAGACAACTAAGAGACAACTAAGTTAAAGTTAAAGTAAAGAAACAAATTACTTTAACTTATTACATTTATTTATTAGCTCACTATGGTGAATTAAGCTAGGTTTATTTCCCACATTCCCCCTTTAATTCAGCATGGTCTCAAGTGAACAGGAGAGATGTTCTCGAAGCACGTAATTCTCAAGCAAGTGACTTTGTGAAGAGATTTGCACATTGTTGATTTGTCAAGAAATATTGAAGTTGGATGTTATTATTCTAAACATGTTCACGAATGAAATGTACTTTCACCTCAATGTACTTTTTATGCTCATGAAACATAGGATTGTGAACAATTTTTACTACTCCTTTGTTGTCAATTTGTAGGATAATCAGATGTTTCTTTGGTACCCCTAATCCTTCAAGTATATGTCAGAGCCATATCACTCCATAGACAATCCTCTTATTGGACAATATTTTGATACTATGGAGGATCTTGAAACATAAGTCTATTTCTTACCCCCCCATGATATTAGTCCGGATGCCAAAAACAATAAAAACTTAGAAGTGTATTTCATATCATCTATTTTTCCTACATGATATTAATTTGAATATCTTGTGAAGAAGAAGTTATCATTTTTATTGTATTCTTGACCAAAATCCATAGTTCCTCTAATGTGCCTCAATATATGCTTTTTGCTTTCCACCGACAAAACTTGGGTTCTTTCAAAACTGAGAAAGATAATTGACTTCATAGCTAATATTTGGCCTAGTGTAGGTCTAGTAGATGAGAATCCCAATCAATTTCCAATATAAAGTTGCATTTAGTTATAGTGATGGATTTTTCGATAATATTAAAGTCTTGTCTCCATAGGTGTGGCAATTGGTGTACTATTTATCATACTAAACTTCTCACACATTATCTTGGTTTATTTCAATTGAGAAATGAGGATATGATTTTCTCTTTCCAACCTTGTACACCAAGACAATAATGCGTAAGATACAGAGATATATCATTTTGAATGATCAATTTAGATCCTTCTTTATTGACTCAATCGTCTTCACTAAAATTGTATTGATTCCTAGATCATCGACATAAACCATAACTATCACTTTATCCCCATTTTTGTTTAAGGTAGAGATTAGGAGCGTATGGAGTTTTCTTAAATCCATGATGTACCAGATGTTTACAAATTTTTATGTACCATGTCCGGGGAGTGTGTTTTAGACCATAGAGTGAAATGATAAGTCTACATACCTTTTCCTCTTTTAGTATGAAAAACACTTTTGGTTGATTCATGTAGACTTCTTCCAATAGATATCCATTAATAAAGGCACTTTTACATCCATTTGGTGGATTCTTCAACTAAATTCTGCACTAGAGAAAAATCATCCTAAAATTTTTTATCTTAGCTATGAGAGGATAATTACCCTTATAGAAAATTCATTCTTTTTGAGAATTCCCTTTATTACCAACCTATCCTTTTTTATCAATATTGTTTTCTACTTTTTAATTAATTCTCAAGATTCATCTCGCATCCAATCTAAATCTTCCTAGTGGAAGATCTCGTAAGTTTCACGTGTTATTCTTCATTAGTGACTTATAATCTGCATGAATAACACCTTTCCAAGGTTTAAACTATAGGGATTATGAAACTATAGATAGTTTAGTAGATTCAACAATGTACCCATTAATACCAAATTTACCTCATTTCAATTCATACTATGAGTCCTCATTCCATTGGTTCATGTGTCGCTGACAACCTCCAATTTTACTTATATACCACATAGGCATATGTTAATGGTTTTTGTGGGTGGTGTATCTTAATTATCTTTTACATCATCATTATCCTCATCTGATTGATTATCATGTTTTTTTTTCACAATAAGGCTGATTTGATCATCAAGTGAGTGTTTGAAGGAGAATCTACTTCTTTCTTCTCAAATAACTCAACATCCCTACTAGTGTAAAACTTTCTGGTTTTGGATCCATAAGTCTATAACAAAGTGCCTCATCAATGTATCCTAAGAATTATACTTTTATAATTTTATACAAATTTTATTTCTCTATTTATTAGGAATAAATAATACTATCTTTACATCCAAAAACTCTAAGATATACAATCGATGGATTTTTCCATGACCATGCTATCTTGTGGGTGTTACCCCATTTGATTAACTAAAATGTGGAAGATTCTATGTTAATCTAATATTAAGAACAATAGTAAATAATAAAGCTAACTAAATAAAGAAAGTAACCCAAGCCACTAAGCAAAGTAGAAATGTGAAACCCTAATGAGAAAAGAGGGTTAGGAAGAGCTTAGCTGATTTGACAACTATTTGGGACTGTGTCATAGAGAATAAACTAGATAAACAGAATGTAGATATGACCACACAAAATCTCTAAAGTAATGATCTCAGAACATTAGGCTAGAATAGGGAACCTAGAGAATTCACCGGGGTGCCTGCGGTATGAGATTGGGGCACCTAGTCTATGAAAAAACTCTACAAACCTCCTTTGAGGTGTTGAATGGTTGTCTACCTTCACTTCCTATCACGATGGATGATCATTGTAAATTAGAAATGAAGATGATACTACGCAAAAACCCAAGACAAAAATCAAAACCCTAAAAAAAAAAGATGCATATGAAGGGGTGGTATTGTCCTCAACAAATGTAGAAATGTAATAAAATGGTGGATGGAATAGAATAAACTTCCCTCCTATGCAGTGTGATGCAGATGAACCAACCTTGTGCCTTGTGATGGAGCTAGATGGATGCAAATGGAGCCTTTGATGGATGTAACCTTAGGTGATGATAGTAGTGCTTAGTGCTTGGTCCCTCATTATGGTCTCATAACTTTATATTTATATGGTTCTCTTGTTCTAATTTTGTAATTAACCCTGAAAAGGTGACCACTAAAAAGATAGAAAGCTCAAATGGCTAGAAAGTGCCCAAAAAGTGGTGAGGAAAGTGTAAAAAGGATCAGGCACCCCAAATGGGACCAGGCACCTAGGGCGCCCCAAGGGGCTCCAGGTGCCCCCGATAAGAGATAAAATGATGCCAAATGGAAAAACTAACTGGGTGAGTAGTGTGGGAGGTCATAAAGTGATGACAAAAAGAAAAGTAAAATGGCCAAAGGACATGGGTTAATTAGTACTTTCTTCACTCAAAAACCATATGAATAGTAGTATGAGACCAGGACTAAATAATGCCTAAAGTGTGATTTTGTGTCTACATTTTCCCCCACTTTATGTTGGTGAGAAGAAAACTCGGTAACATAAAGTAGATAGAGATGTGTACCTGATGTCCATGTAGAGTGATGTAGAAAGCATGTCGATGGACTAGACAAAAAGCATGGAATGAGAAAATAGTGGAGCGTGGAAACTAAAGATGTAAAAAAAGTAAAAAAAGTGGTGAGAGTGAACCTAGGGGGAAAACGTGTGTAGTGCCGATGTGTGTGATGTACTTGCATGTTAGTATGAGGTGTGTGTTGCCACAAAATATTGTTGTTTTTTTTGACACATTTATTGTAGTTTTTGTTGTTGTTGATTTTCTTCTCATACGGATGGACTGCAAAGGAGAAGATGATCAAGTAGTCAAATACACATGTATATATGTAAAAATCATATGTATATAGTAAAAATATGTATAAATGGAAGTATGAAAAAGTAAAAGGAACATGTGCACCTGATCCATGATGAGAAAAGGGTGTAGAAAGGATATCTTGTACTACTATGAGTTTTTTTGGGTGATCTCATGCCACCCTGGCCAAAGAAGTGTAGGGAGAAAGATGCATTATTCTCAACCTGTAACTTACTTCCTGAATATGTGTGAAGAGATCTTTGTATTTGCTTAGTTTTTTGGGTGATCGATGCCACTGGCTGAAGTAGTGTAGGAGGAAATCATTGTATCCTCTAACCTATAACTTACTCCCCTAGAATGCTAAGGAAACCATGTCCTATAAAATCCATTGTGTATGGGGTTTGTAGACTAGTCTGAACCCACTCATTGTATAACCCACAATGTCAAGGATGAAAAACTGAACTAAACTATACCGGTAGAAAGCGTTGTGTAATGTGTAAAACCCCAAATGATGCCCCCTCTTTGGGGGTGCATGTGACATCGTCACGATAGGAGATGCGGCTACCCCAAAAGAGGACCAACCATAAATTATGCCCCTATATGGGAAGGGAATGCACTTGGTAGAAACCAAGGCACACACAAAAAAGTGGCTAGAAACAAGTGTTAGTATGAACAAGCATGCATGTAAAAGACAAGTGTAGCTACAAAAACAATGTATAAGCTAGAAATGCAAGTAAACATGCAAAGAAGACAATCATAGACCACCAAAAGTGGGTTGCAAACATGGGACATCACTCATGATGTCGTAAGACACTCAAGGCCATAATGGCCTGCATACAAACAAACAAGTGTGCACACCAAACAAAAGGGAAAAGGCCCACATACAATGAAAAAAAACAAAAACAAACAAAAAAAAAAAATAGATAGCCATGGAAGAAAATAATCCTACAAAAAAAAATGTTGCACATGAAGCACCCATTAGCATGTTAGAAAGATAACCCATATGTCAAAAGTGTGTATAAGAAAGTAATGTAGAGTGCTAAGTACAAAATGAAACAATAACACCTGTAAGAGATGAATGTGGATGCCCCCAAGTGACCATTGTAGGAGTGGTAGGAGGTGAGCATCCATGTTGCATGTAGAGAGACATATATCTATGATCACAACTAGAAAAGGCATGTGAATGTGCATGTGTGTATGGTAAAGATAATGACATATAAGAGATCTATCTAGCTAGTATGTGTAATAAAGTGAACATGAATAAGAAAATGTAAGCAAGAGTAAAAGAAACCAAGATATGCAACATGTTGTGGATGGATGGAATGGAATGCAAGATGGATGATAGGAGCCACATGTGCCCCCCGAGTGAATGGAAGTGTATGTAGTGAGGTTCATTTAGTATGCCCCCTCATCAAGTCAAGAATGAACCAAAAATGAGAGTGTGTCATGGGAAATGGTCAAAGTGTGTGTGTGTATAAGTGCATTGTGATGAGTGTGTATGTGTGTTGATGATATGTGACCTAGAGATGAACATGTGATGATGTATCCTAAAGTGTATATATCATGATGAGATGAATAGAGGGAGTGGTGATGTAGCCTAAAGCATGTACCACTACAAGATGAAGGAATAGGTGACCATTTAGCCTATAGTGTATGTCACTAACCTAGTAATGTATGCATGATAGAAGGTCAAGTGATGAATGTGTGTGTATGATAAGGTCCATTTGATTGGTAAACCCTTGGTAGTGAGTATGGACCGAGGAACTAGAGTGCGTCATAGGGTAGTGAGTGCAAGCATGTGTAGAAGAATATGTAGTATGTGTGATGATAAGAGATGACCATATGATGTGTAAGATGTGTAAAATGCAATGTATAGTGTGTAATGCAAGATGTGTAGATAGACTAATAATGTGAGAGTGTGTGTAATGTAGTATGTATAGATGAGTAGTATATATGATTGCTAGACTCATATAGACAATATAGAGTGTGACATATATGATGAATACTAATATGATGTATGATGTATGTATGTATATAAATGTGAAATGATGATGTAAGAAATATAATGTATAAGATGTAAATGTGTATGATGTAAGACATATGATGTGAGATGTGTGAAGAGACACAATGTGTAGTACCTATTGTGTAGTGTGTGGGGTTCATGTGTAGTATATGCCCTCAATAGTCAAGTGTGAACCAAAGCACAAGAGTGTGTCATTGGGTAATGGTCGATATGCTAGTAAGAGTGATGATGATATGCACTATGATAAGGAGGATGTGATGTATGCTATAATAGTATATGTATGTTAGATGTTGATGATGCTAGGTTGGGGTGTGTGTGAATGTTATGCCCCCAGTGTGTGTGAGTGAATGAACTAATAATGATGAGTGAAGGACAAAGGTCCTCCATCCGATGAATGTGGTGGATGAAAAAGTGTATGACCATGCTCTAGTAATGGTGGTATAGTAGATAAATGTTGTGTATGGTGAGTGAAGCCTATATGCATGTGATGGATGAATATATGATGATGTAGGTGTGCAATAAAAATGTAGGTGATGAGAGATATATGAAAGCTAAATGTGGAGGTGATGAACTCCCATGTGGAATGAAAATGAGGTGGTGACCTATGTCGAGATGTAGTAATTATCCTAGGAATGGGCCTATACCTATGTGTAGGACTACATGGAGAGTGGTGAGGTCATGTAGATAATGTGTGAGTAGGTGAACTAGGAGTAGATTGTGCTTTTAATAACATAGAATGTGATGTGCTAGATGATGTAGGAGATGCATGAATCGATGCTCGAGAAGATGATGACCATGGAATAGATGGGGTACACCATCAATAGAGATAACTAATTATTTTATGAATGAATTTAAGTCACAAATGATTCATAGAGATAATGGATTGAGACCTATGAATCCAATTGAGTTCAAGTAGCATGTCACAACCATCAACTTTTCCCAATAAGGAAAGGGACAACAAAGTGAGAGGACCAACCATAACATGTAGTTTGATGACACCATATGGTTTTTAGAGGGTTCATTTTTGATAGAGGGTAACTAATGATGGCATGAAGAAATGGAATAGAACATGCTAATAGGCCAAGATGGGTCAACCTTAGTATTATTGATGGGGATCAAGCCAATAGATGCTTTGATATGTAGGTGATTAGATGTAAAAGTTACATGATAATCATGGTTAGAAAAAGAGATGATTGGTGGTGAAGCATCAATATGTGCAACTAAAAATTCAAGGGCCCCTAAAAGCAAGGAGGAGACATTGCATGGTATGCATGATTAGCTAAAGATTCAACTACTTTCTTGTCATGTTGTTGGGATTGGTTATTAAAGAGTTTGAGTTTACCCTTTTCAGTGTTAGGTGAGAGTTGGTAGGCTCTAAAACTCAAGCTTGTTGTTATCAATAAGATCTTGGATGATTGTGTGGAGCTTGAAACATTGATTCATAGAGTGTCCCACACATCTGTGATAGTCACATCATGAATTTCTCATTGTAATTCCTACCTTTTGGTCATGATGGGTCTAATTTGAGTGGTGGAGGAAGCATGATAATATTTCTCTCAAGAAGAATTTTTGCAATATGAGATGTGGGGCCATAGGAAAGTTAGTAAACACATGCCTAGGTGGTGGTGACTGAACCTCTTTAGGAGTAGTGATTGCATTGATAGTAATTTTGGTGTCAATTGGTTTAGTTGTAGATGGCTTGAATGGTGTCTTGTTTGGAAAATGAGTAGAAGATGAGGCTTTCTCTTGATATTTAAGCTTTCCTATGGATAGAAGTTTGGTTTCACGAAGCTTAAGAGTATGAAAAAGTTGGTCGAATGAAGGAGAGGTCTCAAAGAGAACACTCTCCTGAAGTGGTGGTAAAAGACTTTGAATGAAAAAGTCCTGAAGCTTAGAGTCCACTAGCACATTTGACATCTTAGCTAGATTATTTTTATATCTCAAAACATAATTGGCTAGGTGTTCATTAGATCCTTGTTTAAGTTGTGCTAATTGAGCATAAGAGATCTTGGAGCTGATATTGATAGAAAAATGAGTAAGAAAAGCATCAACCAGATGCGTAAATGAAGTTACCAAATGAATGAACAGTAGGTGTAAAACCAACACATCACATAATCATGGAGACTATGGGGAAATATTTTAGCCAAAATAATATGATCATCCACAAATTCAAGACAAGCTACATGGAATGCTCTAAGATGCTCTTATGGGTCACCATGCCCATTGAAAATGGGAAGCTTAGGGGTGAAAAAACTAGGAGGAAGTGGATAAGTGGAGATAGCAGGTGCAAATGGGTATGCAATAATAAGGTGGAATCTAAAGATGGAGATGCATGAGAAGTAACTATGTTATAACTGATGAATCTACACTTTTAGAGGTCTTGATAGAGAGATGTTAAGTCTTGAGTACCAATGGAGGAAAATTCTGTGTATGAGAGACAAGAGGTGGTGTGAAATGATTTGTAGGAGTAAACATAAATAGAATGGTAGAAATGGGTGGAAGAGTGGAAACAAGTGGTTGGGAAACAATGGAAGTAGAGATGGTCATGGAAGCATTAAGTTCCACCAAATTGGTAGCTTCCTCATGAGCAACATGTAAAAGTAAGTCTAGATCTTGGGGATGCTCAGTGATATGGTCATTAATGGCTTTAAGATGAGCCTTAGTAAAATCATCAGAAGAGTGAGCCATAGTAAAGAAGAGAAAAAGAGCCCTAAGTGGAAGGTAGTGTTGAACATGGGGTTCACCAAAATGATTAACTAAAATGTGGAATTATTATAAGTTATAATATTAAGAATACAACAAATAAATAAAGCTAAATAAATAAATAAAATGACCCAAGAAACTAAGAAAGTAGAAATGTGAAACCCTAATGAAAAAGAGGGTTAGAAAGAGCTTAGTTGATTGATGATGATTGTTGGGATTGTGTGTGATGAATAAATTAGATAAACAAATGAGGAAATGACCACACGAAGCTCTGAAAAAGTGCAAGATCTAGACAATAGGGTGGATTGGGGTGCTTGGAGAAGGACACTGGGAGGCAATGGCACCTGGGCACTCTAGTCTGAGATATGGGCACCCTGGTCTATGAAAAAATCTCTGTAAACCCTCCTCCGAGTGTGTCATGAATGATTTCATGCCTTTCTTCTATGTCATTGTTGTTTGGACTGTTGAGATGTTTTGTAAATTAGAAATGAAGATGAGACTGCAAAACCCCAAGACAAACATCAAACCCCTAAAAAAAAGATGCATATGAAGGGGTTGGACTATCCTCATGGCCACAATGGTGGACTTACTAATTGAGTGTTGCACTACATCTCAGACCGATGTAGTTCTATGTGTGTGTGTGTGTGAAATCATGCCCTAGGTGCTCTTGTGTCAGTCACACTTTGTGAAAGTAGTGAGAAATAACTATGATGTAGAAATGTAATAAAATGGTGGATGGAATAGAATAAACTTCCCTCTATGTGAGTGTGATGCAGATGAACCAGCCTTGTGCCTTGTGATGGAGCTAGATGGATGTAAATGGATCCTTTGATGGATGTAACCTTAGGTGATGATAGTAGTTCTTAGTGCTTGGTCCCTCATTATGGTCTCATAACTTTATATTTATATGGTTCTCTTGTTCTAATTTTGTAATTAACCCTGAAAAGAGGCCAACCACTAAAAAGATAGAAAGCTCAAATGGCTAGAAAGTGCCCAAAAAGTGGTGGGAAAGTGTAAAAGGATTAGGGTCCCAAATGGGACTAGGGCACCTGGGGCACCCCAATATCTTGGGCTCAGGTGCCCCATTAAAGATAAAATGATGCCAAATGGAAAAAAAAAAGGTGAGTACATGCGGAGGTGAGTGATGAAAAAAGAAAAGTAAAATGGACAAAGGACATGGGTATTTTAGATTTTTTTACACAATATGTTTTATTAATATTGCATCGTCGATCATACATCACACCATTTCCATGATAGTACAATTTCACCTTTTAATAACACCATTCTATATTATTGTATGAGGAGGTTCCATTTGACGATGAATCTCATGTATTTATAAAAACTTTTAACTCTTTACTGCGGTGTATTCTTCCACTTGATCGAAAGCAGATTGTTTCTATAATACAAACTTCGGTTTGTTTTCAACAAGGGATTTGAAATTTTTGAAAGTTTCGAAGGCTTGGTATTTGGTGTAAAGACAATACATCCACATTTTCTATAAAAATCATCAAAAAAGAGCATGAAGTATTGAAACCTATAATTACTAGGTCTGATTGGTCCAAAGATCGGTATGCACTATATCATGTTTTCTTGGAGCAAAAATGTACTACATTAAAAGGTGCTCTTTTTTGTTTTCCTTCCAAACAATGTTGACACTTATATTTATCCTTTTTGAGAGGTGGAAAAAACCTCACCATATCATATTGACGAAGTGTGTCAAGATAGCCAAAACTTACATGACCAAGTATTATGTGCCACAATTGTGTTAAGGTTGTTTTGTTAGCCATAAGGGCACTGATAATCTCTAAAAAAATCTAGTTGAAACAACCTACCCACCACGGAAGATCTTACAACATTTTTTTAGCTTTGTGACTTATCTCTTATGAGGTAAATTTTTTCTTTTGCCTTTACATTCAATATCAATCATAATATTGTGCTCGATAATTTACTAGGAGATAACAATTTTTTTGTTAAACCAGGGACATATAAAACATCTATAATTTTACATGTATGTATCCCAAGTGGTAGTGAAATTGAACCAATCCCTTAAACATTATAAGATGTATCATCACCTAAAGAAACATGGTTTTTCATGGGTGTGTCTCTTAATGTGAAGAACCAATCTTTTCATCTTGTCATGTGGCAGTTACACCCGAATCAACATACCAAATTATATTTTTGAAATGAATTCTTCATTGGATTGTGTAGTATATAATAACTCATCATCTTTATATTGATATTCTATTTAAAAAACATTCTCGTTGAGATGGTTTCTTCTTCCACTTTCCTTATTTTTTCCATGTTTATTGTTTTGTTGGTCTTGTTTAGATTGTTGGTTATCAAGTTTATTGCCACTTGATGATCATTTTAGAATGTATTATACCAACAATATTTTAACTCATTTCCTTATAACCACAAATCAGGCATTTTTGTTGGTCTCATTTATTATTTCCTTACTTTGAAGGTTTTTTAGTAGACTTATCTTGTTTTTCTCCTTTCGAGGAGAAATAAGTGCATGTTATTGAATTTTTATAGTTGGGTGTATGGATTCTTTTTGTTGTAGCATATTCACCAAATGTTCAAAATAATTTTTTTGACCCGTGATATTTAATGTGGTCACAAAAATCATGTGTGATGAAGGAAAATTTCTCAAGATGATAGGTATAATAGATACATCAATCACTTCTTCTTCCAAAGCTTGAAGTTATGCCCACAAAGTTGCTGACATGTCTTAGAAGAGAATAAACTTTTCAATTGGTTACATTTTGATATTTAATCACTAACATTGGAATGAAGTAAAGTATCTCTATTCTTGGACTCATAAAACTTTAAGTTTTTCCCAAGCTTCTTTTGTTGTTTTGGCATCTCGAATATGGGGTGAACCTCATTAGTAACAACAAACAAAATGATCAATTTTCCTTTGTTATTTTCCTTGTCAAAAGTGCATTGTTGTGTAACATTATTTTTTGATCTAGTGATGAATCCATCAACTACAAACCAAATATCTTCAAATTTTAATTATGCTTGAATTTTAGTTTTCCAAGCAACACAATTATCGATTCGAAGTAGTTGTGAGTTGAAAGCGGAAAAAATTTGGTGCTAAATTTGTGGGCATTGAAAAAACTTGTAAATGAGATAAATGGAAAAATTAAGCACCCATGAAAGTAAATACACACCCCCAAAAAAATATTGATTTTGGGATTTTTTTGTCATTGTATAATGATATGGCTTTATTGGTCGCTTTCAAAAAGTTTTGGCTCTCTTACCCAATTTTCAAATAATTTGGCTCCATTGGCCAATTTTACAAGATTTCCATCTTGTGGAAAAATAATAGCCCCCTTTATCTTTACAAAATTGAAATTTTCACAATTTTTTTAAAAAGTTCTAGGCTCCTTGGCCTTTTTTTCCCCTTAAACGGAATTTTCTTTCCTTTTCCATAAAATAAAGCACAAATTTGTGAAAAAATGGCCAGAACTTGGCATCTTTTGGCTTTACAATGTGTGTATATAAAAATACGTTCAAAATTTTGGAATTTTTAGTTGAAATTGGAATTTTGCTACTAAATTTAGTTAACATTGGCTAACTTTGGAAAGTTCTACTATATTTTTAGCGAGTTCTACTAAAATTATTAGTAGAGGGAAGAGGTGGTGGGAAGTTGATCCTTTCGCCTCCCACCTACATAGTTAATGCTAAAAAAATTACCACTTTTAGTACCAAGCACTTTGAATTCTATAGTATGCTGAAACTTATATCTAAATCAAGCATTTTGGTTTTTGTTTTTTGTTTTTTGTTTTTGTTTTTTTGTTTTAAAAACAATGAATAAAGTGGAGGCAAAATTATTTGAACTCGTAATCCCTTTGATATAAACCCTTACAACAAGCCATTTGGTCTAGGATACCAATAAATAATTTCATGAGGAAATATGTATTAAAGCTTTAAAATGTGTAAAATATTAATAAATATAAATATGAACCTAGAATAATTTTAGGTTACCTCCTCATGAAATTTTTTCATGTTATGCTTTAAAAACTCTACACTTGTTTTACTTGCATGTAATTATAGTCACCATTTAATCCGCTTCCACAAGTTTAATAACTTTACTTTGTATTAATTTACATGTCTTTGCAAAATTTAAACACACACACACACACACACACACACACACACACACACACACACACACACACACACATTCCTCTGCCACTTATTTATTTTGTTGCATGTCTTATCTTTAATGAAGGTCGTTGTTTGATTATCTACTCATATATTGCAAGTTTGTCATGTTCTTTGCAAACAATCCATGGAAATGGTAAATAATGTCATTTTTCATAAAATAATATAGTTTTGGGGGAAAAGTCGGCTTGGTGAAGAAAATGCATTTGGGGAACTCAAAAACTTGGGGTCCCAATTTTTTCACTTTTCAATAAAAATTTCTAATTTCCAAGCCAAATATTATGACATAATCGTTATTTTTAGTGGTTTGTCAAAAATAGTTATAACTAGAGGGGCCTCCT
Organism: Taxus wallichiana var. yunnanensis; assembly: GCA_018340775.1. Lineage (NCBI taxonomy): Eukaryota > Viridiplantae > Streptophyta > Pinopsida > Cupressales > Taxaceae > Taxus > Taxus wallichiana. The sequence goes on along the minus strand of CM031239.1, from coordinate 508,486,740 downwards.
CTCAATTTAGAGGTGAAACCCTTATTACATTTTTTTTCTTTTGAATCTTGAAAAATTATATAAAATCCTATAAAGCTGAAGAATACAAATGAAAACACCAAATATGATACTTATCACCTCAATTTGGATATAGAATTACGTCCAAGCTCGAGCACAGTGATTACACTCCAAAAGCTGAAATTTCTTGCTTTTGTAAATTTGTAACTACTTTTGTTGTTGATCCAAGAGGTGTGAAAATACGGATTGGGGATGTGGGAAGACAAGTGGCTTTATGGATCACTCAAACACTCAAAGTGTCACTACTGATCTCTAATTACTTTGTAATCTTCTACTATCTCTTACAAAAGCAAAACTCTCCGCTACGATACCAAATGTGATTGCAAAAACAAGACGATACCTAAATAATTATATTAGTCTAAAAAATAATTCATTATAATCAAAGGAAAGAGTTGCAATGTTTATAAGAATTGGGTGGCTTCTATCTACACCACATAAAGTGGATCAAATCAACTAAAGTTGGGAAAATATGTAAAAATAACATATTGGCCATGATTTCCTGTTGAAATACATCCAAGAACAATAATCTAAGAATAAAACAACATCCCAAAAACATAGGGATAAAATATTATCACTGTGAAAATTAAGCTAAAGTAAAAACAATTTACTTTAACTTGCTACATTTATTTAGTAACTCATTATGGTGAATTAAACTAGGTTTATTCCTAACAAAAAATAAATATAAGGAAATCCAAAAGATGGCATGTATCATTAGAAATTTTTATGGCATGGTAAAGAATAAAAAAGGAAGTATTACCTTAAAATTGGATAATGTGTTTTGCCAAAAATCTAAAGGAGAGTGCAAGGATACAAAATTTGCAACAAAATAATATAGTTTTGGGGAAAAGTCAACTTGTAAATTATATGAGAAGCAATATAGCCTTGGAGAAATATGGTTAGATGAAAGTATTTGGATAATGGATGACCTAAAGATTTATTCATAGTTTAGGAACATTTTGCAAGAGCATATGTATGGAAATTTATCATGATATCAAGAAAAGTAATTTGTGAAAATCTAACTTGGGAAATAGAGAATGGTGAATGGGAAAACTTTTAGGAAGAATCGCAATAGGAATAATTATCCCTATACTAAAGGGAGGACTCTGGAGGAAATTCATGAACTTGTGATGCAAAACTTAGGAAAATAGGTGTGCAATTAGTATTGGTTGTTGGAGGATCTAACTAGTAATATAATATTGTGGAAGAACTTTGTGACTTATGATTGTTTGAAAGATCAAAAATCCACATTGACTAACATATTGGATAACAAGATTGTCATCATGAAAAAATTGTAGGATTTTCTTAGGTGGACGGTACATAAATTTTGAGTATAGATCATAACAGGTGGGAATAACATACTTGTATATAGGGGAGCTACGGAAGAGGATTTGGATATATGACTTAATCTAGAAAAAAAGTCACTCCATGAGCCAATGCATTTACATAGTTAGCATGTTTGGAAATATTTATGACCTAGGTAAGATTACAAAAGATGAATCATTAAACCAATCATTTGTATTTTGCATAAACAAGGAAATGTAAACAGGTGGAGTACTTACTTCTTCATCTTCCATATGTGAAGAATAAGCGACTTTGTCTTTTCTCTAAATTGAAAAAACCATTGATTGTCCCAAAATGATGAAGGAAGCATTTTTACATGGTTTGAAGGCTGAACCTATCATATGATTTATGGCTTGTGTGTATAAAATTTTTATAGGACTATATGGAAGGAATGTAACAATAGAATTTTTGAATAAAAAGCAATTACATGTGAAAAAATATAAGAAAATATTGAAAAGGTAGTATCTAGAAACATTTCCCTCTTTTTTAGGATTAATCAAACCCTTCTTGGTTCATGTAGTGGGTGATTTTAGGAAAATTATTGAAAATGAATCACCTTCCTAGTCATTATAAAGAATGGAAGAGTAGATAGGAAGGATTTAAGATGGATCCCTACACAATTAGGATTTGTAAAGCTAAATTTTGATGGGGTTTCCCATGGGAATCTTGGAATAACATGTGCATGGTGTGTCCTCCAGGACTCGCAAGCTCATTTATTGTGGGGAGGTTCTTTCTTCATTTTGAAAGTTACTAATAATGAAGTTGAGGCCCTAACACTATTGGAAGGGTTTTGACTTGTTAAAGATAGAGGGTTTTCGGATGGTAAATTATAAGGTGATTCTATGGTTGTGATTTCTACATATCAACACGTAATTGGAAGCTCAATTATATCTAACATGGTACTCAAGAGTTGGAAAAATATTTTCCTCAAAATCATACCATCATACCTTTCAAAAAGCAAATAAGGTTGCGCATATACTCAGTATCTATATAAATTGATTAGAATCCACTTACTTCAATAATTATTTGTAACTCCAAGATATTTCTTAGGTCTCGTTCATATATGTAGGTGGATTCTCATGGGAAATGAGAAGGTCTAAAGGCCATATAATTTACTTGTTTATTACATAAAGAATCATGACCATAAAAATGGTAGATATTAGAGGGATAATATCATAGATGTACCCAAATTTTGTGGCTCGAAAGGAATCACTTCATCTTGCTAAAAATATACGGCACGATGATTTCTAGAAAATTTTGGAAATGATTAAAAGCATCCATTCACTACTACAAAATGTCAAATAACGACACAATTTGGGTCATTTTAATGTCGTAAATAGACATTTTAAGGAATTTTGATGTATTTATTGAGAGAATTCTCGTTGATTTTTTCGATGCGCAAAATTGATGCAGTTAGAAAATTTTAATTGCATTACTTTTGTGCCATATTTGTGTTTATTTTACTCTACTTTCGTAATACAAAATTGATGCAAGACCTGCAATATTAACAATGTATGGTGGCACAAAGATGACACAAAATTTGTTTGATAAACTAAAAATAATAATAATTAATCATAATTACAAATGGTATAATTATGAATAATTATATTGCATTTCTTTGTTTTTAGAACTATTAAACATTAGATACTAAAATATTGAGAAATTGTACAAGAATTTGAAAAGTATCCAAATATTATTATTAATAATAAAAGAAGATGTTGTCAATTCAAATGTGATTTACAATAATATATAATGCGATATAATTTTGAGGGAGTATTAAGGGGTCCATTCTAAATTACAAAAAAATAGATGTAAAAATACATCCTAAATATCCAAGTGATTGGTCTTCTCATCCTTCCCATGATCCTTGCAATCTTCTTACTCAAATCTTGAACTTAATCTTCCTCGTGTCTCTCCTCGTCATCCTCTTTGACATGTTCCTCATCATCTTTGTCATGATCCTCATAATATTATTTCTCTTCCTAAACTTGATCATCCTCATCCTTATCTAAATCCTCTTCATCCTTCCAATTTGTTTTACCCTGAAAAAATTAATGATAAAATTCAAGGTTCATTTTAAGACCCCTTTGAAAAATTATTTTAGACACATCTGTTGGCTGAACCTCCAAAATTGACTTTCAAATCGATGGCGAATTTCTGAAAAATAGTTTCACGGGAAAGGAAAATCTATTTTTCCATGTTCAAGGTAGTTTCGCACTGAGTTTGGACGCTGGGTTGGATGCCTACTGGGTTGGACGCCTAGGGTTAGATGCCTCGGTTAGATGCCACAGTTAGATGCCCGATTGGACACAGGTTGGACACCTACATTGGACACCTGGGTTGGATGCCAGTTGGACGCTTGGGTTGGGTGCCTAGGTTGGACGATGGGTTGGATGCCTAGGTTGGACGCCTGGTTGTCTATGTATACTTTAGCGAATATGTGCCCAGATTGATTCGAACCATTGGCAAGTACATGCATAAGTTCATATATATGTGTAAATACTAGGTGAAATGACCCATACTAAGGACCACATCACCCAAAATGTTTGGCGAATAAGGCGGCTTCCACCACTAAAAATGTGCCATTTCCAATTTTCAAAAACCTAGATTTTCGTGAGTTTACAAAAATTTGCCACTAAAATTTTCCCTGGTTAAGAGTGTGAAATTTTAATTTATAATTTACATGTACAAAAATTAAACACTACATATATTACTAGTACAAATTGATTATCTTAGGCCCACTGATTAAAGGATTTTATGTTCCATCCCAAATATTTTAATGTCACACTTAATTTCTTTGTTGTGTACTTCTTATAGTGCTCTTCCTGTGAATACAAGTATATGATTAAATTACATATATTAATATTTTATTTAAAAATATATTAAAACAAAAAACATAACTCTATAAATAACTTATATAGAACTTACAAATTTATTAGTGGCCTCTTAAGTTTTCAAAACCCCAAATGATGAGTCACCAATAACCTTTTCATACTACGGCCAAGCTTAATACCCCTTGAGCACATTACTTTTGATACACTGCATCAATTGTAATATGTATTAAATTTTAATTGATCACCATGTTATACAATTACAATTGCATTCTGATCGTAGACCATATTTTTCTTTTATAAGATGTTAATGGAAAGTAGACAACATAAAATATAAAATTAAAGAAAATGTGTTTATCAAATAAAGTGCAAAGCTTTAAATAGTCCTCTTTATAGTTCAAATGTCAACATATATCATTTATTTCATTAACTAACTTGCAGCCTTATTAGTGTCCTTTGCTAGCCACTTGTCACACAAATTGAACCACACATCTTTCTCTATTTTAGGAGGTCGAAGACGTCTCCTCTCATCATTTATGTTTCCTTGGTAGTGAACCTGTAAATTTTAAATATAAAAAATATTTTAAAAATATATACTATTTTATCAAAAAAATTAATTTGTGCTTGATATAATTACCTCAAGTTCCTCTTTATTATCCTAAACCCTTTTGATCTGAAATTTTACAATTAACTTTGGACCGTAGAGGGCCCTCCCAAACTTAGTGAAAGTTACATCAACCAACGTTCTCTATCTCTCAAGTGGGATTTATAGCCACTCTAGATGATAATATGAATGAATTGATTTTTGTGTTTGGTCAACTATTATTATTTTTAAATACCTGGAACCACAAAATAGAAATCAATAAAATGACATATAAAATAAATTGAAAAAAACTTAAACTAATACAATGATAAATTATTCTAGCTCAAATAAAATATATTAAAATACTTACTTTCCTTGAATATCCATTAATATTTTCATATCATCATTTACATAAAGGTCCATTTTGAGGTCCCCTTGCACCCAGATGTTTATAATTACTACTGTTGAAAGAGATGAGAGAGGTCTATCAATGTGTTTTTTCTCAAGGGGTAAGAGTGCATTGGCATCCCTTAATCCACTCGAGTAGGTCATTTTATACTTTTGGGCGAGTCTCTACTTGAGCAA
>CM031239.1:508152727-508481243 GCA_018340775.1 Taxus wallichiana var. yunnanensis | reverse complement strand
ATGTATGTTATCAATTGACCACAGGGGTGAAATTGGATAACACGAGAGGTTTCCATCTATGCTAGGGCAAGCTCATTTGGGGCTGCCACTTTCATTTCTAAGCTTGGGCGACCCATTTGGATATTTTGGGACATAATTTCAAGGCGTATTTGTGGTTGGAAAAAATTGATCTTAATTTTTTTATAGCTGCCATTTTTGTGATCATTTTGAGCTATCATTTACATTTTATCTCCAAGTATTTATGAAGATATGGATTTTTGAAGTTTCAGCTGTTTTTGAGCAATAATTAATTCTAGCAGCTCTGTATTTTGTTGTTGAAGCATTAGTTTGCATGAATTCATCAAGGGTTTCATGTTGTTGATATATTTCTAAAGATTTGTGTATGGGAAATACCAAAGAATTGTAGCCAATTTCATTTCTGACTTGGGTGACCCATTTGGATATTTTGGGACAAAATTTCAAGGCGTTTTTGTGGTTAGAAAAATATAATCTTAATTTTGTTTGATAGCTTCCATTTTTGTGGTCATTTTGAGCTATCGTTTGCATTTTATCTCCAAGTATTTATGAAGATATGGATTTTTGAAGTTTCATTTGTTTTTAGCAATAATTAATTCTAGCAGCCTGTATTTTTGCTGTTAAGAAGCAGTTTAGTTTGCTCAAATTCATCAAGGGTTTCATGTTGTTGATGTATTTATGAAGATTTGTGTGTGGGAAATACCAAAATTTGAATTTTCCCTAGGTCGCTTAGGGTTTGGGGACCTAAAACAGGTCACTGCCCTAATTTTTGCATAAAATCAGATTGTTTTCATAAAAAATCAGATTTCTTCATGTGGCTGTCATAATTTTCAACAATATTCCCTTAGAGTTTTGGGGAAAATCCAAATTCCTCAAATTTGAGCCCAAAAGGGACATTACATAGCTATAAAAGAGTTGTTAATTATAAGGGAGATGCATTTCCCACCCATAGTAATTGATGAGGTGTTTGCATTGGGCACAAGATGGTTTTTAGCCACCACAATCCCAATTTTGAGTAATGAAATACAATGTTACAACCATGATGGGATGTTCTCCCCAATTTCATGTGTTGAACTGTGCATATCTTCTTTAGATAACAATAGATGGGCAGGTTTGAAGACATTCTTTTCATTTAATATTATGTGTAAGAGGGTTCACTCATTGAGATCAATTAAGGCCAATGTCCCCACATATTTGGTATTGTTTGGGAAGAAATTCCGGGCAAGGTATGACTGTTATACTCACATACCAGCACTTATAAGTTCTGATATGAACCAAATTTTGAAGACATATGTTTGGAGCAGCATGAATGGACCTTTGAAAGTCCATCATAGGAAGGGAAATTTTGAGAGAGAATGCAAGCATGGGAAGAGAGTTGAATGATATGCCTATGAGGCATGATGGAGAGGTTGTCAGAACATGGGAAGAAGCTCTTGTTTTCTTTAATGTGTTTGTTCTATCAACAAGCCGAAGGAATGGAGAAGAAAGATGGAAACAAGGAAGAACAACTAAGTTTGTTATCAGCCCAAGAAAGTAATGATGAATGAGATTGCAGAAGAAGATGGAGAGATGTCTTCACAAACACCAAGAAGCACACCAGAAAGAAGTTGGTACAGAAACCAAGGTAAAAAGAGTTGCTTGACACATTTAGGGCCTATGATGAGAGTGATGTTTGTTATAGTTGTCATAACCTTCACCAGCCACGTGGATTGATCCTCCTTTCCTCTCATAAAAGTGTTTACAAGTTCTTTCAAACATGGGAAGGAGTTCTTTTCTATTGGTGATGGTTGGTAAGGGATTTTACCAGTGCTTGCATGGTTATTCCCAAGCCCCTACATTGCCCAAGTTGTTGATTTTGCAAGAAAATTCCCACCTTGGTATATGTTATAACTTTTTTACAATGATGGGAATGAAAATAACATGGTATAGTACTATTGTTCCCATGACTAAGGACCGCTGTAAGTTAGTACAAATTAAGGAAATGCCCTTGATGAAAAAGGTTGGAAAGAAGGTTCAGCTGAAGACAATTTTTATGACAACCACCGAAGGTACTTAGTTGGGTGGGAACCCAAGTATGTTGTGGCCTTTGTAACGCATTTACAGCCCATCTACAAATTTGAATTTTATTAGATTACAACATTTTGGAAGGTTTTGAGTACAACTAAGCATGCAGATAACACATTGTCTAGAGTTGTTCTTGAAGAAAATAGACCAACAACATGTGTATGAGCTTCAGTTTTGCAAAACTCTACCATTTGATGAGGCACTTAGGATCTAGGCCTTTATAACAGCCTATTTATTCACCTTGGCATGATGGTACTTGGGCATGAGAGCTTGCAATTGCTTGTGGGCCAGCAATTTTGGGAGGGGAGGATTGTAATGTCCCTTTTTGGGGACTCACATGAAACTATGCAAAGATGAAGATAAACAACACCTTTCAAATTTTGAGTAGGCTGTTAGTGACTAAAAAAATATATATTAAAAGCTTAACTGCTGCCAACAAACACCCTTCTAGGGCAGCGACCCTTTTGGGGTTTCAAACCTACTTTTGTGCCTTCAAAACCCTTCAAATCAGCTCCACTTAAGTCTCTAAAATTATATATCACCAACAATCATATCATGCAAGAAAACTGATTTTTAGTGCCCTAGAATTGAAGATATGAATTTCTATAAACCCTTGTCTGCAGAGTTACTTTAAAAATTCATAACTTTACCTAGGAACTCTAAAATTCATGAAACTTGAGATCTTGGCTCTTAAAAATATGGAGAATAAGATAATACACTCAAATTAACCAATTTACCATCAGCATATACCACTTTCCCCTCCAAGGTGGGTCGCTCCACTCAAAAAGGGAAGATAACCAACAAACTCAAAGAAATACCAACAAAGAATGATAAATATATTACTCCTTGAATGCATCTTTACAAAATACAATTGTGGGAGAGGGTTTTCACCCTCACCACCCTTGTGAGAAGGTTTTCGTCCTCCACACAAACCCTCAATCAAGGGGTTTTCAGCATCCTTGAGAAGAGAGAGATAGTAAAAGGGCTACACTAGCCAACCTTCACCAAGATATAAAATTCATAAATCAGCATATCCCAAACTAATGCCAACAACCTCTATTTATAATAAGAGGGTGGCGCCAAGTCTTGGGGCTCTCAAATGAGGCTGTCCACAATTAGACTTGTTTGATTATTATTTTCTTTTTTGCTTTTGGAGCCTACATGCTCACCAATATCATTTTATTTTTAATTTATTGTTGGGTGTTAGGCTCACCACCAAAAACAATGCCAATTAAAGAAATAAACACAAAATTAAGCACATGATGACATTGTTGGCTTCCTCTAGCTTGTTCGATGAAAGAGGTAACAACCTTGGAAACACTCAACCATGACAAATGAAACATGTAGACAGCTACTACATGATCTCAACCACATCACCATATGCATTAGACTCTTCAATTCAGGGCATAAGGGCTCAAGAACAACTCTGCTCTAAGACCACATAAAAATGTCAAACTGCCCCAAGAACCAGTCATGAGAAATTGATTTCATATGACCACTTAAAGACTATAACTTGTCCAGAAACCATCATAGACATGTAGTATGGGTCTCTAACATCCTCAAACATCCATTTTTTCAGTATGTCAATGTAAAACTTGACTGCTACACCAAAATCTTCAGAAACAAGCCTTTTTATGTGGGATCCACTCACTCATTTGATAACACAATACCACTTGGAGATAGATGGGAGAGTCACTACATGCTCCAATCATCAAACTTGGAAAAAAATCCATTGAGCTTGTTTGAGAACCATATCTCTCCTATCGAGTCCTTACTAGGGTTTTAGAAGGGTTTATGACCTAGTTTTGGTGTTAACGATTGTTCATAAAGAATAGGACCTTAAATTCCAAAACTAATGCTAGGAGATCTTTGCTAAGACCCTTCTTCATCTCTTCCAAACAAGAGATCAGGTTCCCATGCAGAGGTTACACATGCCAACGAGCAACTAAAAGTGTACTTTGAGCTTACATTCTTCATTCGAGACTCAAGTAGGACAAAAATGCAATTTGTTGCAAAATCCTTCAAACTAACACTTGAAACTTTATCAACATAACTGAAATAGCTTCACTAACCTCTTTCCATGCTCACCTTTGCATAATTGCACTGAAAAATGATCAACCTACCTCATTAGGACAGGTAAACTCACGAATGGTCTAGGTGCAGACCTAGAAAATCACTTTTCATGCTTTTTCTTTCAAGATCATTTGAACACACCTAGGACAACTTGTTACATCTTTGACAATGCTCACATGCCCATACTTGCCTTGAAAATTGAACCTCATACCTCATTAGGTCATGCTTTCTTCACCTTGCTCTCTACTCCTTGGTCTTCTTGCCATGACCTTACAATACTCTGTTCATGACATTCTAAACCTGAACTCAACCATGCTCTTTAAACACTGTTAACAACCTCAACATGCCTATGACTACTCATCTCACAAGCTACCATGCTCATTCCTTCATAATGACATCTTTTGTCTTCACATTGTCTTCAAATTCTCTCTTTCTCACATTGCCAATCAACCTTCACAAGTGATGCACTTCTCTTTTTGACATCAATGACTCACTCAACACTCTTCACATCATGAAAACAATGACCTCATGCATACCATCAAGCTTTGACATCAATGACAACATTCAACAATCACCCCTTTGACTTGACATTGATGAAAACTCAACATCTACTTGACAAACACTATATGGAAAACACATTCTACTTCTCTTAAAATGATACATTTTTCATCATTCTCCATTCTGAATATTCTCCCCATTGACATTAATGACAAAGGATACCTGCAACTTCTAAAAACACTCCTTTTGCAACAAAATCTCAACAAGCAAACTATTATCTGATCATTGGAACTGAACTTCACTAATCACAATGAAATACTGACACCAATTGTTTCACTTTAGGCGCATACCAGTTGTTGTAGACACTTTGAACTGCACCTTCAAGAAACCATGCATTTTCTACATCATTGATTCTTGACTCATTCTGAGCTGAGAGCTCCCCCAGCAAATGCTTCTCCATACTAGCACTCAATGACAACCTCACAATTTCTCTCATCAAGCTAACACGGCTAGGATATCATATATCATACTTGATATACTCTCAACGCATTCTTGATTCTTCATCAAAGGCTGATATCAACTTTGGAACTCAGCATACAAAATCATCAAATTCAAACATTTGAAACATCAACCAAACTTAGAAGCACAAACAAGCTTGACAGGAACATTCATTATGCATACTTTCTTCAAATGAACTCAGATCACAAGACCACTCACCTTGTCTTTGACATGACTGATATGACTTAGACCTTTGATCACACACTAGGCCACCATATTCTTGATACATCAATTGAAAAATTAGGGACTCAACTCATTTGCTCAACAGCAATGAGCTCACCACATGAGCAAGGAACAATGACTTTTCAGACCTCTCTCATCTTAACACTTTAGCTCTTTAACAATTTTCAACGTCTTCATGACTCTCAATCTCTCACTTTCCTGCATATGTCTGATACCAATAGACTTAGCTCAACTTAGTCAATTGCTCCAATTACTTTAGAAACAATGAACAACCTCACTAACTTGCTTACCTTTCATAGACCACTCAAAACAGAACTAGGAGCTCAACTCCTGTCTTCATGCATGCTCTTCAAATGTACTTCTTCATGACCTTAATAAATTCTTGACATATTCAAAAACAATTGCTCAAACAAGCTTTGCATACCTTGATCCTTCTGATTAGCTCCCCTATGTCCATAATCTCCTCTTGAGCCACACAAAAGAATCAAGCACTTTTGTCTATATCAAGAATCCAAAATCAGCTTAGTACAGTCAACAACCAATGATATTGTTCCAAGAGAACTACCTAGACCTCCATTCTAGAGTAAGAATCATTCATGCCCTGCAGACTCTTTCCTCAATCTATGACAGACACTTTGTCATATCTTCTCTTCTTCATGATATTCTTGTCGAGACAATAGGTCTCATCACTTTGGATCATCTATGCACAAGAAACACTTCACTCTTCATGTTAATACCTGCAATGAACAATCCATACATACTCTTGAACCTTTTCATGACACAACTCTTTACAGTAGTTCTTCAATGAACAATTCTGCATACTTGTCCTCTAGTGATTTCTCTCAAACTCTCTCTGTCCTATTTTTCCATATATGAATGTCAACCTTCTGATCATACCTAAACAACACACTATCCATGGATTCATTTTATTCTTCATGTCACTCATAACCATATAGGCTATATGGTTCAAAATCATATTGGTCTTACAGACCAATCACCTACTGTTGTGTACAGATATTATATCACAAACACAACCCTATGCAAACACACACACTCCAGTTTGTCTATGCCCACAACCTTCATGCACATTTCACTTGTTACACACTCATGGATATCTGAACTAATGTCTCACATCATACCTTGTAACACAACTCTTGTTCTTGCCTCAAGTCTCCATAAACCTTCTTGATGCTCTTTCTCCTTGCAACACAACTTCATGGTGCTTCAATTTGATGATGAATGCCTCTATGAAGCCTAATAGAGACACCTTGTTTTCACAGAGCTCTAGAACACTAAAAATTCAGGAGATTTCCCAGATCTCCATCACCTTGTAATCATGAGGCTGATAATCTTTCTTTAGGATCCTCTTGGTCTTGATTGGCACTGTTGACATTCTTCAATATCTGCATGCGATGATGTCAACTCTTAACAACATACTCTTCTTCTTCAATATCTGACCTATGTTCTTCCATCAAATATCCTCTTGGGATTCTTGTAGACAAATCAGGACTAGGCTGACTGTCTTGTGTTCCTCATTTACCTCATTCCACTTGGTCTGACTTCATGGGCTATCCTTGACTGTCTTTGTTCCTCCATTGCCTCATTCACAGGGTCTGACTTCTTGTTGTATATCTTCTTGTCTTGAACTCTAGGAGCTTCAATCTTCTTATTCTGGCTTGAGATTCATTTGACAGGATCTAGCAATATGACCAATTTGGTGACAAATATAGAAAAGAATTCTACTTCTATTGTTGATGTGAGTATTCATTTCATTCCTCCATGATGGATTAACTCTACAATCCACAACCTATGTCCATATTCATTGCATGAATAACAATAGCCTTTGAAAGAACTTTCATAATCCCATGAGTACTCATTCTTGGAGGGTCTTCTACACTCTCTTTCTCTATGACCAAACAAATTACATGATAACAATAACCATTGAATGAATTTGCATACCTTATGGCATTAGGCTATCTAATAGGATTAGTCTTCATATTGTTCTTAAAGTTCTCCTTGGCTTGAGCTACTTCTTGTCTTGTTTTTAGACTTCTTATCAGTTATCTCTTCCTCCTTTTGATCTTCTTTGAATCTAGGACCTGCCTTGTCATCTTCATTGCTCTTCTTGTGGTCTCCATTGAAACCAAGACCTTCCTTATCATTGGCAGACTTCTGACTACTCAACATGTCATTTAGAGCCTCAGTGCTCTTTTCAAACTTCTCAAAGGTCTTCAACTTGCTAGATGCCTGATCCAAATCTGACTTCAAGGACTCCATTTTTGTCTTGAACTTGGTGCATTCTTCCTCCTTATCCTTGAGATTTTTTTCACAACTTCAACCTAAGTTTCCATCTCTTTGGTGATCTCATTATGTTCATCAGCCATGCTACTGATTTGTTCTTCATAATCTTTGATCGAAGACTTAAATTTGTGGTTCTTCTTTCTTTGGATCTTCAACTCATCTAGAGCACTCAGCATCTCTTCTTCTAAATTTACTTTTGCCTCTTCATCTTCTGAATCTTCAGCTTCCATGATATTGTTCAAATCTTCACCACCTACTCTTATGGACATGAAAAGAGTTTCATTGCTATCATGCTTGACATTTTCATCATCTCTTTCAGATGTACTGTTGTCACTTACCTCAGATGTGCTACAGTCCTCTTTGCTCTTGAATAACTTCTTCATGTTGGCATTCTTTTGTACCACTAATTTCCATATGTCATAGCCTATTGACATTAGATAGGTCTGCATTTTGTGCTTCTAGGATCTCCTTCAAGATATTAAGCGTGTTCCAAAGACCTAGCTCTAATACCAATTGTTGGAAGCACAATCATTGAGGAGGGGGTGAATCGGTGTCTTAAAAACTCTCTTCAATTATCTTTATTCATACTTGACTTGTATGCACCATTGATAAGCCATCATTGTATAAGCAATGTAAAACCATCAAAGCAACATAACAACCATCCACATGAGAACGAAACAATAGAAAACACACATGAACACATCGTATATGTGGGAAACCCTCAAGGGGAAAAAAACCCATTGATCTTTGTTTTATTAAACAAAAAATAAAGATTTAGTGAGGCACCAACTCCTGGAAGACCCCTAATTGCCAAGCACCAACTTGAAAAGGTTTTAGCAAGCACCCGACTTGCAAGGAAGCACCAACTCCCTAAGGTTTTAACAAGCACCGACTTGTAAGGAAGATCTGACTCTCGAGGTTTTATGAAGCTTTGACTTGCGAGGATGCACCGACTCCTCGGCACCCGAACTCAACCACTCCTTAACCAATGCAACGACTCGGCCAGAGACATATGCTTTCCATCTTCATTCTTATTGCTATCTCAACAAATGATGGTCTTTATTTGCTCTTCTCTATCTTCCGCTCTCTTCTTCTTTGTCGTTCTCTTCTTCTTAGCACATCTCGATGTATAGATTCCATCATCATGATCTCAAAGCCTCTTGCTCATACTTTGCTTCTTGATCATCAAATGGTATTCACACCCCTACTTGCCTCTCTGACTTAGACACTCTAAAAAATTGCTCGTCATACTCCTTCGCTCATTGAGCTTCTTCACCATCACTAGGTCATGTAGGCCTTGATTTTCACATGCGTATCTCCTGTAGGATCATCATCATAAGTCCTATGCTTTCCTTATATGGTTTATAAGACCTTACTCTACAGTGGACATGCCCCATTAGCTTTCCATTTTCATCCATCCTACTCAACTCCTCAAATAGGACTGATTTGCCTTGTTTATAAACATGTCTCAAGCACCCAAACACTTAGGTGTAATGTCCCCTTTTCCCCCTTGAGAGCCACTATTTGGGATTCTTTCCATTTCTTCTCCATGGCAAAGAATTAAAGAAGATGGAGGAGAATAGTGAGCTTTTGTTTGATATGTTTTTACTAATTTTTAATATTTTCTTTTAGTGTTTTCCCTCTTATAGAAGGTTGGCTGGGTTTTAATCAATTAATGGAAGCTAATGAAGGAAAAGAACATGTCATCGATTGTGAGAGCCATTCTTTTTGATGCTCTATGGAATGGTTTCGTCATCAAGAGGCTTGAGGGGCATTCCTCTGCCATTCTAATTGTCATGGGGCATCCAAATGCTTCACCACTTCACTATTGTGAGGGCATCCTGTGCTTATACTTGCTTCTAACTGGTTACTTTGCATACGTATGTGCTACTATCTTTAAAGAACTTTCTTAGCAATAGCACTTTAAAGAGAGGCAAATGTAAACACCCTAAAATCACTCTGTTTCTAATGTTATCCCAATACACCTGTTATTCACACATTTGTGATTGATTGATTAAATCGGAATAATTCATACACATTGCGAGGGGGCAGCCTTTGGATTAATTAAATTAATCCTAGTATATTTTAGCTAAGTTAATTATCATTTATTAATTAAATGATTAATTAATTAAGTGTGCACATTCAACAACCACTTTGGACCCCACATGGACTCCACTTGGACTCCACTTCCTCATCGATCAACTCCATGGACTTCACTTCACAGTCGATCAACTACACTTCTAAAATCCTAAAAAGGTGGGAAGCGATTAAAATTGTCACTATCTGACCACCTTTTCGGATCCTTCTGCAATTAATTCATTCTTGTCCCTAAATGCCCCGGAAGTGCGCAGCCTCCTCGACATTATTTTTAGCATGTGCATTCGCACCGCTATTAACAACTGTGCAACTATATTCTGCCACACATAAAATGTAGGCTTACACTCTATCAAACCCTCTTCGATTCACAGTACAATAACTTTGTTAACTTTCCAAGCTAAATCAATTTGTTCAGTAAGAATTGCACCCACGTTTGGAGGCCATTCAAGAGCACCCACAAATCAGTAATTTTGCTAGGTTACATAGCTTCAAAATCTCTCACAACCTACTTGAGGTTGCTTGGAAAGGTTCGGGAGGTTTGCAGTTATTGTTTGTCTCCATTTTATGTGTTTTTCCATAGTATACAGGTAGTGTTGCATGGAATGAAAGGTGGAAATCCACAAGTTGTGACAGCGAAAAGCATTGAAAGAACTTTCAAAAAGGGGCAGGTTGCTTGGGCAGCCCATTGTCTGTTAAAACCTAACTCTTCTATTTCCATTCAGTCTACTTTTCATGATGATATTCAGCCCATACTTGATAGGCATTCTAACGTTTTGATGAGGTTACCACATGGGATACCACGGATAGAGGATTCATGACATGTTCATTGAGTTAGAACCATGTATTAACCGATGTGATAGTTAAAGTTGTCTAAAGTGAACCATGTCAAATTTCTGAGGAAGAAATTGAGAAAACTATCAAAGAATTGTGGGAAATGGGATTGATAAGGCCTAGTTTATTAGGATTATGCTTCTTTCATAGTGCTGTTCGAGAAAAAAAGATGGTACTCTAAGAATGTGTGTGGACTACTTTGTGTGCTCGATAAGAAAACAATTAAGAACAAATATCTATTCCAAGGATTGATGAGCTCGTAGATGAACTACATGGAGCAATATACTTCTCAAACAGATTTGAGATCGGATATTATCAAATAAAAGTTTGTAATGTCCCTTTTTCCCACCTAAGAGCTAAAGTGGTCTTCTTTCCATCCCTTCTCCATGGCAGAAGAAGAAGAAGAAATGAGGAGAATACCCTTGAGCACTTTATAATATATTTTATCTAATATTATAATGTTTTATTTAGTGTTTTTTTGTCACTATACTGGAGGAGAGTTTTGACCTTGTCTAATTAAGTTTTGGCGCCAAACAAAAGATATAAAAGGAGAAAGAGAGTTCATTTGCAACTAGTCTTGGCGCATTTGCAATAGTCTTGTCGGTCACATTTGCAGCTAGTCTTGGCAAAGAGAACTTGTTGCTCCTTAGTCATCCATTTGGGGACGAAAACCCTCATGTGAGGCCTTGTTGAAGGATGAAAACCCTTCATTTGGCTTGGGTGAAGGACGAAAATCCTTCATCACCATTTGAAATTGAATAAGGAAGCTGATTTGAAGATCTTTTTGGCATTTCCAGCAGTTATACTATTTTTCTAGGGTGAGCGACCTACCTAGGGTAGGGCTTGAAGACATTGGCAAGGAATTTGATAAATCTGGTTTTGTAATCTTATTTGCCATATTTTTAAAGGTCGGAATCTTGAGTTGCATGATTTTTGAAGACTTCTATATCTATATTCTATAATTAATTCGTGGCTGCAATTTCTAGTGTGTATTTCATTTCATTAGTGTGTTTTTTAGTTTTTGTTGGTTATATTGGCTTCTAAAAATTCCAAATATCACATATGAAATAGTGGCGAGTTTGTGTGGTGTTATCGGCATATTTTTGAGCAAGTATAAGTGGTTGATTTTAGTGTTCGGTATTCTACTTTTCAATTAGAAAGATTTGCATATTGAATATTTAATAAAAACCCTCAAAGGATTATTACAAAGTTAGAAGTATGTGCATAAGATCGCTTTTAGGTGCCACTTTGTAATGTCCCCTTTTTCGAATAAATTTGAAATAAAGGATTCCTTAGCAAGCATTGGTTGAATCATGGAAGATCATGGATTATATTTCAGTTTTCATCATTTATATTCATGTTTTATTTTTGTATTTCCCCTCTTAATGAGGTCGGCTGGGTTTAGTGCCTTTAATAAGGCTTAATAAAAGATTATAATGACTCATTAGGGGTCGGCCTTTCCTTTATGAGCCTTGGCGCCAAAAGGAGGATATAAAAGGAGAGTTAAGGCATCATTTGACATCTAGACTTTGGCGCATTTTATCATACTTGAGCATTGTGAGCTAGTGGCTCCTTGTTCTTCCACTTGAGGATGAAAACCCTCATGTGTGGCTTGCCTAGGAGGACAAAAACCCTTCTAGAGGTTGAGTGAAGGATGAAAACCCTTCATCTTGACTTGGTATTGAAGTATAAGGCAGATTTAAGGAGATATTTATCATTTTCAGATTATTATTGGCTTCTTTCATGTGGAGTGACCTACCTTGTGTAGGGTTTTGAGGGTTTGGTGAACTTATATTTGCATTTTCAGTTGATAATTTGATTTATCATAATTTCTAAGGCCGAATCTAAAGTTTCATGATTTTTGGGGGTTTCTAGACCCATAATCTATAATTTTCTTGTGGCTGCTATTGGCTGGACATTAATTAATTTCCAGCAGTGTGTTACTTCAGATTTTTCATTGTTTTTGGTTCTTGTGGATGCATAAAAGATATATCTAAATTTTGGCAAGTTTATTTGAAGTATTTGATGGTATTTGACATATTTTGTGAAGGATACAGTTCGCTGATTTCTTATTTTCAGTCTTCTACAATAAAAATCGGATTTGAATAAATTGGTGTTTGGTTAAATTCCTTGTTATTGGTCTAAACCCTTGAAAGGGTCATTACACACTTTGGGCATTTGAGTTCCTTATCATGCCATTTGGATTGAGGTCGAATGCTCGGCCACCTTCGAATCATACATGAATCACATTGCGAAGTAAGCAATTAATGAGAAATTTGTGTTGGTTTTCTTTGATGATATCGATTTATAGTAAGTCATGGAGAAGCACCTCCAACATTTGGATATAGTGCTGGAAATTTCGGATCAAAAGTCATTGTATGAAAAAAATCTAAATGTGAGTTTGGTATGGATGAGATTTTATACTAAATTTCGGGGCATGTTATGCTCGATGCTCATTTTTGGGGTTCATGTGGATCAAATCAAGATTCAAGCAATCATAAATTGGCCAAGACCAACCAGCATTAATCACTTGAAAGGATTCTTGGGTTTGTGTTCATACTACCAGGAAGTTTGTGAAGGGATTCTCATAAATTACGGCCACTTTGACTCCTCTAAAAAGAAAGATGCTTTCATTTGGTCCAAACCAGCCCACATAGCTTATGAGGAATTAAAAAGGCGATGTGCTCTTGAAGGTTTCTCTATTCCAATTTTTTCTAAACCATTTGTGCGTGAATGTGATGCTTTCGGTGAGGTATAGATGCAATTTTGATGCAAAATCAGCATCCCATTGCTTTGAAAGTCGAAAATTGAAAGATCATGAGAAGAAGTTTTCTATTTATGATAGAGAAATGCTTGCCATCATGCATGCCTTAATTAAGTTTAGGCAATACTTGATTTGTGGAAGGTTTGTGGTTAAAACCGACCACAATAGCTTGAGATTCTTTCTCCATCAAAAGGATTTGAATGACCAGAAACAAAAATGGGTGAGTAGACTCCAAGCATTTGATTTTGATATTGAGTATGTGAAGGGGAAGCATAATGTGGTTGCGGATGCCTTGTCAAGGATGCCACCTTCACCATTAGAGGATGAAGAACTTCAAAAAGAAGGGAAATAAGAAGATGGGGTAGTGCATGTATTTGGTTTGCAATTGCTTGGGGACGGAGCAATCTTGGGAAGGAAAGTTGTAGTGTACCCTTTTCCCACTTGAGAGCCACTATTTGGGATTCTTCCATTTATTCTCCTCGACGAAGATGTGAAGAAGATGGAGGAGAACATTGAGCTTCAGTTTGATATGTTTTACTAATTTTAAATATTTTCTTTCGATTGTTTTCCCTCTTATAGTAGGTCAATTTGGGTTTTAATCAATTAGTGTGGTGTCCCAGATTTCATCTGAAATGCAGGACTACCTCATTTAAAAAAATCGTTCTTTTAAAATAACGGGTCTTTTTTGTTTTTATTGTCAAAAATGTATGTATTATGTTAAGATATTCCTAGTGAATCGGATGAGCCAATTTTGACAAATATCCGGATACCCCAAACTCATTTTATCCCTCCACCAAGTTTTGCTTATGCTGGGAAATTTTTATTTAATTATTTATTAGTTAAATAATCCCCATTTGAAGTAAATTGTGCTCGATTGAATCCTGTTGATGTTTTCGTATGCCATTATTCACACATCTCAATATGGTTTTCACCAGGAATGAATTGAGCCTTGTCATGACAAAGCAGCGTTTTCGCTTTTATTTATTTTTTTCCGTTTTTCTCTGGTTTTCTCCGCAGGTTTCTCTGTGAAATTCCCCTAGCTTTTGTTCCTTGTCCAATTTAGTCTGTTTAATTGCTTGAAGCATCTGGAGATCATCTACTGACGCAACACCAAAAGGAATCAGCCTCAAAATGTAAACTTCTTACCAAAAAAGATGAAGTCATGCCAAAAAGCCTCTCAGGAGCAAGTCGCACTTTTTGGAATGAATGAATTTAATTTACTATGCAATAGGATTTTTGGTAGTGGTAGGTAGGCGGGAATTTTTTACCTGCCTTACAAGGTACTTTTTCCCATGAAGTCAAAGTCACTTAAGCTGCGATGGGAAAATTAGAAGGCTGACGACACGGTGGGAATTTCTTATACGCGCTTGCGGGGTGAAAATTCCCATTATAAAATAAAGAAAAATCACTTAAAGCACGGATGAGAATTTTACATCATAGCATTTTTGACAAGCTAACTTTTTCGCACGAAAAGAGATTTATTCACCCATCAAGTCGCACTTTATCAAAGGAGGCTAATTTTAATGCAAGTCACACTTTTTGGGAGATGTTTTAATTTAATAATGGGAATTTTGGGAGATGTTTTAATTTAATAATGGGAATTTTGGCAGTGGCGGAGGCGGGAATTTCTTACCTGCCTTGCAGGGTAAAAATTCCCATTATAGAAGTCAACTTGACTTAAGTGAAAAGAAGGGATTTTACGAGGGCTGCTTGATATAGGGTAGAGAATCCCATCAAAATTGACTTCTTATTTTTAGAAATCAGCCCTGCCAAAAAGTGTGACCCATTTGGGCATTAAACAATGCTTTTAATGGTATTTATTAATAGTTTTTCTGCCTAATTTTGGTGCCATGGATGAATGAAAAGTCAAAGCAAGAAGTCAAGCCAAAGACAACTGAAGGATGCATGCTAAAAATAAATAAAATAAATTTATTTAAGGGCAGCCAGCAACATGCACAATTGGGTGCCCAATTTGGGTGAATAAACATGCTTGTTTATTAATTAAATTGCCAGGAATACGAAGGACAATTATTAGAACTAAAATGCTAAGGGTTATATAAGTATGGGCTGCCATAATGAAGAAGCAATTAATTCTTTTTGCTAAGGATTGCAGCCCAGAAAGTTTTGGCACCAAGGAAAGGAGGATTTGTGCATCAAAAGTTGTTTTTCATTGTCAGGAAGCTTCAAAGTTTGGCGCCTAGGGTTGGAATAGCTTGATTTATGCTATGATAATTATTTGCATGTTCTTTATAAGTGCAGGTGGAATTTATAAATATTTATGCTTGCTTTGTGTTGGTACCTAAATTGATTCTCCTTGAAGTTTGAGTAGCATCACGAATTGGTAGAAGCTTAAGAGCACGAGAGATAGATCATAGTGAGTCGTTTTGTTGAGGATGACATATAAGCGGCCCTCTGTCACTCAAATGTGGAGAAATGGATAGCACCTTGAAAAGGATTTGATCTATCCTTGCACTACTTTATGGTTATGCCTTTGACCGAATCAAACCTAGGCAGTCATGAGATAAATCTCCCTCATTTAACCGGTGAGGCTCTCCGTGTCAGTTGTCAATAAAAATGTGTTTTTATCTATCGGGGTTTTACTTTAACAACTTAGTTCATGAACCATAACTAAGAAGTTACGCAGCAAGTAAGCATTTGTTTAAGAAAGGAAAATTACGAGAAGAAGGAAGTAAAGGAATTCTGAGAGAAGAAATGAGGAAGATGTGCATCCCGATTAGTAGATTGCGAGCTAATTGCATGCACATAGAAGAAACTCAAATAGATTTGAACACACAGAATTATAAAGCAAAGGCAGCTCTAGATCTAGATCTAAAATAACACAAGTCTATTAAGAGATCTAAGATTTAGAAGCGAAACAAAATACACCGTGACACAAAGTTCTCAGGAAACACTGCTTCTTTGTATTCCTCTGCAACAATTGGCTCTCGGGGTTCGGCACAAAGTCTAGAACACAAGATTGCTTCTTACAAATTCGATCGATGATTAACCGAAGGTTCTTCTCCTACTTATAGAATGTAGGAGGAAAGTACAAATAGAAGACTCAAGTGAACTAAAGTATGAACAACAAGTAAAGATGACATTTGGTGATCATCCTCAACTAACTTCTTCTTAAGTGACACATGTATCACTTAACTAATAGAAAGGTTCCTCATGACTTGAGTAATGGTTGCGAAACCAATAACTTAGAAGTTCTACAATTCCATCAGGAACATAGAAAATAGAAGAAGAAAGAAATAGAAGAAGTCATGCCATTTGTAACATCTACATCTTCTTCTTGTTACGATATCGATATACTTATCGAACATATAGTTGACATCTTTCCATCATTTTAGCTCTTGCTTCCTTTTACATCTGTCATCTGAATTGCAGCGATCCTTCATTGACACTTTTTGCGTGCTTCCACTTCTTCAAACTTGGCCCAAATCTCATGATATGCACTGCGGTGTCACCCGACCCTCTTGATAGAGTTCATCGTGAAAGGCTTGGTGGCTTTATCAATCCTCTTTTGCACCATCGAGAAGAGAACCCTCCGAGAGAATCATGCACCTCGTTAGAAAGCAATCCATGCGTATGAAGTAATACCTCCATCCACTCTTTCCTCGGTGAAAGAAATAACACTATCGCCAAATCGATGTTACTGCTCTCGAGTGCTGCATCCTCTTGACAAAACTCTGCGAGATCTCAAGCGGAAGATCTGCAAATTCTATTGCTTCCCCTTCTCGGTGATCCATCAAGCACAATTTGCTCTGCATGACGATACATCTCCGTGACTTGTTGATCTCGGCCAAAACACTCGGGTTACTCTCTGTTGTATTTATTCCTTTTATGCTTCTATCGGTTGCTTTAGTTGATTTTCTGCATCGTTCATAACCTTTAGGCGGGTGGCACTTCTCGAGTTGCACGAAGCTTGCGAATAATCGAGATCCTTCCATTCATCAATAGCCTTTACTTGATTGCTTGCATCTTCCATTTCTGCATAAGATGATCACTCACTGCTATTTGAAATGGGGTGAGCGGAAGATTTAGCAACCTTGGCTATGATCTCACATAATTGAGATATTTTAGCCTGTAGCTCTTCTTTCTCCGCCTTTTCATTGTCAAGCCTAAAGAGCAAGCATCCAATGATCTGCGTGTCTGCTTGATCCTTCGGTGGTAGCTTGGCCAGAGTGGTATTTTGGTCACTGTCACATCTTACTGTAGTGAGTTCCTCTTCTACCTTTCCTTTAGCGGGATCGATATCTCGGCAAACTTCTCTCCGAGATCCTCGATGATCAACCTAGAAGTTGCTTTAGCAACTTTAGGCCTTACTGTCTCTTCTGCTCGGATCTGAGTAGGCTGCAGTCATGTTCCTCTAAGTTCATCTCTATTCTTGCTTAGGAACCAGCTGAAAGCTAACCATTAGAAATTACTTCTCGGAGAATGAGAAGTTCTTGAGTGCGCTCTTATTTCCGCTCTGCATCCTCTCCATCGAGAAAGTGCCACAGTATCATGGCTGCCATCCTCGAAACATCCGAGGACAAAGCTCTTTCGAACTCCGTCATCTGCGGCTTGACATCTCCTCTGGAGCGGGTCTTTGAGCGAAGTGGGCTGCGGAGAGAAGATGAGCGTTCTTTGGTTTGATGAAGGCATGGAAACATCCTGCTCTTTGTGGTGCGATAGTTGGTGATCACTAGAGTCTTTGGAGAAGTCGGAGTCAAAGAAGCTATAGTCGTAGAAGTGGTCTCCTCTTTCTCTTGAGATTTTCTGCGTACTTTGACTTCTCGGACCTTCTGCTGCTCTCTCCTTCATGCTTTCGCTTGAGGGAATCTCTGCGCCGAAGTTGCCGTGATTTGATTCATCGATACTTCATCAAGGCGGTATCCCTTCGTTATGACCAGCTCGAAGTACTCACCAACACGACTCGGATCTTTCTTTATTGTGCTGCATTGCCTGCCATTGCTATCTGTAGTAGAGCTTTATCTCCTCCCATTTGATGGTAAGTGTCGAGTACCACGTTCCCATCATCTTTAAGATCGCGGTATCGCTAGTCGAAAGTCAAATACTTGCTTTGCAAATGACTGCTGAAATCTTTCTTTCGACCTCGTACTCATACGCACTTCATCCGAAATCTTCTAGCGAAGGCACATGTGCGTACTCTGGGAGATTGTCTTCTGGCTATTCCGAATGGATCAAAATTAAGCCGTGCGAGGAAGAACTCTTGCTCATACTCGGACAACATTTGTGCTTCCATTCTTCGAGCTCTGTGAATCTTTGATCTGTTGTAATATCCCACGGTGAGTGGGAAGTAGCCCGTAGACTTGTGCGAAAGCCATTTGAAGGTCGTGTAACTCCACAAGTTACTGCTTAGCTCCATGGCAATCAATCATCACTCGGGTACCTTGGCATCTTTGTTGGTTCACTGAAAAGCTCGTAACCACGAGGAGGTATGTGAAATCTGCAAATTTGGATGAATATCTTGCCGATCTTGGACACTTGCTTCCCATGCTTCCTTGCTTACTCTGTGAGTCTTGAGTCTTTGTCTAACTGCGGATGAAATCGTAGAAGAAACCATCGTTGATCACTTTGAAGTCCTTCTCGCAGCGGTGCGATAAGGTAATGGGTAGCACTCGAAAATGGGATCCTTGGAAAGAATACCACATCTATCTAGCTTGGAAAAGACACCTGTGAAGGCTGCGGCATATACAAGTATGAAGTCATCTTGAAGGTGAAGGTCGGCTTTACGTTCATGATTGCTCACCGATATTTCTGCTTAATAATTTACGACCCAGTGATTATAGAATCAACCTTGTTGATTTGATAGTCTGATGAAAGCATACATCCATGTCAGGAAAGTGTAGGCATTCGCTTCACCATTGACTGCATGCATGATTTGACAATATCATCCGCCTCTGCCAAATTGGATCGTGGAAGAGTTCTCGGGAACACGGAAGGGGATCTAGGCTTCTTCGTGAACCATTTATTCATGATGCTCACCTGATCGGCTCTATGCTTTTCCCACCTCTTTGTCGGCATCACGAATGCTAATAGAAGTCACCACCTTTAAATCTTGGAATCTTGAGCAATAATCGAAGAATTACGCATCAAGCGAATTATTGTCTTTCCCATGACATCACGCTTGATCTAGATGAAGGATGATAGGATCTAGCACACTCCATCACAAACTCGGCGATTGGGGCATGTACATGGGAAAGGCTGCGGCTCGAATAATTCCGCTACTTTTGACCTTACGCATGGTGAAGTCTTTCCGGCTCTGGATCATCGATCAAATCGAGAAAGAGGTTACGGGCCTAGATCAAGTGTCTCCCATATACGAAAGTTTAGAAGCGATGCATGAATCCATCGTGCTCTCTTTTTCATCTCCTTTTGCCATAGCTTTATCAATCTTTATCTGAATAATTCTTTTCTTCTAATTTGGCTGCTTTCTTAATCTTGAGTGCGAGATCTGGACAATTCTTGATTCGGAGGATATTTGCGATGTATTGGACATTGATAAATACTCCTTTTCTTTTATAAAGCACTGTAATGAGTTCTGCATGATTTATTGGACAAAAATGGCCACGGAGCATGAATAGTGAATTTAAATTATAAAAATCTGCACTTTTCAAACTGCTGCCCAAAAAATGGTGTTTAATTTGCACATAAAGAGATCATGAATCCTTTGATCAACACACAGAGCTCCTTTAACACTGTGAAAACAATTGTGCGAGACGAAGATGAACCTTTTCCAAAGCATGCGCCAAATCTGGAAGCTTTTAGCCTTTGTTAGCACTTTATGCATGCAAAATCCTTCCTCTAATGGGCGCACTTTTTCTCCTTGCTGCGATTCTTTACTGTGTGTTGAATAATAAATCCATATGGCTGCCCATGCTTATATAACCTTCATAATTCTATAATTAATAATTGCCCTAATGATTAAAGGCAATTAATTAATTAAAAATCATGCTTTTCTCTTTTAAAAATTGCATGTTTAAGGACAGCCATCAATAAATTAAATTAATCCAATTTAATCCTTCACTGACTTAACTTTAGCCTCACGGTGTGCTTTGACCATAGCCACTTTGAAAATAGAAATTAATTTAATGATTTAATGCATTTAAAATCATTAAATAACTCCTAAATAGGCGCACTTTTTCCGAGGAGAGGGGCAGCCACTAAATAAATTAAATTTAATTAATTTAATTGCTTTCTTTTAATCCTCCTTTGACTTTTCAACCTCCTCAAGCTTGGCGCACTTTTTCCAAGGATAGAATTTATTAAAAATAATCAATTTAATTATTTTTATCCATCACCAAAGGGCGCACTTTTTTGCACATGTAATTCTATTTTTAAGAATTTTCACCATAATGGGATTCTTTACCTGTGAGGTAGGCACTCTGATCCCATGATCCACTTAAGTGATTTGACTTTTGCTGATGGGATTCTTTACCTGCACTTGAGGTAGGCACTAAAATCCCATGATTTCACTTAAGTCACTTTCCTTTTATTATATCATGGGAATTTTCACCTGAGGTAGGCGATAAATTCCCACTGCCTCTGACCTATTTTTCCCACTGCGGCTTAAGTGACTTTTATAACACGGGAAAAAGTACCTGCGAGAGCGGTATACAATTCCCATCCTACTGCGGCTTATATTTTCCCATCCATGAGCTCAAATCCTTTGTTTTCAAAAATCGCCCATCCCGCGAGGGCTTTCCTGTCTGCGACTTCGCTTTTCCCAGTGATCAGGACCTCGATGATGACTTCCTCACGGGCAAAATGTGCGTGTATGTTTTCCAGTACTCCGGGCCAAAAATCGGGCTTACCGTGAAGGAGTTGTTCGGAGAAATTTCTGACGAGAAAGCAGAGCAGGACACCACAAAAACACGAAAAATTGCCAAAAGTTACAAATAAAGCCCAAAACTTAAAATAAGTTAAAATCCTTACGGTATATAGGAATAATAACATATTCGCTCATAATAGAGTTAAAAGCAGGCGCAAGCTTGACCTCATACGGGGCTCAAAATAATTAAATACAAATTTCCCATGAGACAAATCCCGGCGACATAATAAAACAATTTTGGGCATCTGGGTATTTGGCGAAAAGGCTAATATGGCTCTTGAGGATTATCTTGGCCTTGTAATCACTGGGAACTTTCGAGGCAATAAAAACAACAAATGACCCCTTATTTTAAAAGTACGAAATTTTTTCAAATTGGGTAGTCACAGTTCGGGGTGAAATCGAGTGACACTTGATTAGCTCCGTCTGTGGACATCTTTTTCTCTTGTCGGAATGTGAAAGGGAAAAGATGAGATCAAACATCTCTGGTTTCGTATCTTGTCCTTTGGGCACGGGGTCGAGGGGAGACAAACACAACACAACACACCTGACACAAAACAAGACAAAACAAGGAAAAACAAACAAAGGTTTTATTTATGTACATACGGGTTTTACCCTGCTTCTCATGTTCGGACGACTTGAAGTGTTGCCCATTGAAAGGCAGCGGCGATTCAACTCCATCTGATGAGCAAGAATGAAGCTATCTGCTCGGCGATCTTTTTGATTCAAAAGGCCCTTTCCATAGTGAATCGAACTTTCCATGCATGCCTTTTGTTTCTCTTCTTTTGTCCCATAAGAGGACCAGTCATTAACCCAAACTTTCTTTCCCTGGCATTTTTGTCGAAGATGACTTTCACCTTCCTCGATGCTCTGTCGACCTATCTGCTGACTTGAGTTTGTACTTCCCTCGATTGATCAGTACATGATTCTTTTATCGATAGCATCAGTGAGCGTGGAATCTTCGGGGCTTTAGAAAGTCGTAGAGGCGAGGCAATTCAAGGTGAGAGGCGGCTCTGTGTCTCTTCCATATAGCGGCTGAAATGGGGACATGCCTATCGCCCTCTTTGGTGTGATCTATCGGCCCATAATGCATCAAACAACTTTTTATGCCAAGTCCTTTGATTTTACATTCTGACTTGCGCACGATAGTTACCAAGTTCTTATTACTAGATTGACTTGACCATTCCCTTGTGGATAGTAGTTTGAGGAATGAACAAGTTGAATCCCATACGTGTGTGAGAATTCCACCAACTCCTCGAAGAAAGATTCGGAGCGTTATGCTGCTACAATTTTCTTAGATGCCAAAGCTTGTGACAATAATATTTTCTTTTATAAAATTGCACACTTGGCGGAAGTGGCATTCTTCTGAGGAATAGCCTACCCACTTACTAAAATAATCGTATTTGTTAGAATGTAATGATGACCCGTATTGGAAGCGGGTTAATCATTCGATAAAATCCATACCCACTTTGTTGGAAAGGTTCTTGATCACTGATGGGTTTTAGGGTAATGCGGCAATTTCACGCTTGACAAAATGTTGGCATGCTTGACACTTAGCTACCCATTCTGGTATCTTGAAAAAGGGTGGGCGATGTAATACCTTGCTCTCAAGGATCTTGTGTGCGAGTGACTCGGGGTGAGAAATGACCACATGAAGCCATGTCATGAAAGCTGTTGTAGTAGTTGATCTGTTGAGCTTTATCCACGCATGAGAAATACACCATCAATTCCCCTTTTATACAAACCATTATCCCAAAGCACAAAATCTTTTGACTTCGATTTAATAGTTCGTTTTTCTTTTCTGGAAAGTCGATCTGGGCATTCTCCATACGTTAGAAAGTAAGCAATGTTACTGTACCATTCCTCTACCAGATCTATAAACAGTACTGCAGGTAAATCTTCATCTATTCCATCTGATGCTGCTTGAGTCGATGCTTTAATTTTGTCATTAGTTCACTGGACCTCTTCCTCGAACCAGCTTTGTTGGTTTAATATCCAAATCATATTCTTGAACTTTTGTCACCCACGTGCCTCTCAATAATCCTAACTCTTGCTGAGTAAGGATAGATTTAACTGCAGTATCTGGAACCAAAACCATAGTGTGCGAGGAAAGAATATAATACCTGAATGCCTTGCATGCCTTCACTCACTGCATGCATATGCGTGCTTTTCCATTGGAGTGTATTTGACTCATAGGCTTTAAGGCGTGCTCATGAAAGCGATAGGAGCTTCTGCGTCCTCTTGATTTTTACGCATCAATATTTTGACATAGTATGTTCGGAAGAATAATGATAAAGAATAAATTCTTTCTTGAAGTCGAGTGAGACTAAGGCGTGGTGCTTTTGTGAGGGCCTCTTTGATTTTCTCGAAAGCTTCCTTCCCTTGTTTGCTCCACTTAAAATCTTGTGTCTTCTTCATCATATTTGAAATATGGGGTTAGCTCGCAAAGTCGGGAATGAATCTTACGAGAAAATTCACTTTCCAAAGAAAGAGTGAACTCCTTTTTTGGATGTGGGCAAAGGTAATGTACGAATGGATTTGACACGCTCTGGATCTATTTTGTTCCTTCTTTGGAAAGCAATGTGCCCAATGACTTTCCTTGATTCTGACAAAGATAGATTTCTTAGGATTGAAGAAATACCATCTTGCGGCATTGTATGAAGACCTCTTCTAAGTTTGAAATGTGTGTGCTTGTCTTTGGAAAAGGCCATCGAATCATCCAGGTACACAACTATGCTTATATCTTTGAGATGAGCAAAGGCTAGATCCATAGCTCTTTGAAATGTAGCACCGGCATTGATCGGGCGAATGGCATCTTACAGTATCTGAAAGGTTTCCCCGAGTGTGATGAGCGCTGTTTTGTATTGATCTTCTTGGCGACCTTGACTTGATTGTAGCACGAGAAGCCATCGAGCATGGAAAGCATCTCGAGATCCGGTGACCACTGCGAGTGTGATCCATGATGGGGATAGGGTAGTTATCCTTGATGAAGCTTGATTAAGGTTGCGGAAATCCACGCACTGACCTAATCTCACCACTTTTCTTTCTTACGGGGACTATGTTGTGCCAACCACTCCGAATGGTGTATGGGATAGATAATCTTCGCATCTAATGACTTTTGGATTTCTGCGAAGATGGTTCTGAAATGGTTGGATGTGTCATGCGACTTACTTGAAAGGCTTACATTACGATTTAAGTGGGATGTAATGTTGAACTTCCATGAGGCTGATATGTTTTAGATCTGATAGGACCAGGCAAAAATATCCATGTATTTCTTAAGAAGCTTAGTAAAAGCTTCCTTTTGACTTCGAACAACTCTTTCCCAGTTTACTAATTTGGGATCATTCTTAGCTCCCAAATTTAGTAATTGTGTGTCGGAGGAAGAGCCTTCCTCATTTTCTTCATTTTCTTAAGCATCGATCATGCTTATCAAACATTTCCTCGAGATACAAGCCTTTGGGAATTTTATTTCCCTTTAGTTGGATAATCTCGACCTCTGAGGCGTCGGCATCCATTTCTCAGACAAAGTAGTATTACTGCTAGGAGGTGAATTGCTTCCCTCATAGTAGATTTCTTGAAGTTATCTTTTGTTGGAGAAATGCAGCAATCAACATGTATCATCGTTGAAAACTTGCCATTCTTTGGACGTTGTCGGGAACCTTTGGGCGAAAAACCATTTCCACCTTGTAATCTCCTGTCACAAAGAATGCGGGGGGCTGATCCGGATTCAACAAGGCTGCGATAGCTGCAAGCGAATCAGCTCTTGAATTTTGTTCTCTCGGAATGTAAGATCTGAGAAAGCTGAAAAATCAAGATAGCGAGTAGACCCGATCTCTATAGTGCAGTTTGTCTTTTTGACTTGGTAGAGGCCTCTTATACGCTTTCTGATCAGCTCGAGCATCTCCTCTTGCGCGTAATAATTTGATTCCCATTGTTCTACTTTGCTCCATGCCTACAACAATGCTTCATACTCGGCCGTATTGTTAGTATTTTGAACATCAATTTGAAGGAGTGCGCATGCACCTTCCTTCGGGAGAGATAAAAGAACAACACTGCCAGGATCGAATGAGCAGCAGCTACCATCAAATTCGAGTCCAAATCTTGTTATCGATTTGGCGTGATTCTCGAATCACTTAGGTTGAATTTCTTCTTTATCCATTTCTAGGTAATAGACTCGTGATCCGACTCTTGAAACAAGATCGAGATCTAGGATCTTGATTTTACAATCTTGTGTACTTAGATTTCTTCTCGGGTTCCGACACGATTTATTCCTCGATTGGTATGTGCGCTGAGACCAATCCATCTTCACTTCTCCACCCGACTCCTTGCAAAAATTTCTACTCGATAGCATGCCATAGGAAGTGGAATATCTTCTGAGGATAGTCATTTTAGGTCTTTTTATGCAGGAAGGAAGCAATCTTGCTGCGCATCTTTGATTTGCCCCCTGAGAGGACTTGCCTTTCCGTGGAATAACATCTTCGATGGTTTTGTCGATGTAAGACCGAGGCATCATGACTTTGGCGGGCATGGCGTTGTCGGAAGCTCGAGAATCCGGTATGCGATTGCTTAGCTTATGTCCGTTGATGAGCAAAGACACATAGAATGGCTCGATCCTTTCCGATGTAGCGGGAGAAGGGTGGAAGAAGAAGAACTTGCAGCAGCATTATTTGAAGGTGGAGTAATCTTTGGACTTGTGAGATACCCAGTGGATTATTGTTCGTTGGGCTAGGACCATTGCTTTGCACATATTTGACCAATCTATTCAATTTGATCGGGAAATGCCCTCAAATACTCGAAACCGACATTTGGACCTTATTTCTCTTGATGTGATCAATTATGTCAAAAGCTTGACTTGCTTGTGAGGATGTGCGTTGGTTCTTTCTTTGTGAATTGAAAGAATTTGAATATTTCTCCTTGGCGCTAATGAAGAAGGAAGAATACTACCTCTTTTCAAGATAGTAACATCCAGGGCAGGATCATCTCTCTCTTCCGGCCGCTTGTGGATGCTTCGGCATTTTGGCGTGTACGAGACCTTGTAAACACCCATGCAAAAGTGTGACCATCGAGAATCTTGAAAAGATTCATAATAGCCCTCATCAGATTAAGTAGTCGGGTAACCAATATTGGAGTCGTGTATGATCTATAAAGTCTTCATCATCGAATGATTCATCGATGTCGAGATCCTCTTCATTAGTTTCCAAGTTATTCCTTGGAGCGGCTTCATTGCCAAGCATTTTGTGGTGCGGCGACAAGTCTGTTTCGATTTTGATTTTGATGTTGACCATTGAAGGTCCGGATAGGAGTTATTCTTGAGGGGGGTGCATTCCCCGTTTGAGAGATCTGCTTCTTGATCTGCAGCATGTCATTAGCCAATTTCTGCAACAAAGGATCAGATGTACTAGAAGAAGCCCCATCACCTTTGTGAGATAGTTGTTTGAGTTTTCCAGCCATGATCAAGTCGTCTTCAACCTCCACGGCAGCATTTTGTGCATCCAGCAAAGTTACAGGTCTTGCCCTTCTTGGTGATATCGACTTGAGCGATAGGCGTTTATAAAAAACGTCTTTTGATTTAAATCGCTCAATCGGCGAAGTGGGGATTTTATACAAAATCCTTTGGAACTTTGCAATAAAGTCCCGCATGTTCTCGTTTGGCTCTTTCTTCAACTGCGTCAGTTGGGTGATCATCGTGCTCGTGTCCTCTGCAGGCTTGAATCTTTTGATAAATTGTTCACGCATAGTCGCCCATGTTGGTTATGGTGCGGAGAGCGGCCGATAGAACCATTCTCGGCCAAGTCATGTAAGGTCTCGATGAATAGCTTTGGTGAGACATCTTCATGCTCTCTGCCAAGCACACCACAAGATATGAAGAAGGCCGCGAATGATCATCGGGTTTTGCTTTCCATCTCGAAGAATTTGGAAAATTCTTTACGGATCCCTTTGGCGGATCGTGCATAGGTGGAGCCAAGTTGAGAGGTCAAGCCGCCCCCATGGAGCAGTACAATTTGGTGCGCCATGTTAGCTTGAGCACGTCTCCTCCTTGTGTAGACTTGATAGACTTGTTGGATAATTCCGGCCGACGGATTATCTTGAATACGATCCGGATGCGGATGGGTGTGCACTCTCTTCCTTCTGGTGAAAGACTAGATCTGCGGCTTCTAGCAGGAGGATGATTGAAATTGAATTGCTCTATGATCGGAAGAAATGATCCGTCCTTCCTTGCGCCTTCACGGATCACGGTGAGCGGACGTTCGGCCGAGTTGAGATTTGTATGGAAAACACTCGATCTTGACGAGAAAAGCTTTGATCTTCAAAGATAGTTGTTCCCAGTAGTCGCCAAAAGCTGTTGGCTAGATTTTACTGCGTAGCATCGAGCCTGGCGGTCATGAGATAAATCTCCCTCATTTAACCGGTGAGGCTCCGTGTCGGATTTGTCGATAAAAATGTGTTTATCTATCGGGGTTTTACTTTAACAACTTAGTTCATGAACCATAACTAAGAAGTTACGCGAGCAAGTAAGCATTTGTTTAAGAAAGGAAAATTACGAAGAAGGAAGTAAAGGAATTCTGAGAGAAGAAATGAGGAAGATGTGCATCCCGATTAGTAGATTGCGAGCTAATTGCATGCACATAGAAGAAACTCAAATAGATTTGAACACACGAGAATTATAAAGCAAAGGCAGCTCTAGATCTAGATCTAAAATAACACAAAGTCTATTAAGAGATCTAAGATTTAGAAGCGAAACAAAATACACCGTGACACAAAGTTCTCAGGAAACACTGCTTCTTTGTATTCCTCTGCATGACAATTGGCTCTCGGGGTTCGGCCTGAAGTCTAGAACACAAGATTGCTTCTTACAAATTCGATCGATGATTAACGTGAAGGTTCTTCTCCTACTTATAGAATGTAGGAGGAAAGTACAAATAGAAGACTGTTGAACTAAAGTATGAACAACAAGTAAAGATGACATTTGGTGATCATCCTCAACTAACTTCTTCTTAAGTGACACATGTATCACTTAACTAATAGAAAGGTTCCTCATGACTTGAGTAATGGTTGTGAAAACCAATAACTTAGAAGTTTACAATTCCATCAGGAACATAGAAAATAGAAGAAGAAAGAAATAGAAGAAGTCATGCATTTTGTAACATCTACATCTTCTTCTTGTTACGATATCGATATACTTATCGAACATATAGTTCGGCATCTTTCCATCTGTTTTAGCTCTTGCTTCCTTTTACATCACTGAATTGCAGTGATCCTTCATTGACACTTTCTTTGCGTGCTTCCACTTCTTCAAACTTGGCCCAAATCTGCATGATATGCACTGCGGTGTCATGACCCTCTGCGATAGAGTTCATCGTGAAAGGCTTGGTGGCTTTATCAATCCTCTTTTGCACCATCGAGAAGAGAACCCTCCAGAGAATCATGCACCTCGTTAGAAGCAATCCGCGTATGAAGTAATACCTCCATCCACTCTTTCCTCGGTGAAAGAAATAACACTATCAGCCAAATCGATGTTACTGCTCTCAAGTGCTGCATCCTCTTGACAAAACTCTGCAGATCTCGAAGCGGAAGATCTTTGCAAATTCTATTTGCTTCCCCTTCTCGGTGATCCATCAAGCACAATTTGCTCTGTGACAATACATCTCGGCGTGACTTGTTGATCTCGGCCAAAACACTCGGGTTACTCTCTGCCATTGTATTTATTCCTTTTATGCTTTATCGTTGCTTTAGTTGATTTTTCTGCATCGTTCATAACCTTTAGGCGGTGGCACTTCTCAGTTGCACGAAGCTTGCGAATAATCGAGATCCTTCCATTCATCGATAGCCTTTACTTGATTGCTTGCATCTTCCATTTCTGCATAAGATGATCACTCACTGCTATTTGAAATGGGGTGAGCAGAAGATTGCTTGACCTTGGCTATGATCTCACATAATTGAGATATTTTTGCCGTAGCTCTTCTTTCTCGCCTTTTCATTGTCAAGCCTAAAGAGCAAAGCATCCAGTGATATGTCTGCGTGTCTGTGATCCTTCGGTGGTAGCTTGGCCAAGTGGTATTTTGGTCAACTGTCACATCTTACTGCCGTGAGTTCCTCTTCTACCTTTCCTTCCATGGGATCGATATCTCGGCAAACTTCTCTCCAGAATCCTCGATGATCAACCTAGAAGTTGCTTTAGCAACTTTAGGCCTTCTGTCTCTTACTGCTCGGATCACTGAAGTAGGCTGCTGAGTCATGTTCCTCTAAGTTCATCTCTATTCTTGCTTAGGAACCAAGCTGCAAAGCTAACCATTAGAAATTACTTCTCGGAGAATGAGAAATTCTTGAGTGCGCTCTTATTTCCCGCTCTGCATCCTCTCCATCGAGAAAGTGCCACGGTATCATGGCTGCCATCCTCTCGAAACATCCGAGGACAAAGCTCTTTCGAACTCGTCATCTGCGGCTTGACATCTCTCTGGAGCGGGTCTTTGAGCGAAGTGGCTGCGGAGAGAAGATGAGCGTTGCTTTGGTTTGATGAAGGCATGGAAACATCCTGCTTTGTGGTGCGATAGTTGGTGATCCACTAGAGTCTTGGAGAAGTCGGAGTCAAAGCTATGGTCGTAGAAGTGGTCTCCTCTTTCTCTTGAGATTTTCTGCGTACTTCTGACTTCTCGGACCTTCTGCTTGCTCTCTCCTTCATGCTTTCGCTTGAGGGAATCTCTGCGCGAAGTTGCCGTGATTTGATTCATGATACTTCATCAGAGCGGTATCCCTTCGTTGTGACCAGCTCGAAGTACTCACCAACACTGACTCAGGATCTTTCTTTCTTATTGTCTGCGGTGCCATTTGCTATCTGTAGTAGAGCTTTATCTCCTCCCATTTGATGGTAAGTGTCGAGTACCACGTTCCCATCATCTTTAAGA
The DNA here is from genome assembly GCA_018340775.1 of Taxus wallichiana var. yunnanensis. Classification (NCBI taxonomy): domain Eukaryota; kingdom Viridiplantae; phylum Streptophyta; class Pinopsida; order Cupressales; family Taxaceae; genus Taxus; species Taxus wallichiana. Next base: position 508,451,119 of record CM031239.1, on the reverse strand, counting down.
TCGCGGTATCGCGCTAGTCGAAAGTCAAATACTTGCTTTTTGCGACTGACTGCTGAAATCTTTCTTTCGACCTCGTACTCATACGCACTTCATCGAGAAATCTTCTAGCGAAGGCACATGTGCGTACTCTGGGAGATTGTCTTCTGGCTATTCCGAATGGATCAAAATTAAGCCGTGCGAGGAAGAACTCTTGCTCATACTCGGACAACATTTGTGCTTCCATTCTTGAGCTCTGTGAATGCTTGATCTGTTGTAATATCCACGGTGAGTGGGAAGTAGCCCGTAGACTTGTGCGCCGGTGAAGGTCGTGTAACTCCCAAGTTACTGCTTAGCTCCATGTGCAATCAATCATCACTCGGGTACCTTGGCATCTTTGTTGGTTCACTGAAAAGCTCGTAACCACGAGGTATGTGAAATCTGCAAATTTGGATGAATATCTTGCCCGATCTTGGACACTTTGCTTCCCATGCTTCCTTGCTTACTCTGTGAGTCTTGAGTCTTTGTCTAACTGCGGATGAAATCGTAGAAGAAACCATCGTTGATCACTTTGAAGTCCTTCTACTTACGCTTGTGAGTGCGATAAGGCAATGGGTAGCACTCGAAAATGGGATCCTTGGAAAGAATACCACATCTATCTAGCTTGGAAAAGACACCTGTGAAGCTGCTGCAGCCATATACCAAGTATGAAGTCATCTTGAAGGTGAAGGTCGCTTTACGTTCATGATTTGCTCACCGATGTTCTTCTTAATAATTTACGACCAGTGATTATAGAATCAGACCTTGTTGATTTGATAGTCTGATGAAAGCATACATCCATGTCAGGAAAGTGTAGGCATTCGCTTCACCATTGACACTGCATGTGATTTGACAATATCATCCGCCTCCTGCACCAAATTGGATCGTGGAAGAGTTCTCGGGAACTGGAAGGGGATCAGGCTTCTTCATGAACATTTATTCATGATGCTCACACAATCGGCTCTATGCTTTTCCCACCTCTTTGTCGGCATCACGAATGCTAATAGAAGTCACCACCTTTAAATCTTGGAATCTTGAGCAATAATCGAAGAATTGCATCAAGCAATTATTGTCTTTCCCATGACATCATGGCAGATCTAGATGAAGGATGATAGGATCTAGCACACTCCATCACAAACTCGGCAATTGGGGTACATGCATGGGAAAGGCTGCGGCTCGAATAATTCCGCTACTTTTGACCATGCACGCATGGTGAAGTCTTTCCACTCTGGATCTATCAATCAAATCGAGAAGAGGTTAAGGCCTAGATCAGTGTCTCCTATATCGAAAGTTTAGAAAGCGATGCATGAATCCATCGTGCTCTCTTTTTCATCTCCTTTTGCCATAGCTTTATCAATCTTTATCTGAATAATTCTTTTTCTTCTAATTTGGCACTGCTTTCTTCAATCTGAGTGCGAGATCTGGACAATTCTTGATTCGGAGGATATTTGCGATGTATTGGACATTGATAAATACTCCTTTTCTTTTATAAAGCACTTTGTAATGAGTTCTGCAATTTATTCGGACAAAAATGGCCCACGGAGCATGAATAGTGAATTTAAATTATAAAAATCTGCACTTTTCAAACTGCTGCCCCAAAAAATGGTGTTTAATTTGCACATAAAGAGATCATGAATCCTTTGATCAACTTTGAGCTCCTTTAACACTGTGAAAACAATTGTGCGAGACGAAGATGAACCTTTTCCAAAGCATGCGCCAAATGGAAGCTTTTAGCCTTTGTTAGCACTTTTATGCATGCAAAATCCTTCCTCTAATGGGCGCACTTTTTCTCCTTGCTGCGATTCTTTACTGTGTGTTGAATAATAAATCCATATGGCTGCCCATGCTTATATAACCTTCATAATTCTATAATTAATAATTGCCCTAACAATTAAAGGCAATTAATTAATTAAAAATCATGCTTTTCTCTTTTAAAAATTGCATGTTTAAGGACAGCCATCAATAAATTAAATTAATCCAATTTAATCCTTCACTGACTTAACTTTAGCCTCACGGTGTGCTTTGACCATAGCCCTTTGAAAATAGAAATTAATTTAATGATTTAATGCATTTAAAATCATTAAATAACTCCTAAATAGGCGCACTTTTTCCAAGGAGAGGGCAGCCACTAAATAAATTAAATTTAATTAATTTAATTGCTTTCTTTTAATCCTCCTTTGACTTTTCAACCTCCTCGAAGCTTGGCGCACTTTTTCCAAGGATAGAATTTATTAAAAATAATCAATTTAATTATTTTTATCCATCACCAAAGGGCGCACTTTTTGCACATGTAATTCTATTTTTAAGAATTTTCACCATAATGGGATTCTTTACCCCTGTGAGTAGGCACTCTGATCCCATGATCCACTTAAGTGATTTGACTTTTCTGATGGGATTCTTTACCCTGCAGAGGTAGGCACTAAAATCCCATGATTTCACTTAAGTCACTTTCCTTTTATTATATCATGGGAATTTTCACCTGTGAGGTAGGCGATAAATTCCCCCACACTCTGACCTCTATATTTTCCCACTGCTGACTTAAGTGACTTTTATAACACGGGAAAAAGTACCTGCCAGAGGCGGGTATACAATTCCCATCCTACTGCGGCTTATATTTTCCCATCGCATGCTCAAATCCTTTGTTTTCCAAAAATGCGCCCATCCCATGAGGAGGGCTTTCCTGTCTGCGACTTCGCTTTTTCCCGGTGATCGGACCTCGATGATGACTTCCTCCGGGCAAAATGTGCGTGTATGTTTTCCAGTGCTCGAGGCCAAAATCGGGCTTACCGGTGAAGGAGTTGTTCAGAGAGAAATTTCTGAGAAAGCAGAGCAGGACACCACAAAAACACGAAAAATTGCCAAAAGTTACAAATAAAGCCCAAAACTTAAAATAAGTTAAAATCCTTACGGTATATAGGAATAATAACATATTCGCTCATAATAGAGTTAAAGCAGGCCTAAAAGCTTGACCTCATACGGGGCTCAAAATAATTAAATACAAATTTCCCATGAGACAAATCCCGGACGACATAATAAAACAATTTTGGGCATCACGGGTATTTGGCGAAAAGAACTAATATGGCTCTTGAGGATTATCTTTGTGTAATCTGAGAACTTTCGGGCAATAAAAACAACAAATGACCTTATTTTAAAAGTACGAAATTTTCAAATTGGGTAGTCCGCAGTTCGGGGTGAAATGCAGTGACATCAATCCTCGTCCTCAAAGGTAAGCCCAATCAATCCTCGCCGCACAGTGTTGTCCTCTTGACTTCGCCTCGGCTCCTCGGGATCTACATCCCACCGTAATCTTTGCCGGAGTCTGTTTGTACTCGGGTGTCTTGCTGCGATCTATAAATGCAAAGCACGTGCGGCCTACAAGCTTCTCGGCTCTCACGAGGTGAGCCTATTCCTCTTAGCAGTGTATCCCGACCATACGTAGACCGGTTCCTCTCGGAGGCGGAGGAGCTAGAAACACGGGAAAGGAGGCGAATGGCAAGTGGTCGCAGCGATCACTGGAAGCCCATATAGTCGCCACCGACTCACTTGGTTTCTCTGTGCTAATGTTACCTGTCTGTCTTTCTTTGATGTTTTGTACCCATCGAGTTCGGTGAAGTCAAGCCACTCCATTACGATCGTGAAGCCTCTTGTGGAGTGTACATTTTTTAAAAGCCTTCATAAGGCCCTTCTTCACCTCATCATCATCTAATGGGACAACTCTGCTGGCCTCTCCACATACCATTTGGGATTTAGTGCATACGCAGCCATATGAAGGAGGAGTGTTCAACTTCTCCCATCTCCGCTGAATAATGGGTTGTATATGTTCATTATGGAACTCCAAAGTGGGGTCCCTCACCGAATAGCTACCTTCATTTGCCCAAGCATGCTATCAATGCACTCGTAGATCTCACCAAGATTGGGGCTGTTAGAATCCCCATATTTGATGACACTAAAAACTGGAGCTATAATTGATATGATGTATTTCATATCAACCCAAAATGTTTCCCGCAACACCACTTCCTTCACTCTTTTCCCTTGATCTGTCTTGGACTCACGCCACCTAGTCCAATCCTGTGTCATAATCATAATTTGTAGGGGCTCTGCTGACTCGGACATCCTCTCCAACAAAATAAAATAGGATGCAGCGGGTGTCAATTGGTTTCAAAATTCCTTCTTGAAAATTTTGAAAAAGTGCCCAATGATGTGTGGTGATTGCATATGAACTTCGCACATCTCTCGGCCCGGGCCACTATCGATTAACCCACCGAATCTTCCCTATGTCTTTCGATTGCATTGTTTATGTATGCATGCACACAACATGGAGTCCAATAAATATGCCTATATTCCGCTCCACTAGCTTGCCACGCTGCTCTGCACACATAAATTTGCATCTGTGATAACTGTCTACAACATTTGAAGGTCCAACCTCCTCAATGGCATCCTTCAAAAATCAAATCTGAAAATTCAAGCATCTTTTCGCTTCCTCGAACAATCAATTGCTCTCAAGAAGTACGGTCCATTTTTGCAAGAGACAATGATATTGATGAGAGGACGGTGTCTAATATCCGTCCACCCATCCATGATAATGCTGCATCCATGTGACACCCATGTCACCTTCATCTCCTCCATCAATACATTAACCTTGGAATAGTTTCTATCCAAGATTGTTGTCCTGAGTTTTGTGTCTCCAGGAGGCACATAACTTGTACCTGCTTTTGCAACCTTAGCCATAGCCTCCTTGTAATAAGGAGCGAGCAGCATTAAATGGAATCCCAGCAACATAGAAAAATTTCCCAATAGCATCATTTGCCTCTTCCCTTGCCTTTGAATCAAACATGTCAATAACTGAATTTGGGGCTGCCCCCACGGCCTTTCTCTTCCCTCTGCTTTCCACTTCTGACACTTCAAAACTAGAACCAACCAGAGTATTAGTAAGTTTGCCAGTCCTATGAGCGCTCAATGGAGTATTAGCCGTAGAACCATGAACACGGCACTTTGTCCGTGGTATTTCCATTGAAAATTCTCACCATCTCGGCTCTCTGCTCTAGTGAAAGACCCTTACTGAGTGCCAACCCCCTTCTTATGTAAGATGCAACAAGTGTGCATTGGTCATAGTGATACTACCATGCCAAGTCGGTGCACATATGTTGCACTTCCATACTTTGCTCCCCCCGGACTTGGGGTTATCAATTATTTGGGCAAATTGTCCGCAATGGCTTCTTCTTATCAAATGGTCCAATGGCAAATTTGGACAACATTTGAGAGGGCATTGGTAGCACTACAAATTGAACTACGATTGCCGTTGCCACTACATTTTGTGCCCCTTCTTCACTCTCCCCATTGTGGCATCACCAACTCTTCCACACCACCTATCTCAACTTCTGTTCAACCCTCTCTTGCTCCGATTCATGCTCTGATTCATACTCATACTCGGTCTCTAGAGTAGAAGAACTCATGGTGATGATTGCTGCAATGAATTAAAAACAACCATAACTATATGATTGATTGATTATGTAATGAATTAATTTAAAAAAAAAAAAACGTAGCCATTTAAAGTTTAAATTTTAAACTGACCAAACCCTAGGGCCTATGCAAGATGCATTTTTTTAAATCCCACAAACTTTATGCATGATTGCATTATGAATGTAGATGCAAATGCTAAAAAACAACCCCTTAAAAATGCAAAAATAATATAAATTTTAAACTAGAAATAAAAATGTAATTAAAAAAAAAAAAACGTAACCATTTACATTGTAGTTTGTATAACCAAACCCTATACATTGATATGCATTTTTAAAAATCCTAAAACTATATGGCATATGCATGATTACATTGTGAATGTAGATGCAAATGCTAAAAAACAGCCCCTAACAAATGCAAATATAATCTAAATTTAAAAAAAAAAAAAACTTTAACATGTATTGTAAGCAAATAAAATTATAAATACCTCTTGCTCCCTCTTGCTCTTGCTCTTGCTCTTGCTCTTGCTCTTGCTCTTGCTCTCACTCTTGCTCTTCCTCTTGCTCTTGCTCTTGCTCTCACTCTTGCTTTTGCTCTTGCTTGGTGTGAATATGAAATGAGCCCATATTGTAAATTTATAACATAAAATAGCACTTTTAGGGTTAGGGTTAGGTTAGGAATGTTACTTTTATGTTATTAGACATATCTGATATAAAAAAAAGTGTTTTTATCTATTAAAAGTCTTTTTTTTTTTAAAAAGACTTTGATGCAGGGGGGTGGGGGCGTCGGGCGTCCGGGAAGTTCCCGGGGCGTCAGACGTTCTCGCCATCCCCAGCCATCCCAACGTCCCCGGGACGTTTCTGTCCCCCTCCAGCCGTCCCCAGGGTGTTTCGCCCCTCCCGCTAAAAGGAAACGTGGGGGAAACGTTTCCCCCACGTCCCGCATCCGGGAATTGGACTTTGGGGGGCGCCCCGGATGTGTTGAAAAGGGGGACGCGCATCCCTTAACTTCTTTGAGTGGAGCTGAATTAAATGTAAAATCCCCCAACCTGATTTTTCAATGCTCTTTACAGCTGCTGCAGTTTTTGGGTGGCTCAAGAAATTTCTGCAAATCAATTAATCATTCTCATACTGCCCATGTTGTTTCTACCTGCCATATGTTGTTGTAGCTTAACTTTAGCTTTAAAGAGGAATAAGCATTTAATATTTGAATGATAGTTTTTATGAATCCTTAGCTACTTGCCGCTTCTTTTGAAATATATAGCTGTTAATAAAGCTTTTCTAGCTAGCTTATATGTTTCCTTTAAATAAAAGAAAGCTTTCAATTAATACTATGCCCTTAGCTTGTAGCTTTTCTTTTATATGGTTAGCTTCCTTTTTTAAATAAATCAGCTTTTATCATAGTGGGGTGAGTACTCCATTTGGAATTCACTTTAGCTTTTAAATTTAAAAAAGCTCTTTTAGCATGGTAGAATTAAACTAGCCTTCTAGCATGGATCAATTTTCCGCATCGAGAATTAAGTTGAGAGAATGGAGCTTGGGGCAGAATTTCTCAATAGTTCATCGTGATTGTGATGCTAGTGGGACAATGATGGGTGAAGTTGTGAGTCAAGAAGGTTGCCTGTGAAAACTTACTTTAGCAAGAAATTGAATGAAGGTACGAAAAATGTTATTTTTTCTATGATCAAGTGATTGTTTAACCATTGAAAAAATTGAGGCACTACTTGTTACATAAGGAGTTTGTTTTGTTCACAAGCTATCAAGCCTTGCATTCTTAAACAACCAAGGTAAATTAAATCAGATGCATATGAAGTGGGTTGAATTTCTACAATGTAACATATTTGTTTTAAAACATAGAAATGAAAAGTCCAGTAGGGTTGTTGATGCATTAAGTAGGTGTCTTTTGTTGGATGAAATGAGAGTGGAAGCTCTTTTATTTAACTCTATGAGAGAATTATATGGGGAGAATTTGGATTTTAGGGAAGCTTGGGCAGCACGCACGAGCTCAACTAACATGGATGGAGCTGCATGGTTTGATTATGTCATACAAGAAGGTTTGCTGTTCAAAGGGCAACGTTTGTGCATACTTCATGGTTCAATGAGGGAGACTTTGGTGAGAGAAAAGCATAGTGGAGGTCTAGCCAGTCACTTTGGAGTGGACAAAACATTGGTGTGACTGTGTGAGAACTACTATTGGCCAAGGATGAGTGTAGATGTGAAAAATGTTGTGCAACGTTGTAGATTTTGCCAGCATGCAATACGGAAAAGTGAGGAGATTATAGGTTTGTATCACCCATTACCTACATTGGAAAGATCATGGGAGGATGTGAGCACTGATTTCGTTCTTGGGATGCCAAGAACTCCAAAATGTAATTTTATTGTAAGCTATGTTGGTGTAGATAGATTTTCCAAGATGGCACACTTTATAGCTTTCAAAATACAAGTGTAGTATGATGAGTGTCTACTAAGATATTAGACTATCAATAGTAACATACACAAAATACTAATTGCATAACATACTATGGCAGAGCAAAGCATTTGGACAATAGCAACTTTTATTCATAAAAGATAAGTCTCGATACAATCCGCACAATATCGGGAGGACCAATACAGGTATTGGTAGCAGAAAAAAATGAGAAAGAAATGAGAAAGAGCAAATCAATCTGCACTACCTTTAATGGACGTGATAGAGTATATTTATTATAGAGAGGTGGTTACATTCAGTTTTCAGTTTACATTCAGTTAGAGGCAGTTCCCAACTGCATAACCGATGGCTTTTAGTATAAATATTCAACACCCCCTCTTAATGACTAACCCAGAAACAACATTAAGTTTGTCTCGAAACTTTACAAATAATAAAGGACCAAGGGGTTTAGTCATTATATCGGCAGGTTGCTCCTTAGAAGGACAGAAATGAAGAGAAACATCACCCGAATCAACCAACTATCGATATAGTGATGATGGATTTCAATATGCTTAGTGCGAGCATGGTATATAGGGTTCTTTACCATTTTTAAGACACCTTGATTATCACAAAAAAGTGAAAGAGGTGTAGCAGTAGCTTGAGGAAGATGAAAATCAATCAAAATCCTATGAAGCCATACTACTTCGCAACTAGCACTAACAACTGCCTTGTATTTTGCTTCAATGGAAGAGATGGCTATAGTGGGTTGAAGCTTACTCTGCCAAGAAACAACTCCTGAACCAAAGAGAAGATATATCCAGTGGTGGATCTCCGAGTATCCATTGATCCTCCCCAATCAGAGTGGTATAGCCAATCAATCTGAAATCTACAACTCTTTGATACAGAATGCCAAAGTCAAGAGTTCCTTTGACATATCTTAGAACTCGTTTTGCTACTCCCTAGTGAATGAGTTTTGGTTTAGACAAGAACTAAGAAAGATAGCTAACAGCAAAACATAGATTTGGTCATGTAGTTGTGAGGTAGATCAAGCTACCCACCAATTGTCTGTACAATGATTCATCGACGGTGGTGAATCATCATGAGCTGAAAGTTTCAGCCCGACCTCCATAGGTGTAGAAGAAGAATTACAATCATCTGAAATTTTTGTAAGAGGTTCGTGGCATACTTAACTTGAGAAATTAAAATCAAGTGAGCACGTTGGGTGTCTACACACGTTGCCAAAATTCTACACCAAGACAACACCCTATTCCTGATGTATATCCGTTTATTTGTAAGACAAATGACTTAACGTTATTGGTTGACACAATCATCAATACTTGAACACAACCAACAAGAGTCATTACAAACTAAAAGATGTAATTATGTTGCTAACCATGACAATCCTAATATGTTGGTGTACAAATGATGCCACCCATGTTGCTACTTTGTTCTCTAACTAGTTTTCTCAAGAGCATTGTCTCGAATAGGGTCAAGAGCTTTGCAAAGATATTTTTGGTGAGCTTTGTGGAGGAAGTTAGATACTAGATTGAATTTCAATTCAGTCTACGATTCCCAAATGGAGTTTTTTGAATAGAAGCCTTAGAAACTGTGTTGAGATGCTTTGTTGGGAACTCACCAAGACAAAGCAAAAGATTTTGTTGACTATATGCATGAGATACATTAAGTGAGGGAGAACTTGGAGAAGAACATATTGAGATATAAATAGAGTGCTGATCTCAATAGGAGAGAACAAGAATTCAATGTTTGAGAGTTTGGGCTCACTTGAGAAATGAGAGGTTCACAAGAGGAACATATGACAAAGTGAAGTGGAAGAAGATTGGACCTTGTAAGGGTCTGAAGAAGTTTACAGTGAATGCATATGAGTTTGAGCTCTTGGAGGGGATTGATATCACACTGATATTCAATGTTGCTGATTTGTACCCTTACTATGATGGAAAAACGAGTGTAAATGGAAATACAAATTCAGAATCATCAATTTTAGACTGGGTTTTGTATTTACCGAGAGAAGGTAAAGGGAGGTGGTAAAATGGTAATTGATTCCAGAATCATCAAGAAGACGAGGTAAAGAATATGCAAAGTATTTGATGAAGTGGAAACACATCACAACTAAAGAGGCAACATGGAATAATGTATCCAAAGTTGCTAAACTCCGAATTTGAGTCCCAAAATTCACAAAATGTTCACGAGCAAGAGCTCATGGTTCATTTTGTTTACCCACTATGTATGATGCAGGAGCATTTGGGTCCACAAGGACTCTTGCATCACCCCCAAAAAGTGCTCTCATGTGCGTGTTGTGAGTCGCATTTGAAGTCTTCCAGCTTCATCACGTGTTGGAGGTGGTCAAACACTGCAAAATACACCACCGAAGTCAATTGCCTCAAGAAACCCTAAGAAAGTAGTTTAAGTCATTTTCCTTGGTCACAAGGGCCTTTTCTTGGGGAAATGTAGAAACCATTGGTTTACAAAGATGGTGATTGTGTAACTGTCAGTCTCCATTAACCGGCGGTTTCACAACCGTCGGTTTGCATAAAGTGGTTGTTCTGCCTAGCCTTTGTACATGAAAAAAAAACAGCCAAGAAAAAAAAATCAGATTTTGGAGGTGTTTCCAAGCATCTTGGGAAGGCTGAGAGCCATATAAGATTCTCATAATTGTCAAAGGGATCCACCAGGGATCAAGAAGGGACAGGTTTTTGCTAGAGAAGGGAGTTGGAGTTGAGAGAAAGAAAGAGAATTATGCAAGAGCAAAATGTAGAACCCAAGAGATAGTATGCAAGAATGGGGGTTGACGTCTGCATTCAAATGGTGAAGTTTAAAGTAGAGTAAGGACTGTTGTAATCATCTTCATGTGTTTGAATTCAATAGAGTAAGTGAGATTGTGTGTATATGAAATTGCCTGCAACACTGACGCTAGTCATTGTGAATCAATAATGAATGCAATTTGGGGTTCAGCTCCGTGCATGTACACTAAGGGGTTTGTGTTTTTGTAGATTTAGAGTGTTAGACTGGGGAGTAAGGCAACCATTAGTTTGGCACCCTCATTTCCATCTCCATCACATACGGAGTTTGACATGTGCTTAGTTACATCAAGAACTCAATCCAACATGTTTGCACTATGCAATTCAGATCAGAATTATCTAGTGTTTATGTGTTCAAAATCCATGAGAGACTGTTGGAGAAACAAGGAAATGATGGATGCAGAGTCAGGAGATCTTGCGTGGTAGAAGACTTAACAAAATGGCCTTGAAGATATGAGCTCTGTGTTTTGGGTGCAAGAGGAATGTATTAAAAAATATTGAGAGCACTATCAAATAAATCTCAAGTTTTGGAATTATTCTTTGACCATTCATCCACAAAATTCTTGAAGAAATCGTGGGGTGGATTATGGGTGTCCCTATAGCTGGAAAGAGGATATCTATATCTTTTAAATTGATTTAGTCAGAGGTGATTCAAAAAAGGTCTTGCAGCCCTGATTTAAGAGATTGATACAGTGACAATTGTACCCTTGTTCTCATATACATAATATGAATTCTTTCCCCACATTTATCTATCAGTTCAACAAGAACGAGAACTTTAATAGGCATGTCACTGTCAAAGTCATTGCAAAAATCTTACATCTGTTTGCCTGATCAGCTATCGCTGTCTCTATTTGAGGATTGATTGAAAAATGGATATCTAAGGACTTGATTGCAACAGGAAAGTAAAGAATAAATATAGTGTTTATATTCCTACATAGGCTTATTCCTTGGACGGTATCTACTGGAACAAAAATATAGAGCATTATATAGCTTATAATGCAGTTATTTAGTTGTTATTCAATTAGTAACTGTTCAACCAATCTGTAACCACCTCTTCCTATATAATAAACTTTGTTACACTTGTTTGAGTGTGCATTCAGCCTTCTCTGAATTCTTTCTTCTCTTTGCATATGCTAACATTGGTATCAGAGCAAAGGTTTGCAGTTCGAGGAAGAAAGAAGCCATTCAGTCTGAGCCCTCAGCTCTTGGCAGAAGAGTATAGAAAAGGGCGAAGCTTCCCGGTGAGATCATGCAGGCCTGTAGCATTCAGTTCGTGGTCCAAAATGCTGTTTTTTGCTACCAGGGCTTTATCAGTGATAAATACCAGTCAGGGGGAAAAATGGGTCATGTTTGTTCAGCCTGGATGCCTGCAATCCTAGATAGTTTCTAAGCTTTGCTGGTGCGTGCAATTTGAAGACTTTTCGAGTGAGTCATGAATGACGAAGGGTATGTTTTTTCTTCTCATTGTTCAGACATGTAATGTGTCGCGTATTTGAATAAGACACTTATTGTATTTCCTTTATTGATCTTCAAGTGGGCAACATATTATTTTATTATTTCCATTAGGGTTATTTGCATAGTAAAAATGGCAAATATTTCAAACCCAACTCTATCGAACTCATCTATAAATTAATGGGCACAAACTTCAATGTATGGATCACCTAAGATTCGACTCTTGTAGAATTTTTGTGATTGGCTAAGATAATCACGAATGTCTTTTTCGCTAATGACGAACTTATCATTATGACAAACGTCGTGACGGAACCATTAACCTAGATGACTATTTGGATGAACTGGACTAGGAAGTGCAATATAATTTCTTTTGTAAAACCCTTAACTATGGACCAATGATAGAAGGGATAAATATCAAACGCTATCTAAAGAGTTGGGTTTTAAACCACTTCTATGAAGAATATGCTCTTTTTGAAGAAGTTACAAGAAGGTGGATCGTTGTCTAGCACCTAAATCGAAGAATCTTCCACTAAATCATGCATTTTTTACACCCATTCATAAAACCTGGAGGAGCAATCAGATTTGAAAACAATTCCTTTAAACAACTAAATCAAATATAACAAAGACTAGTAATTGGATGAAATCAGTGATTTCATTGGAAAAGGTAGTTCCTAAGCGAGTTTCTACAAAATTATGAACAATTTCTACAATCTAGTATTTCTCAATTATAAGAAAAGGTTTGAGTGAGAATGCAAATCATCATTTTGAAGTTAGGCATCCCTACCCTAGGATACTAGGAGATGACAAACTGTAAAACAATTAGGTGAATTGACTTTGTCAGAGAAGTCGGATCAGTCTGCAGCTCTAATGATTCAATCCTGAAAAGTACTAGATCATAGACTAAGCAGACTTTTCATGTGAATTGACATTTACTAAACTTAGTCCTAGTGATAAGTTATGGGCCAGAAATAGGAGTCCAATTGCTATCACTTAGAAAGCATTTGCGAACTTCTGCTTCCATGATGACCAAGAAGGTGAAAATGAACTTGTCCTCCAAGCAGTGAATTGAGCTGCCAGTCTGTTTTGCTATGAAACAAACAATTAGCATTTCCTTGCCTTCATAAAAATCAATATCAAAAATTATTTAATCAAAGCAATGACATGATTTCTTTGCATGTAGGCTTTCAAGTCCGATGCTAATTTTGAAACAGTTTTTGCCGATGGAGAAACATTAAAAAGCATTGACACGTCCAGGACCTATCAGGAAAGACAATCGTGCAAATGCACCAAAGGTTTCCAGCTCAAGAATGTCTATTTTTTTCAAGCTTTAAATTTTCCCAAAGGATAGGCAGCAAATAGATGAGACAAAGCTCACTCCTAATATGGAGTATTTGACTTGTGACACGACTAATTAGCTCCATAACAGAAGAATATGATGTCACAGACTTTAATTTCAAATTGAATAACCACCATTGCCTTTTATAAGGAATCTACCTTTTACTTGGGACAGATACATGGCATACTCACATGGTCCACTACCAGCCCCCACATTTTATCCACCAAATCCTCTATAGAAAAGTGTGAACACATGGCCTCAATCTAATGCCTATTCAAAATCAATGGTTCCCAGTCCATTGATTCAAACATAATATGTGACCCTTGGACCAGTGACAGTGACATGCCGATGAAGGACTGCTGGGACCTAAGCTGAATGAAATATGTCACAAATTGAGCTGAGGGAATGGATGTCAAAGGTCATTGGGCCAGTCACTAAGAGGGGGTATCAAATATATAGCAAATGCAATTTTTAGGGGTCCAATTCAGTTGGATGAACAAGCCTCTTGAGCCCACTCTCATATGACTGCACATGAGATACAACTCCAATTCTTTCGACTTTGAATGACATCTTAGATCAATGTGATGGTGTGAGGTTGTGGGTTAAATGAACAACTACACAGCCAAATTAGAGTACACGGTCAACAATGGAGGAACCAATTGGAATTTGTGGTATATGTTGAACACACCTCAAACTTCTATTTCATGTTAACTAATTTAAAGGTTATTATGAAGGAAAATTGATATGCAAATGAGAAATGGGGCATAAATTACCATATGGATAACTGCCTCTTCAGACTTCTGCAAAAATTGCAGTTTTCTTAGTGTATACACATTCAGGCCAAATTGGACATGTTTCAGACTATTTAATGAGCTCCCTATCTCTTATTCTTTGAATTTTTGTCAAGTAGATGTCCCCAAGAATGTAGAAATTCCTTTATATAGACCAATTTATGGTCAATTAAGTTTAGAGAGAGAGTGGATCCACGTTGATCCACTCATTTCAAAAAAATGAGCAGTTTTTACTTACAATCGAAAGAAAGGAGAAAACAGAGTTTTTTTTTCTTCCAATTTGAAGGATTTTTTTCTACTATGGCCAAGTTATGGTGAAATTTTAGTTCATCGTTATACCAAAATAGGGCTGTGAAAGATTATCAAATGAACCGGCAAGAATACAGAGTAGACTGGCCTGTTTTGAGGCAATTTTGTGATGTTTTCCAAGCAACAAAAATTCAAAACAGGATTCTAATAACACGAGCTATCCATTTTATTGACTACTACAACAGAAATAAGCTGAGACATTTTTTTCAAACACTTGGACAGAACTTCAGGTGTTAAAATTGGACTTTTCACTTCACGATATCTCCTAAACTTGATTGATTCACCTTTAGGGTTAAAACCCATCTCAAATCAGTTCTCTTATTTATCTAAGGCTCTCTAGAACCCTGTATCCTTCACACCTCTCTCAGATGCCTTGTTTTTCCTTGCAGAGCTCTATTTATCAGGGATAAAGGACTCAAAATTCTGTTGGTGTTTGATCTTTTTGCCAATCTTTCCTATTTCAGCTCCTCAAATTAACTAGGAAAAACTGATCCCCAAACAGAACAGTGATAACTCAAAATTCCCCCAAAAACTGGTCTCAGGTAAGAGTCTGTGAAATCAAATAAATCCAAGTTTCATTTGATGTTTTGTTTTCCTTCTTAATGCTTTACAGTGCTCATCAATGTATAGCACATTGAGTAGTTACCGTAACTTTGATTTCCTTCTTGTAGTTACAGTTCATTTGGAATACCCAAGATAATCGGATTTTCTTCTCTTCTTAGCATCTGGATCCGTTACCCCCGATTTCCCATAATTGCATGTCCATTTGAATATAAACGCAAAGAAAATTAACATGAGGTAAAATGCATGAGATTGGGTCACGTGGTGGCATCTTACTGCACGGATCATGCAAGAGTTGCAAACCTGGATATAAACACATACCACTGTGAAAACTAACAAAGAAAACCCACAAGATTGTTACATGTGTCAGCATCTCACTGCTCCAAGCCAAATGCCAAGTGAAACCAAGGGAAAAAATGTGCCATGAGATGAGCTTACGAGATCTTGAAACATGTTATTATCTCGTTGCATAGAGCACAATCGAGTTTCCAAACTGGGGATAAATGCCTTTAATCAAGAAAATCAAAGGAGGCGACAGTTGGCACATTGTTGCTGCATGGAGCATTTTGAAAAACAAAACCAAAGATAAACAGAGAGCACCCTTAGTAAACTGAGTTCCTGAGATGCTGCCACATGGAGCAATCTAGTTTTACGGAGCATTTTGAAGCCTCAAGCCCAGAGAAACAAAATCAAGCATCAGGTGTCTACGAGAAGTTGACATTTGTCAAGATGATCTTTCATGGAGCATATGGAAAATTAGAGGTTCAAGTAAAAGCAGAACCTGAACAACTTCTATGAGATAATGTCAAGTGTCATAATCTCATGACACGGAGTAAAGTGCAGAACGCTGAGGTAAAACACAGGAAGGCTGCTTCAAGAGGTTCCAACACATTCGTGCTGCCTTGAGACTCCAGAAAGCAGAGAAAACATTAGAAAATCCCAAGACGTCATAGAAAAGAGAGAAGTCGTGCTTTAAATGGATTTTAACAATTTCTTCTAGTCCATGAGATATTGAGAACAAACACGGATTATGAGAAGCCGAGGAAGTTTAAGAACCTAGAAACCTCATATAAATGAAAACCAGATATACTCACATCAAGCCATGTTGTGTCCTGCAAACACCAAGAAAACCCACCGGATTACTCGTGTCGGCATCTCACAGCATGGAGCCAAATGCCAAGTGAGACCAATGTGGAAAGTCTTCAATGAGATTAGCTCACGAGACCTCGGCACATGTCATTAATTTGTTGTATGGAGCACAACCAAGTTTCCAAACTGGGGATGGATGAATGAAAGATTATACTAATGTCCACGAGACAAAGCAGTCAAGGGTGTTCCAAGCCATCATATCTGCTTTACCATTTGCACAGGCTGCCCTATTAGTCCTGGGAAAATTGCATGCCTTTTTTTTATGCTGGATCTTCTACTATGAACACCTTTAATCAAGAAAATCGAACGACGTGACACTTGTCACATTATTGCTGCATGGAGCATTTTGTGAAAAGAAAAATTAGATATCAACAAAGAGCACCCTCCATAAACTGAGCTCACCAGATGCATCCATGTGGAGCAATTGTGTTTCACAGAGCATTTTGAGGCCTCAAGCCTTGAGAAACAAAATCTAACATCGGGAGTCCATGAGAAGTTGACACTTGTCAGGATGATGTTTCATGGAGCATATGGAAAATTAGAGTTTCAAGCAAATGCAGAACCCAAGCAAGTGTTTCAAGATAGTGTCAAGTGTCATGATCTTGTTACATGTAGCAAAGTGTAGAATGCTTAAGTAAAACAAAGAAAGCTTGTTTGAAGATCTCACGAGGTTCCAACTTCCAACACATGTCGCTACCGTGAGTCTCCAGAAAGCATAGAAAACATTAGAGAAGCCTGAGATGTTATAGAAAACAGAGAACTCATGCTCTTATTGGTTTTTAACCGTTTCTCCTCATCCACGAGATCTTAACAACAAACACACAGATTCTGAGAAGACAATAAAGTTTAAGAACTTTGAAACCTCATATAAATAAAACCCAGAGATCCTTTAATCAAGCCATGTTGTCTCCTGCAAACTAAGAATCTAGATATTAATGTGCCCTGAAGATCATCTTAAAGATGAAAACGGCTCAGAGAGGGTAACAGCTGACTTGAATCTCTCTTTTACATGTTTTCTTTGGACCACCTGCTACCTATTAATCACCAAATGGTTTTTGATTGTGCGGGATAGTCAAACTTACCATCGATGCTCCAGCATCAACTATGATCATGAAAGGATATATTAGACTTTAGAGGATAGAAAAGATGGATCAACTGTGTATGAGCTAACTTAGCATGATTCTATGGAGGACATAAATATTAGATTGATATTTATAAAAGAGAGATCCTGAGTTTGGCTATTTGTTGGATATATTGAGGGATAACCGTGTTGTATGTGTGGTTACAAGTATAAACTTGTTTAAATGTGATTAGTTTATAACTTGCATGGAACAGATATTGCATGTGAAAAGTTACGTCTTTTAACATCGGAGAGATTTAATATCATTAAAAAGGAAGGATTTTTGGGTTGACTATATTCTATCTATTTCATTATCAATGATGTTGATAATGATGTCCTGAGATTTTATTTCAGGGTACATCAAATATTTTTTTGGGTCCTTGGATAAACATATATTTGGAAGAACAAATATGGCTATCCATGCCCATAGTGTCAATAAGTGAAAAATTCTTCCCACCATCAACATCTTAAATTGCAGTATTACATATCACCCTTAAGAAATTAGCTGAAGAAGGCCCAGATCACATTTACATGCAAAGCGACACATCTATGTTTTGAAATGTTTAATGTACTATTTATCAAATCATTCTCTTTTAATATATTTGCTAGATGATGAGCCAGACTTTCTTGGATCCAACATTTGTAGTATGACATCTACGTGTAAGTTTTACGGTCGTTGCAGGTTCTGTATGGGTTTCACTGAGGGTAATATGAATGTGTGGTGATTTGTTTCTATTGCATGGCTGAACTCGTACTTTTGCAAATGTTTTTTTTTTTCTGGACGTGTTCTAATTGAAATCTCTCTTTTTGGGTTACACAACTTAATTTGAGCTCATTTCAGCTTATCTATTTTCAGGCTGCGCAGTGTCAATCAGAGCAGGCAGGCAGTATGTGCCAGCAAATGTTGAACAATAAAAACATGGGACAGTTGCTATCCCGGCAGAGTTTTGCAGATAACAATATGTTTTCTGATATACCCTCCAGTCTCCTCCATGAAAATCAATTGAGAGGAGATAAAGGGCAATTAGCCCCTGTTGTGCCAATGCAGCCCATATCTCCCTTTGCAGATAATGTAGCACAAATTGACGAAGACCATAAGAAGGCTGCAGCCGCTGTTGCAGCAAAACTTGCAGCTTCAACGTCATCTGCACAAATGCTCTCATATGTGTTATCATCTCTTGCATCAGAAGCTGCTTCTATGAGTAGTGGTTTGAGAACAAGTACTGCCCCAGTTGGACTGCTAACAGATTATCCTCTGAAAAAAGGCAGAAAATTGAACAGCAACCTTCTAATTCAGAAGATGGCTTGCCTTTCATGGTTCATCCTACCGCTGCTGTGCCTCAGAGTAATTCATTAAGGTTGCAGGTTACCCCTCCGCCACAGCAAGTTTCTCCCTTGCAGCATCAAGCGTCTCCTTCCAACCTGAAGCATCAGTCGATGAATATTCAGCACCAGACATCTCCTTCAAAAGTACAGCATCAGGTATCATCTCCTTTGCCAAATCAAGACACTTCTCTGTCTCATCAAGTGTCTCCTCTTCAACCTCAACACCAGCCTCAACCTCAACCTCCACCTCCACCACCTCTGCAGTACATGGAAGGTGTAGGAAGTATGATGGGGATGTCTTATGGGTATGGAGGGGTGGCATACGACGACCACCGCCATTACCCGGGTATCCAATACTAGGATTGCCTCCACCAGGAACACCACATTACTCAATACCACCTAATCCTTACCAATCATTTCAACCTTCAGACATTAATTTCTACAATCAGCCACCCTTGCCAACGGCTCCACCAATTTCTCGGCAATAAATGCTGGAAGTCAGTAGACATCTTCGGATTACTGCAATGTAACTAGATAATGCGGCTTCATGAAATTTTTTTCCTGCCTATATGAATTAAATGTATTTATGATGTATCTGCAGTCTCACATAAGTGGACTGTCTGATCTGAGGATTGTGGTTTTAATTCCTAAGAAATAGTCAGGAACTTTGTACTTTCTCAGAATTCAAGAGTTTATTTCTGAATTTAGCTTAAATGCATATCCCCAAAGTTTCTTATTACATATCTCTAATATGTATCAGCTTTCTGCAGATTGCAGACCAGATTGTTTAAGAGAAGTTTAGAGTATGGAATTGATTCTTCAGTTATTTAAAGACAAAAAGGTGGAAAGTCAAATATGTTAGAAGTTGTAAACTTAGTTATAGCTTTTTGTGAAGTATGGTTCATTCAATTGCTTTGCTGTTTGTTAATATGAATATGTTCTTTCTGCAAAGCAGGTTACAGTGTTCAAGGTTTCTAGATTCATTTGCTTTTGCTTTGCAAATATGTTCATCTGTCATAAGTGGATAATCTGCAATTTGATTTTGGTATATTTTATCTGGAAAGTTTGTGAAGACTTAGTTCCTATGAATCGGTGGATGATGCCATGTTGATTAAGTGATTAACTACTAAAATTCAACAAACAAGGCCCAACTTCAGATGTGAATATAATTAATAGGTGTTCTATACATCCAATTGTATAAATCATACTAGCATTCCATTTACACGGAAAACTAGGAGTGTAAGTGGAATTCAACAGTAAAAACTCAGCAAACTAAGGGTAAATTTATAAAGATCAGAACCATTTTTAAATAAACCCAGGAATAACTTGAGAATAAATCCAGTTATTCTTTGAGTTTTGAAAAATAGTGTGTTATTGACCGTTGACCTCAGTTCTGACAATTACTCGGCATGGCGAGTTAGTTCGCATTATATTCTTGGCAAGTGGCGATTACTGCTTCTACGAGTAGTGGTTTGAAAACAAGCACCGCCCCATATGAAAGTCAACAGGTTATCCTCCCAAAAAGGCAAAAATTGAACAACCTTCTAGTTCAGAAGAGGGCTTGCCTTACATAGTTCATCCCACTCCTGCTGCTCCTCAGAGTAATTCAATAAGATAGTAGGTTACACCTCTCTCACAGCGTCTCCTTCCAACTTGCAGCATTAAGTGTCAGTCAATGGATATTCTGCACCAGACATGTCCTTCAAAAGTACATCATCAGGTATCATCTCCTTTGCTAAATCAAGATTCTTCTTCTATGTCTCATCAAGTGTCTCCTTTTCAACTTCAACATCAACCTCAACCTCCACCACCACCGCAGTACATGGAAGGTGTAGGGAATATGATGGGAATGCTTCATGGGTATATAGAGAGGGTGGCATACAATGACAACTGCCATTACCTGGGTATTCAATATTTAAATTGCCTCCACCAGGAACACCACATTACCCAATGCCACCTAATTCTTACCAATCGCTTGAACCATTAGACATTTAATTTCTGCGATCAGCCAACCTTTACAATGGCTCCACCAATTTCTCAGCAATAAATGCTACAAGTCGATAAACATCTTCGGATTGCAGCAGTGCGACTAGATAATGCTGCTTCATGCACATTTCTTCCTGCCTATATGAATTTAATGTGTTCAATAATTTATGATATTTGTATCTCCAATCTCACATAAGTGGACTCTATGGTCTTAGGCTCGTGGTTTTTAATTCAAAAAAATTGTCAGGAACTTTGTACTTGCCCAGAATTTTGAAGTTTATTTCTGAATATAGCTTAAATGCACACATCCTCGGAGCTTTTTGGTGGATAACTCTAATGTGTATCAGCTTTCTGCAGATTGCAGACCAGATTGTTTGAGAGAGGTTTAGGATATGTAATTAATTCTTCAGTTATTTTATGACCAAAAAGTTGAAAGGAAAATATGTTCAAGTTATATCCAAATCAAAGCTTTTTGTCGAGTATATAGGTTATGCAATTGCTTTGCATTTTGTTAATATGCTTACGTTCTTTCTGCAAAATAGGCTACATGGTTCCAGGTTTATAGATTCATTTCCATTTGCTTTGCAAATATGCTTGACTTTCCTAAGTGAATACCTGTAATGTTAATCTGCAATTTCACATTTGTTCTGCAAAGTTTGTGAAGACTTCACTTCTTCAATTTTGGGGATGATGCCATGTTGATTAAGGGATTTAAGTTTTTAGCTATTTTTAAGGAATGAGAATTATTTAGAAGTATATTATTGGAGGTGAATACTGCCGAAAGTTGGGAAATATACGCATGGTAGGCAAATCCTAAGGAAAAACATAGAATTCGCTACTAAAAACATGCATATTTTAGCAAATTTAACAAATTTATGTACATTTTATAGTAATAGTTGGCTAATACTTGTTCTAAAATTATGATTGGTGAATTTATGTTTTGAAAAAAATGTCAAACAAAAATTCAACTTAAGAGGCTCAATTTTATATGAGAATATAATTAATGTCATTCTATACATCCAATTTATAAAACATAGTAGCACTTCATTTACACGACAAACTATAAGTGTAAGTGGAATTCAATTGCTCGGGATTAAAGTAAAAACTTAGAAAACTAAGTGTAAAACTGAATAAAAATGAGAATCTTTTTCAAAAACTAGGGAATAACTTCCGAGTTATTGCGAGTTATTCTCAATTTTTGAAAAGATTGTGAGTTATTCAATAACTTGCTAGGTGTTCTTGAGTTTTTGAAAAATTGTGTTATTGACTCTTGACCTTACTTTTGACAATGTGAGTAAGCTTGGCAAGATATTTTAGGTGAGTGTCATTTTCTTGCAAGTTATTGGTGGTTTTTGTTTTAAGTGCTATGCTTAAAGTGTAGTTTAATAATCACAAGTCTCCATACAATCCATGTAAGTTCACCTCAACAAACATGAAATGAAATGAGCACGATCTCACAAACAACAAATTGGACTCCAATCACAATGTTTAGCTTAGAAACTCCAAATGCAGGGAAAATTCAATAGAATTTGGTGCATCATGGGCTTTGGTGCATCATAGAATAGACACAAAATGGGGAATTATACAAGTGCAACTCCACCATTGAATTACCTCTTAGCTCTTCCTCCAATTCATTGTACCTTTCTAATTTGTTGAGTTACAAAAACACTTTCTTTGAAATGACTTTTTCTCTTAAATGATCACTTGTGATGCCTCTTCAATCGCAACTACTTTGCACAATTTGAAGATGGAAAGTCAAAGGGTTGCCTATTATCTTCAACAAGTTGGCCTAGATGATTATGTAGTAAAATAGACTCCATTTGAAAAAAATAAGCACCACTCTTCACTTACAAGTCAGGTCAATGGTCACTTCACTATAACTTTATGTGATTTACCACCATGATGATTTTTAATAACCGGTGAAATCACTTTTCTCGCATATTGCTATGGAGTCTTGATTTTTCTAAGCTAAGTACAAATGATTACATTGCTCACATTGATTTCACCTCGACCTAAAGGTTTCATGGTAATTACATGATAGAGATCCAATATGTTAGGGCTAAATCACTTATATTGACCTTGTGTATGAACAATAAGCATGGGAATAAGGGTTTATTGTTTAATAATGAAAGTCAAAGCCAATTCAAACATTAGAACTTTATAAAGTTCCCAAGTTATTCAATTAAAAACAAAAACAAGTTTTCAAAGTAAGTTAAAGAAATTTGACTCAAACACCCTTCTTTCCCATGTAAAGTTGTGGCTGGTTTGAATGTTATTTTTTTATATTAGCGATAAGTACCCCTCTCCCACCTCGATACAAGTTTGCTTTGTGTGCTTGATTGAGTACAAGTCTAGTTAGTTCCAAGTACACTTGGGATGGTTTACGTATGCCCTAGCCCTCTTGCTGAAGGGCTTGGGCATACCTAAATTATCTTGGGCAGGCCTAGTGATTTTGACTACTTTTTAGTTTTATTTATTTTTACTCTTTGACTAAGTAGTGGAAAAAAACACTTAGAAGCCTTGAAAATTGCTAAAAACATATCATAACATGACACTTCCATTCATTTTATCATATGATGATTAATACTAATTTTAATTTAATAATTAATATTTATCATGAGGTTTGGCATTCAATCTTATAGGTTTATTACTAATGTTTTGTTGTTATTTTATTTATTATATGAATGACATGTTGGTTAATTATTGTTTAGTATAATAGAATTTATCTTTATTTATTTATTGTTGCACAACCTTTCTTGGAATAAACCTTGTTGGGGAACTCAAATCGTTTATCCCAAATGCAAAACAAACATGTTACTTAGATTCTTTTAAATATGCAAGTGAGTACTTTGAGAAGGTACTTCTTTATTAATCCACTCTGGTTCATTGCTCCGGTATAATAAAAGTGTTTACCATCCAATATTTAAGGGCTCAAGGGCTTGGGCTATTGGTGAGTTACAAGTAGTTTGTAATCACCAACCCAAGTTCCATTCCCATTGAGCTCATTGGACACTTTCAATAAGTGGTCATAGGGACACCTTGAGGTAGGGGTCACACTTCACATTCTAGACTCAAGCCCACCCCCATGTCTCACTTTGAGAAGTTGTTTCTTCATTAGTATGCTCTACTTCATAGCTCCAAAGATAATAAAAACGTTTAACATCCAACACATTACGGATCAAGGGCTTGGGCTATTGGTAAGTTAAAGGTAGTGATTTACAAACCTTGGATAACTTGAGGAATTTCAAAAGATCACATCATCAACATGTGGTATCTACAAACCTTGGATGTTCTAAAATTTCATGTCTCATTAACATGTGGTGATTTACAAATCTTGGATAACATGAGGACTTTTAAAAGATGACATCATCAATTAATATCCTTATCGCCTTACCAGATAGAGCCCCCAATAAAAAGGAGGATTGAGAATCCCTCATTTTAGACTTCAAATCAATGTGTAATACCATTTAAAGACCGAAAATTCACATATGAAGCAATATGCTAATGATTAATAATGACCGCCAATAGTAATGATAATCCAATATAAGTATAAATAATAGTAAACTTTTGGTCAAACCTTCATATGACAACTACATGAAACATTTTCTCAAACAAATAAACCAACACTTAAAACCATATAAAAGTATTGGTTCTTTGGGCAATGCACAACGATTGAGATAGGGTAGTGTCATGGGAATTGTTGAAACTTGACTATGCCAATAGGTTGAGAGCCCATTAATTACCTGTGTAAAAACTCCCCTCTAATTAATTTAAAAACTATACAAATGTGGCAAGTTTAAATGTTGTTTGTTTCACTATGTTATATGTTAGACTTCAATTTTATGTTTTATATTATCAATCCTCTATACTTGAGCCCATTTGCTTGCTACATTTCCACTATTATCTAATCTACCTCGATATCAAACAATGAATGCAAACATCACATCCACACTTGAAGATTAGGAGGAAAAACTCAAGTTACATAACACACAAGAAACAAGATTTAGTGGTGCTAAATTTATGTGGTGTAAAACCCTTTGTCATGCTACATCACTATGAAATAAACATGATGCAAGTTATTTTATTACTCAAATGCCTTTGTACACAATTTATATAGTGACGTATAGATCTAGAGCTCAATGAGAACTCCACGCCTATATATGTTGTGTAACTCTCCCTCATTGACTCCTACAATTGATATGCTCCAAATCACTTTTTGTAGCCACCTTAGAGTCTTACATGCCTTATCTTTATGCCGTCAAAGTGATTGTTGGGTATAGAAATTTAACAAACATATTATGTTCTTTCTTTACGGTAGTTGAGCAACTGTTTGGCTCTTCCTTTTGTCTTTGCTTGCTCTCAATTCCCTTTCCTCCAACCTACTCTAGGTATAACAAAGTGCTTATGCCCGAATTTTTTAATTTTGGTCTACTTGTGGAGGAATTTGAATCTCGACTTTTGCAATGGCCAAAGTGTGTGGGTTGAACACTTTGGTTCTTTTTCCACTTTTCTCATGGGTGATTTCAATTTACCTTTTCATATGTTATTGACGTATAAGATTCAAAGAAATTGTATCATGCCCACACCAACTTGGAGTGTGTGGATTTGAATTTGGTTGATGTCAATATGCTACAATAACTATTAGCTAAAACAAAAACTTGATACTTTCCTATTGAACCATATGGGTGATTTTAAGCTTACAAAATAATTGGATGTGCATACTTTCTTCCATGTATTTTTACCCTAACTTCCACCAAGTTGCATATGTTTTCCTTAACACCTTTCTTGTTGCTCATGTCTCCCCACACCTCCCAATTTGGTGCTCAATTACACTTCCCTAAGCTTGGAAATTCTTTTAATGGTTGTTCTAAGAAATTTAGGGAAACAAAACACAATAACAATTAAAAAAAAAAAAAAGCAGATGAAAGCAAATGAATATTTCATTAATGGAGGAACCCATTTCTTAAGCCACAACCTTCTCGTAAATGCACCAATGACTAAGATTTTAACTTGACATCATCACCATCAATCATACTATCAAGAACCTTGTCTGTCGACACATAAGATCTATGATGAAAAAATGGATGGACAACAAAGATTATGTCAACATCAACATTAGGATCGATGTCTTGAATCACAAACCCCTTGACATTGCTTATTGGCATCTAAGATTGTAAGATTAGCAACCATGATCAAAAGTTGAGATTAATGGTCAATATTTGAATCTTAGGTCATATTTGTCTATCACTTCACACATAAGGTTTTGAGGCGAGATGGTCTAGATTAAATCATGTAGATTAAGGGTCAATCGTAGGACTTGATCTCCTCATAAAGCATACATCACAAATGAGATTGAAAGATTAACAGATCTAATTGAATATTGGGATCAACAATCAATCTTAACATCTCCTATGGTGGACTTCCATCACTTTTTAAATAAGATCACAAGGCTTACATATTTCGAGCTTCAAAATCCTTCTAATGGTCATTGTGAGAAATTTGGGAAGCAAAATGTGTTAATAGCCAAATGAAAACAAATGAAAGAGGATTTCATTAATGGTTGGACTCTTATCTCGAGAAACAACATTCTTGTAATTGCATGTTGCACCAATGCATCAACAACTAAGATTTAAAATTGATGGGATGACCATTAATCGGATGATCGAGGACCATGCCCATTGACACGTAGGCTCCATGTTTAAAAATTGGATGAAATGTTGAGATTAAATCAATATCGGGATTTACATCTAATCTTAGAAATGTGGACCCCTTTGCATTGCTTATTGGTATCCGTGATTACAAATTTATAGACATGATCAAATGTTGAGATCAA
This sequence comes from Taxus wallichiana var. yunnanensis, assembly GCA_018340775.1. NCBI lineage: Eukaryota > Viridiplantae > Streptophyta > Pinopsida > Cupressales > Taxaceae > Taxus > Taxus wallichiana. The sequence continues at coordinate 508,424,565 of CM031239.1, read as the reverse complement.
TGACTGATCTTTGAATTTTAGTTCATGCCCATCTATCACTTCACAATCAAACTCGGAAATGGATGGTTTAGATTGAATCGTGTAGATCAAAGGTCAATCTTAGGATTTGATCACCTCATAAATCACAAATCACAAACAAGATTGAAAGATTAATTGATCAAATTAAGTATCTAGATGAACAACCAATATTAGAATCTCCCATGGTAAACTTTGATCACTTACCAAATGAGATCACAAGAATGATTTCAAATGAAATCAAAATTTACATCGATGCACAATCTCACAATTGTAACTCACCATTTTTCATATCCACTTGACCAAGATTATAAGATTTACAACTGGTTGTTTCTTTCCCAACATGTTTAAGGTTATGAGAGTACCTCCACCACATTCCACCCATGTCCAATCAATGCTCCTCACAATATTCAATGAATTTGTCTCGTGTGGATTGATATTTCTTTATAAATTGTTTAGCCTCTCTATTTTCAATTTCTTCATCAATACATTTATGCATAATGTATCACAATTCATTGGATGTCTTATACCTTACATCTTCTCTCATTGTAATTAGATTACTCAACCATGTACAACATACATGTCAACCGCATATATACACTTCACAATTGAAAGTTTTCCTACATAATACAAAAAATATTAAGAATTTGATCAATATTGTAACAATGATATCTACAAAGTTTAACGTAAACGTCATTTGCATATACAAAGTAATGAATATGTATCTAATAAATTTGATCTTGGCACCAATGTCATCTAACATGAAGGTATTTATTATTCATTCAATGTTTTTCAATTGGATTCTTTGTTGAAGCATTTGTATCCATTGTGTAAGTTCACTAGTATATGACTTGGACATTATTGCCCATGTTATAGGGGTTCCTTAGTGTTTGAAATCCAACAATACCAATGTGTACAATTGAAACTACAATGAACTACAAAACACAATTCAACTTGTCGGGTTAGCAAAGATCTATATTGTCTACTACTATTACAACAATTGGAAGCACGCCTTCATTCCATTTATCGCAAATGTTAAATCAATTGCCAATAGAATATCATAGTCAAATTTCAACAACCAATATAATTGTTTTGGGATTTGGATGCCCAATATGAAGGGGATAAGTCCATTTTTCACAATGCCTCAATTCTTATATTTCTTATACACAAACCTCTTGTCGATATTTTCCAACACCCACTCCAAAACACTTGTGTCATCATTGGCACTAAATGCATATTTCAGTTCATTTATTTTGTATTTTGTGTTACTTATGTCATCCTTACTTAAAAACCATCTCCTTCTATTACACCATTGAATGCTATAAATTTCTTAAGCACCATCTCATGGTTTTTCAAATAGATAGCATATGTAGACATAGAATAATAGTAGAACAATCATTCAACAAGGTTCTAATTTAACATGTAAAAATGATTTATTTCCTTTGAACAATTGAACCCAATCATTTCTTGACAATATGTTCTAGTTGATATATGTCAACGGATGGGTGTTGAAGTGATACTAGAACCCATATCTTATATGTTTTCATCCCCGCCTATGTTTTCCTTCTTGGGTGCTAGGGATTTGTTTTGTGGCCACAATATCCTGAAGTTTGATATGAACAGAGTGCCCCCCTCCGTTACCACCTCTTGATTGTAGTTACATGAGCTTGAGTCAGTCTTGGTTTGAGTGGGTTCATTGTTCTATCGACATGCTGATGTTATGAATAATTCGTAAAATGGTAGCATTTAAATTAAACATTTGCGCCAATAAAATAATAAGGGCAGTTTGGAAGTGTCCTTTCTTGGACTAACCTTTTTGGAGCCCTTGGATTGTCCCCGTGTCGTCGATTTGTGAGGTGAAGTCATTCTTCTCACGACTCATCCAACTCAAGATCATTCGTGAACCTTGAGTTTGAAATATTTATAAATTTCTTTATATCGTTAAATATTGATCTAACTCAAGCGTATTTCGTTATCAACAAGAAGATTTCACATAATTCTCAATGAAGATATTTATGTGTTAATTAAGGGGCGTATCAAAAGCGGTGGAGGTTTGAATTAAAGAAAATGTTAAAACAATTAAATAAATCATGAAATTAACTCAATGAAAGAGTTTTCATTTAAAAATAAATATTTTTTACCCTAGAATCTCTCCAAATTTATTTTGGACTTTGAGCTAAACCACATTTCAAGAAAAATTAATGAAATTCTTTCTTGGATTGTAAGTTTCCTCTGGTGAGATTATTTTTAGTAAATTCTGGGTCATGAATGTTTTCTTAGCAAAATTTTGGGGATTTTCCTGGGATTTGAGGAATTTTAGTGAAGGAAGAATATTGCAATTCTAGGAGTGCGGAGTTAGCCAAAAATGGACACTCCAAGCATGCACATGATGTGATGTGGTTAAGTGCCGAGGGAATGTGGCCTTACACAGTGCAAATGTCTACAAGATTGCTCAAATGAGTTTTTATAGAAGGTATGAAGCCTAACTCCGCACCACTTGCCAACAACCCCACTACATGTGCCAAATCGGGAGCATGGAATAGGTAAGGATGGTGGACCATAGCCTCGACACATGACCTATTTGTCTTAATGCCTAAAAAAATGTGGTCTTGTGGAATGCCCAGGTTGCAGGTTATGCACAAAACAGATCTGTTGAAATGGTTGGGAAATTTTCAAAAAAACACATTTGACATGGGTTATGCCAGACTCCACAACCTTTCAAGCATTTGCCAGGAGCTTTTGGGCATGCCATGGACAATTGGCAAGTGTTTTAAAAGAGGATTTTGGTCTCTTGTAGAAGCTTGCACATGTTTGTGAGTTGTTTGACAAAATTGCGAGGTGTGAAGCTAGTTTCCATGACCCTTCCTAGCATCCTCCCTGACCAGTGGAAAATTGGGAACTTAGAACAACGCATGGCCATCCATTAAAGCTTATGGGAAAGTTATTTTATTTTTAAATGAGTTGTTTGTTGTCTAGATTGTCTTGTTGCAAAATGAGGAGGCATTTTCTTTGCACGTGGACAATTTTATTTGTTTTGGGACACCAAAAATATGCTAGCATAATCCCCCGCATATGGCATATCATCTGGTTGTTTTAACGCCTCCAAAAGAATGTGTTCTTGAGTTGATTGTGATCATTGTTGACGCAACACAAATTGGGTTTTGAAAAGGCTTGAGTGCCTCTTTTGTTGGACTCTGGGAGGATTCACAAAGTGCATAAGATGAAGAATAACATGAACTTGTAGATAGATTTGGGGTGCACCTAGATTAGCGCCCTACAACTTGGCAGAGTTGGGAATGTCTTGTATGAGATTGCAGTTTTGAGTTACAAACAGAGGAGCTTTGGAGCAATTTCAGGAAACCTTCAACCATCAAATGCGGTGACGATGAATTGTGCAAAATAGGTATGGATTTTCCCTTCTCCTTGCATTTAAATTACACACTCTATCGTTCCTATGTGGTTGGGTTTCAAGAATTTTGGATTTAAAAAGAATACATCTTGTAAGAATGTTCAACTTTTACAGTTTCCAAAAACCTTCAAAACATAGAAAAACTACCCTAAAAATTACGTGCATGGAGCACCACACCTTAATGTACCATGATCTTGGAAGTTCTAATTTGATCCCTAGTAACGTAGGACAACGTGGGGAAACTTAGCTTGGTTGTTGACCTCTTTTAATGTCTTTTCAAGTCAATTCTTGTAGGGATATTACTTGTATAAATCAGAACATATACAATGAATAACATGAGAGAACACCAAAATATAGATAAATGATGACAATATGCTCATATAATAGCCTTGCCACTTCGAGGGGGTAACCTCCAAACCATACAATAACACTCCAATACTCAATATGATCATTAACTACAACCTTCTAACCCCTATATATACCATTCTAACCTATGGTCAATATTGAGGCCGACCTCCTAAGAATAATAAATCATAAATGAATGATATAATAAGATAAGGGGATGTGTGCCACATGTCGGCATCTCCATCAATACATATACATCATAACATCCTTTCCCTAGGTGCATAGCATTCCTTCCCTCCTTGACATGTTTCATCCTCACGAAACATAAGAAGAAACCATGTAATGAGTGTGTTGTAAATTTTTACACACTTTGCACCATGATCGATCATCCATCCATATGTGATCCTGGTAGATGATACATATTTGAACTAATATCCATATTTCGTTGCGCTACTCTGATTCCATTTGTGACCATAGTTTATCATCCTTGGATTCCATGCATAACCAACATAAGGATTCAATGCATAACCATAATAAGGATTCCATGTATAACCATAATAAGGATTCCATGCTTCATAATTGTTGCTCCATTGATCCCCTGTATAAATAAAGTGATTATTCCTCCAATTACTTGTATATCTATATTGGTTGGAAATATGATGTGCCCTGGGATATCTCCATGATTTTTTTCTCTCATGTTGCCGTGGATTTCCATATGCTGCAATTGTAGTATCCCCAACCTTATCAACACGCTTCGAACTTTCTTTTCTTCTTCCACCTTTGCATTTGATATTTTCTTTTCTCTTGAGTAGATGAATCATCATTTCCTTCTTTTTCTTCATGTTCCTCTTTTGAATCATCCTTATTCCCTTCTTCTCCATATTCTAAATCATCCTCATGGTCTATATTGACTTTTCTTTGATTTCCATTAAGCGCTTACCACCGTAAAGTGACCTTCTTCTTTTTGTACCAAATCTTCATAAACTTATTTTTCATATTAATATTAATTGTCCCCAATGTCTCTAACCAAGGATACCTAAGAAAAATATTCAAACCATCCATATATAAGGCAAAAAAATCTGAATGTAAAGTATATTTGTCCATAGTAAGTTTTAAATCTTCAAAAACTTGAATTTTCTTACCATTCACTTGAGCTTCTTTGATATTATTTTCTTGAATATGTAGATGTTGAGCCATATCCTTGTTGATGAAGTTATACTTGTTGTTAGGGTTTATGGAAACAATTATCTTATTCCTTTGAATGCATCCATGAAACTGAAATATGGTATCTTCCTTCTTGGGAGCTATAATATCTTCTTCTGCATCAATATCTTGTTTTTCTTCCTCTTCTTCAACTTCTTCTGCGTTTGATTCTTCAATATATGCTGCACCATCATCTTCCCTTGAATCTTCTTCACCTTCCTCTTCATCTTCTTTCTCTCTTGATTCTTCAATATATTCTTCCCCATCATCTTCCTTTGACTCTTCTTCCTCTTTGTGGTCCCATCTATCCATAAAAAGTTGTTCCATTTCCTCCCAAGACCAATCCTTCCTGTCATTTTTTAACTCAGAAAACCAAATCCATGCAGGACCACTAAGATAATGTGAAAACATATTCCTTGTCATGAAATATGAGAAATATATATTCTTAAATTTTATCCACCATTCTTTAGCATCCATCTCACCATTTCCATAAAAATTTGTTATCCCCGTGATCATGATTAGGGTTTAGGAATTCTGAAAATATTTCGATAGATGGATAAAAACACAAAGAACAAACCCTAACTAAAATTTTAAGAGCTTTCTGAAAATATAAATTTTTGCTAAAAATACAGAATTTGCTTCTGAAAAGCAAATTTATGAAAAAACCAAAACATCAATAACATCCGCAAAACATATCTAATGGAGCTGAAATTTTCAGATATTCTGACTTAGAGTATTTCCAAATTATGATGAAAAAAATGGGAAAAAATTCAATACCCTATTCAAGATATATTCGAATCAAAAAATTAGGGTTTTTGCCCTAATTTTGGCCGAAATCGCTGCTCTGATACCACTTGTATAAATCAGAACATATACAACAGAATAACATGAGAGAACACCAAAATATAGATAAATGATGACAATATGCTCATATAATAGCCTTGCCACTTCGAGGGGGCAACCTCCAATACCACTTCGAGGGGGTAACCTCCAAACCATACAATAACATTCCAATACTCAATATGATCATTAACTACAACCTTCTAATCCCTATATATACCATTCTAACCTATGGCCAATACTGAGGCCGACCTCCTAAGCATAATAAATCACAAATGAATGATATAATAAGATAAGGGGATGTGTGCCACATGTCAAGACATCTCTATCAATACATATACATCATAACATCCTTTCCCTATGTGCATAGCAATTCTCGAAGCCCATTCTTTGTATCTCAACCACTTGTGATGATGTACTTAGTTTAGTAAAATGTGATTGGTACCAGCTTGCATATGCCTCTTCCTTTGAGAAAAACTTAAAACTACCACCACCTTCGTCCGCCATTAATAAGAGAATTGGAACCAACTCTTAGATATGTTAAAATACTATTGGGAATTAATTTTGCAAGTGAGTTTTCAGGCCCTCCAGCTATTTTGTGACAAGAAATTTTAGTTACGTTTACGATTATCTGCCCAAAGATACCCTTGTAACTTGAGCATTATTCGTCGTATTTTACTTTCGTCAAATGTAATGAAGTCTCTGTATATAGGGGAATAAGAATGATTCATCCAAAATTGTGTTTGAACTCAAGATGAGTGTTTTTGGGACCAATTTTGTAAGCAATTTTGTTGTTTTGGTTAGTTTTCTCAACTTGCTACTTTAGCTATAAACTCCCTTCGAGAGTCTTGTTTGACTTATAACCACGCGTGTGACACAGGTTGGCGTCGAGTCAAGGAGGATAGAAAATTTTGATAGGTAGATGAAGGATGCGGTGAAAAAAATGATGAGGGATCTAATGCATGTTTAGTTTATTGATGATTATAGGCCCGAGAGACCCTATACCTAAGAGACAAAGTGTCCCAACCTTGTATGACCAGATCGGGGGATATAGTAGACGATGAGTGGGATCGAGTTAGTAGTAGTGGGATTTGATGGATTTAGATACTATTAGAGGATCCCACGAGATGTGGGTTTGATGATTACATTGGTAGAGAGATGGGACATGCACACATGCACTTTTTGGTTTAGGACGGGTGAGATGATAATCACCCTGGAGAATGTATATCACATTCTCAAATTACCTATACATGGGGAGAAGATAGTTCCCATCACAGGGGATATTAGACTAGCAATCTTGACTGGCTGTTTGGGGCTGATGCACCACACATTATGTTTATTTCAGTGCATTTTCATAGGAGATGATGTATGAGCATGGGGTGCCGCGCAGAAGCAGATGGATTTTACTTGTTATGATGGCTATATCATGTTATGCATTTCTGAATCGGGGGAGGTAGATTTCGGGGACACTAGCAAGGGTCTTGGCATATATTGTGGATCACTAGACCATATTTTCATTTGGGACAACACTGCTAGCATAGGTATACCATGAGTTAGCGATGTATAGATTTGGGAGGAGGACATGATTGGATGTAGGCTTCCTCCTTCATTGTTGGGCCTACGATAATATTGCACTTATTAGACTACCATGGCTAATTGGGAATCACATAGAGCTCATAGTTGGATTTCTTATACGGTGAATCAACCAGGCTTATGGGGAGAAAGGGGTCAAAGATACGGATTGGCACAAAGGATGATTTGTAGAGCTCGAGGGAGAGCGTGTCAGGTGGTGGCCATATAGAGACTTCCTTGCATGGCCTGGAGTAGATGCTTAGTTGATTAACATTAGGAATAGGTGGGTACATGTCCGTAGACCAAATATTACTAGGGATGTGTAGTTTGATAGGGTCCGGCGTTAGTTTAGTGTTGTCCAAACAAGACTGGGGAGCCCATCTCCTATAGGAGCGATGAGATAGATAGGGATTTTCCTAGTCCTAACATGGCAGATCTGATGGAGGAGGAACCGGAACCATGGGATGACAAGGATGATGTGTGAGTTGGATTGGGATTTGGAGATTGGATGACTACTACTTGGGTAACTAAGATAGTTGGAGAGAGGGGAGATGATGAGGAGGAGGAGATGGAGGTTGAGGCAGAGATGGATCATGGAGGAAGTGGATATGGTAACCAAGGAGAGTCTGCAAAGATGGCGCAGATGCACATAGAGTTAGCTTAGGTGGGTGTAGATAGAGTTACCACTCAGCATGAGTGAGATACATCACGATAGGAGGCCCAAACCTTTCGACAGGAGAGGGAACGCAGTGACTTAGGAGAGAGATAAATCCATCTAGGATAGGGATCGATACTATAGGAGAGGGAGGCCTATAGATCCCAATTTAGAGATCTTGCGACTATACTAGCATCGAGAATCGAGAGTGGTGCACGGACGACATCACATGGAATAAGACATATGGCACCTCCTAGCACCATATCCATGGAACGATATAGAGCACTAGCCATAGAGGCTAGATATTATGAGCAGATGGTAAATAAATTACCATGGACATTGAGATATTGGGAGTATGTGTAACAATGAGTGGTGGTTGGAGCAAGACCGTTTGAGAGCCCAACGAGTGTGGGTCAACCACACCTAGAGGAGGTCAAAGGTGGAGGAGATGAGGTGAGAGACAAACAACATGACTCGCTTCACGGGGAAGAACTTGAGGCTTTATGATGTTTCCTTTATGATTTTGATGATATTTCTGCTTTGAGAGAGGGCCCTTAGAGGCCAATGATGTATCAAAACATTTTATTTGATATATGATATATATGATTTTGATTTTTTTGTATTCTAGCATGTGTCAATTGTATGATGTTGATTATTTGATTTATATTGATGATGATGTTTGATGTGAATGTATGATGATGATCATATGTTTACTTTATATTTTATGATGATGGTGAATATATATACATGTTTGGATGTTTAATATATAATATATAATGTTAAGAAAAATTTATTTGAAAATAGATGTGATGGATGATAAACATAGATGATGATAGATAAGAATATGTGATTAGATGTGAAATTGTTGATAGATAACATATAGATGATTTAGATGAAATAGATGTTATTGTAATAAAGCAAAGAGAGAATAAAAGATAGATGTGGAAAACTAGAATAGAACGCAACTTGATGATTAACGACATATGGGTACAAATAATACTATGTCATATCAAGGAACGCATGAGGAAAAATTGCCTCTAACTCGCATTAGAGCTAAACGTGTAAGGGATCCAAGTAATGTGATACACATACGACCAAAACATGTGTTAACACATAACCAACTATAGTTAGTTATACTAAATATCATGGGAGAAGTATGGATGAAATGAACTCATAAACCTAATGTCAACACGACAAAGGAGTTTGTGATGTAACTTGTACGCGAGAAGAGGGTTCTCCATAAGTGGTTTTCCCTAGATCTATGCCCTAGCTCTGGGTAGGGGAAAGAGAAAACTGATCAATGTGAGAAGTTTACTGTGAGAAAGTTGATCAAGGTGGGAAGCTTTGTTAGGATGTTGATAGGATATAGGGTTGATCAATGCGGGAATCCTTTGTTGCCATGATATAAGAGAGTAGCCATCCTTCGAGGGTATGGTCTACTTTATACATTTATAACTTTTACAAAATGACATAGATGATATACATGATAGTCGTCCTTTGAGGGATCGGTCTATTTTTTATTTTTTTGACATGAACAACCGACTTTCGAGGGAGCAATCTGTATTTTTGATAACTTTGACTTTTTTATAAGAGCATCCATGAACTTTGACTTTTCATGGGGAAGAGTTGGGAATAGCTAGGTAGACCACCTAGAAGGGGAAAATAAATGTACAAGAGACACCTTCGGACCCTTAGCATGGTTTCAATAGATAAACAATAGGGTTATGTATGTAATGATCTCAGATTTCTCACCAAGAAGGAAAACCTATCCATAAGGAAAATGTTATGGACATCATTTGTGGTTCCCATATTTAAGGTCATGTCTAGGAAAGTGACGGTGAGACCACATAATTTCAAATCATTACAATGATATATGGAAGAGGCTAGTGATGGAGGAATGATCTAGGTTATGACTAAGTGCTCCTTTGGTAAGTATGCTAACAATATAATGGTCACAAGTGCGGTGCGTTAAGTGGTTCCACTTTAATATACCATAAAGGGAGGAAAACGATAGGCTCCCACCCATACTTATGCGTTATAATGTAATGTCCAATCCAATTAGGGGAAAACTTTCCATGTTGGCTCCTTTCTAGAGTAGTAACGTTTTGATTTTATTGAAGGATTAGATCACCAATATTAAAGTCACGTTCTTTGAGGTGCTTATTGTAAACACGCTTGATATGCTCTTGATAAACATGATGATGGTCAAGAGCAAGAAGGCGGCGTTCGTCTAACAATTTGAGTTCGTTAGGACGCTCCTGGCGATAATCTTTATTAGAAATGAAGTCGCGAGGAGACACATGCAAGGATAGAATTTGGACTTCAAGGGAAGAATGGCCTCGAAGCCGTTAACAAGAAAGAAAGGATTAACACCAATGTAAGTACAAATACTAGTCCGATAAGCCCAAAGAGCAAAAGGGATATGAAGATGGAAATTATGACCAGATCGATCAATAGTCTTGGAAAGAATGTTATGAAGAGTTTTGTTAGTTGCTTCACTTGGCCGTTAGCTTGAGGATAATAAGGAGAAGAGAAGCTAAGATTGATATTAAATGAGTCACAAAGCTTCTTGAGATCTTTGTTTTTGAAGGAATTTCCATTGTCCGTGATGATTTTGTGAGGAACGCCGAAGCGAGAAAATGATATGTTGATAGATGAAGTTAATAATTGGATTAGCTTTGGTTGAGGTGATTGGAATTGCTTCCACCCACTTGGTGAAATACTCGGTAGCAGTGATGATAGAATTATGGTTTTGTGAAGATTGAGGATTAATGATACCGATGAGATCAAGGCCCCATTGTGATAAGGGCCAAAGAACCTAGGCTAGCTATAAGGCTTGGCTAGGAATGCAAACAAGATTAGAATGTTGTTGACACTTGGAACATTTCTTAACTTACTCACATAATTCATGATTGAGAGAAGACTAATAATAACTAAGACAAAGAATGCACTTAGCGACAGCTAAGCCACTAAAGTGTCCACCACAAATGTCGTCGTGGACTTCTTGGATGGCGCAAAAAATCATGGGATTTAAGGTATTGAAGGAGAATACCGTCAAATCCACGCTTATAAAGGATGTCACCATGGATGACATAGAGGTTATAAAGTTGAAGAAAATACCTCTTTCCATTCTTAGATAGATCAAATGGAATGATAGATTTGGATAAATAATCAAATATCGGAGAATACCAAAGATTTGATGCACTAGATTCAATAAGATTAACGTGAGGTAACACATGGGATGGCGATCATGATGATGAACAACAATAGAAAGTTTGGATTCGTCTATTGTCCATGGGATGAGAGATGCAAGAGAAGCCATTGTATCATCGAAACGATTGGAAAATCGAGGAATGACTTGGATAATGTAATAATCAAAGGCCTCAAGGAGAAGGTTTATGATGTCTCTATATTTATGAAGGATATCGTTTTTACATTGATATCATAATCCCCACAGAGATGTCAAAAAGGTGAACACCTAAAAGGTGACAGATTTCAAGACCTAAGATAAGGGCTTCATACTCTGCCATATTATTTGTACACTCAAAATCAAGCTTTTCAATGCCTCCCCCTTGCGACACTTAGATCTATCGAAAAATAAGGTCATCCTAAGGGTAGAATACTCATGGTGAAAGTGGTTGATGGATTTATCTAGAAATTTTTCATGAGGAAGATGCGTACTAGGAAGAGAGGCTTCAACTAATTGGTTTGCGATAGCTTGGCCCTTGATAAACTTTTAGGAGATGACCTCAAGGTAAAACTAGGTCATGAGCATGAGCCATCGAGTGATGGAATCATTGTGATATGACTTAGAATGCATCATTTTGGGAAGATGAAAGCTAGTGAAGACATTCGTCTTGTGATTTAGAATATAGTGTCGAAGCTTAGAAGTGGTGAAGAAGAGGGCACAACACAACTTTTCAGCTTTAGTGTAATGAGTTTCACAGTCATGAAGGGTGCGAATTATGTAATAAACAACTTGCTCACGACCTTGGTCATCACAATGTGCTAACACAACCCCAAAGCATGATCAATAGAAGAAACATACAGATGAAAGAGATCCCCCTTGTGTGGAGGTGTAAGCACTAGCAGGGACAAGAGATATTGCTTAAGATCATCAAAATATTTGTGGAAGTTATCATCCCAATTGAAGTATGCATATTTACAAACAAGATGATGGAAGGGTTGGCAATAATCTGAAAGTTACGAGATGAAATGACAAATAGATTGAAGTTGTCCTTGATACTGCGAAGTTTCTTAAGATTGGAAGGAGGAGGCATGTCAAGGATAACCTTGATTTTGGTGGGGTCAACTTCAATACCCCTGATGGACACCATAAATCCAAGGAGTTTTCTAGTTAGGATTCCAAATACACACTTAGCTGGATTGAGACAAAGGAAGAAGTGAATAAGGTGCTTGAAAAGGACTTTAAGAACAGTGAGATGATCATGTCAATGTTTATATTTACCCAAAATATCATTGACATAGTCCTCTATTGTCTTATGGATGAGGTCATGAAAGATATAAGTCATGGTCCATTGATAGGTAGCTCTGGAATTTTTAAACCAAAGGGCATGACACGATAGAAAAAGGTGCACCAAAGAGTGATGAAGGAGGTCTTATGTTGGTCTTATAGCATGATGAGAATATGATTATACCTAGAGAAACCATCTGTAAGAGAAAACATCTCATGACCTGTGGCAAGGTCCACAAGTTGATCAATATTCGGAAGAGGGAAGTAGTCTTTAGGGAAAACAAGATTTAGATTGCGAAAGTCTGTGCATATATGAAGCTTTCCATACGCCTTAGAAATGGGTGCGATATTAGAAACCCACTGGGGATAGTCAATGGGGATGATGAAATTAGTGGAAAGAAGGCATTCTGACTCCTCTTTGACGAGGAGGGAAACTTGAGGATGAATGTGGTGAAGCTTTTGCTTAACCGTGTTGAGTATTGGAGTTGAATTGCTTCACAAATAGCATGTTTTACAACTTACGAGTTTACACAATAATCTACATCGGTCGCTTGAGTGACGTCGATCACACAGGACCAACCAACATTGGTTACTTGTGTGTGAATTTTTTTATTTAAGACACGGGATCAGATCTAACATTTTATTAATAGGTGATGTAAGGGTTGTAAATGTATTCCTAAAGTGTCCTAAGTTTGTATACACTTATATAAGCTTGAAATCTAGGGTTAGAACATGAGATTGATCATAATTGCAAGAGGAATATTGGAGAGAGAGAAAATAGAAGCTTGTGAAGGAAAAGTATTATACATCCAAAGAAGGTGTGGAAGATTGCAGATCTTCATTATATATCCTCTATGAATCTTTGAATAATAGATTGGTTGTTTCTTGGTGGACATAACTCACCTTTGGGTGAACCACATTATATCTTGTGTATTGTTCTTCTTATTTATATCGTATTTTTTTCTTGTATGCTTAATTTCGATTACAGATCTGTATAACAAGAGTGTGCTAAGCCCCAACAATGGTATCAAATATTTTTGTGTGATGGTTTTGTGTGTTGATAGATTTACTCACATAGGGATTTATGATTGAGTGGGAGCAACAACAATGGCAGAAAATGACAAATACTGAGTTGAGAAATTTGAAGGCCATAATTATCAATTATAGAAGGCAAGACCCACAAAGATATATACTTACTTGTTAGATGAGAAGGCAAGACCTACAAAGAATACTGATGAAGAATGAAAGATTCTTGACAGAAAGGATCAAGGATCTATAAGATTGAGTCTGACAACATCTATGGCTTCGAATATTACCGAAGCAACAACCATGATAGATTTGATGAAATATTTAGCTAATTTATATGAAAAACTTAGTGCTTCAAATAAATTTTATTTGATGAAGAAATTATTTAATTATAAAATGCAAGAAGGTGGATCTATATCAAACCATTTAAATGATTTCTGGTCTATTGTAAATCAATTAAAATCGGTTAATATTTTGTTTGAGGATGAAGTGAAAGAACTTTTATTCTTATGCTCTTTTCTAGATAGTTGGGATAACTTGGTTATGGATGTTAGTAATACAACATCTGCTTCTAATATTTTGAAGTTTGATGATGTGGTTAGTATAATCTCGATTGAGGAAATACATAGGAAAAGTACGGGGAGAATCATCATGTAGAAATGATTTGAATCTAGAAAGCATGAGAAGGCAGAAGGAGAGATCTAAGAGCAAGAATAATGGGAAATCAAAGTCAAAGAATGACATATCTAAATCCAGAGGTAGATGAATAACTTGTTGGAATTGTGGAAAGAAAGGACATGCAAAGAAGGATTGCTAGTTCAAGGAAAACAAAGAGAATCTACCGAGAAAAGGTAAATAGGAAAATGTTACATCTTCAGAGGTAATGCAAGATGCCCTTATTCTCTCCTTGGATAGTAAAATTGAATCATGGGTTTTAGATTCAGGAGCTTCTTTCCATTCTCCCCTAATAAGAGTTATTTCCAAAATTATGTCGAGGTAATTTTGGGAATGTTTATTTAGGAGATGATGAACCATGCATTAGAACTTGTAAAGGAGAATTTCATCTTAAATTACATAATGAAAATACATGGATATTGAAATATGTGAGGTATGTGCCAAGCCTCGGGAGAAATCTAATTTCTGCAAGACAACTAGGTGAATTTGGTTGTATGGTTACATTCACAACCTGACTCTTAGAATGTTACCAAGGGATCTCTTGTTGTAGAAAGAGAAAAGAAGTTAGGAACATCATATTTTTCTATCTATATTACTGATTCTTTTCTTGTGCTATCTACTTTAGATTCATATGCAAGCATGTGACATAATTGGCTAGGCCATATGAGTAAAAAAGGAATGCAGATCTTAAAGGCAAAGGGTAAGTTATCAGATTTAAAAGATGTAGATCTTGATTTCTATAAGCACTTTATATTTGGAAATAAAAAAGAGTGAGATTTCTCAAGGTTGGGGCAACAAAGAAGAAGAAGAAATTGGATCTTGTGCACTCGGATGTGTGGGGAGTAGCCCATATAGCTTCTCAAGGAGGAACCCAATAGTATGTGAATTTCATTAATGATCCCACAAGAAAGGTACGGATTTATTGTATAAAACATAAATATGATTTTTTGAGACTTTTAAAAGATGGAAAACCCTTGTGGAAACTTATTTAAATTTAAAATTAAAATTCCTTAGATCTGACAATGGTGGTGAGTATTGCAGCAAGAATTTTAATGATTATTGTTCAATGAATGGAATACACAGAGAAAGAACGGTTCCTAGAACACCACAGGAGAATGGTGTTGTAGAAAGAATGAACAAGACAATCATGGAACATGCAAGAAACATGAGGATACATGTTGGATTACCCTTGCAGTTTTGGGCAGAAGCAAAGTAGATAAAATGGTGTATTTAATCAACTGTGGGCCTTCAAGTGCACTAGATGGTGGAATACCATAAGAAGCTTGGACTAGAAAAGAGGTAGATCTTTATTTTCTTAGAGTATTTGGTTCATAAGCTTTTGTGCATGTTGATAAAGAAAATAAAAAATTAGATGTTAAATCCAAGAGATGCACTTTCATTGGTTATGGCTCTAGTGATTTTAGATTCCGTTTTTGGATTTAGAAGATTCTAAGATTGTTAGGAGTCATGACATTGAATGGAATGAAATAAAAATGTACATGGATCAAATTTTGATGCCCAAGGATGAACTGGTGGAAGATTTTGTGAAATAAAATACGTTCTCCAATTTAGAACAGTCATTTACATGTCTGCGGCATCGTTCTACAGTGACCGATGTCGACCACCTGTCGAGAGGTTGATACAAATTTTTAGAATGAGCAGAATGAGCCTTGACACCCCAAATTTATGTAAGAGGGTCATAACGGGTAAGTAGACCTCCAGAAAGATTTACACCTTCCTTATTTTATCTATTATTAACTGATAGTGGTGAACCAATTTTTTTTCAAGAAGCAATGCAGGATGAAACCCACAAGCAGTGGGAGCATGACATGGATGAGGAGATGGACTCCTTGAAACAAAACTAGACATGGGATTTAGTTAAGTTTCCAACTTGGTAAGAGAACATTACAAAACAAATGGGTTTACAGGATCAAGGAAGAAGAGGGTGGAAAAAAAAGATACAAGGCAAGGCTTGTGGTAAAAGGATTTACACAAAAAGCAGGTATTGACTTTGGTGAGATATTTTCTCCTGTAGTAAAAATGAATTCCATTCGTATTGTTTTGAGTTTAGTTGTAATAGAATATTTTCACTTAGAACAACTTGATGTTAAGATAACTTTCCTTCACGGTGATTTGGAGGAAGAGATATATATGTAGCAACCGCTTGGGTATGAAGTCAAGGGTAAGGAGAAACTTATGTGTAGGTTGAAAAAGATCTTGTATGGGCTCAAGAAATCCCCAAGGAAATGGTATATGAGGTTTGATAGTTTTATGCATGAGCATGGTTATATGAGATGTGAATCTGACCATTGTATTATTTCAAGAAGCTTGAAAATGGAAGCTATATTATTTTGTTACTGTATGTGGATGATATGCTTATTATAGGATCTAGTATGCAGGAAATTATTGAGCTTAAAGAAAAGTTAGCTCATATATTTGTAATGAAGGATTTAGGAGCTGCAAAGAAAATCCTTGGCATGCAAATTCATAGAGATAGGAAGAAAAAGAAATTGTATTTATCTCAAGAACATTATATCAATAAGGTGTTGGAAAGGTTTAATATGTAGAATTCAAAACCTGTAAGTACACCTATGGTTGGACACTTAAAATTGAGAAAAGACAAGTGTCCTACATCACATGAGGAGGTCAAGTACATGACACAAGTTCCATATGCTTTAGCAGTTGGAAGTCTTATGTATGTTATGGTTTGTACCAGACCATACATTACACAAGCAGCGGGAGTTGTGAGCAGATTTATGGCCAATCCAGGTAAAGAGCATTGGAAAGAAGTCCAATGGATTCTCATATATTTGAGAGGGAATTCCAACATGCAGTTATGCTATGGAGGGTCAGATACTTCTTTATGTGGCTATGTTGATTCATATATGGCTGGAGATTTGGATGGTAGGAGGAGCACCACTAGATATGTATTCATAGTAGGTGGCACGGCTTGATTAGCTGGATTTCGAGATTGTAGAAGGTTGTAGCCCTTTCTACTATAGAGTACAAATATGTTGTAGCTATAGAGACTATCAAAGAGATGATATGGATGAGAAGGTTCATAGAAGATTTGGGAAAGGAGCAAGAGGATTGTTGATTGTATAGTGATAATCAAAGTGTGATTCATCTAACAAAGAACTAAATGTTTAATTCAAGAATGCAACACATTCAATTGAGATATCACTTCATACAATAGGTGTTGGATGATGGGTAGCTGAAACAAAGAAAATTCATACAAATAAGAATCTTTCGGATATGCTAACGAAGTCGTTGGAAAAGTAGAAGTTGGAGCTACACTCCACTTCTGTTTGTCTTAGAGTTTGAGAATTGAAGAGGAAGAAACAAGCCAAGGAAAGGATCCAAGGATGGAGCTATACGATATAATGCAGCAATTTATCTCTAAGTGGGAGATTGTTGAGTTGTGGAGCTGAATTGCTTCACAAATAACATATTTTTCAACTTGCAAGTTTACAGTAAGAACTTAATTGGTCAACTGATTGGCGTCGATCACACAGGACCAATCGGCATCGGTTACTGTGCGTGAAAGTTTTTATTTAAGACACGAGATTAGATCTAACCTTTGATTAAAAGGTGATCTAAGGGTTATAAATGTATTTCTAAAGTGCCCTAAGTTTGTATATTCTTATAGAGGCTTGAAAGCTAAGGTTAGAATGTGAGATTAATCATAAGCTGTAAGAAGAAATTCTTGGAGAGAGAAAAGAGAAGCTTGTGAAGGAAAAATATTGTACATCCAAAGAAGGTGTGGAAGATTACAGATCTTCATTGTATATCCTATATGAATCTTTGAATAATAAATTGATTGTTTCTTGGTGGATGTATCCCACCTTTGGGGAACCATGTTATATTATGTGTATTGTTCTTATGATTTATTTCCGTATTTATTGCTTATATGCTTAATTCTAATTATAGATATGTATAAAAAAGAGTATGTTAACCCCCCAATAAGCTGAAGAGCATTGGGAAAGGTGACAATTTTATGGATGACGATAGAAGGATCGAGACCTGACATGTTATAGTATGACCATGTGAATGCTGACTATGACAAGAGTGGAATTCGATGAAAGACTCAAGTTTCTATGGATTAAGGGATTGACCCACTTTGAGAATGTGATGCTCCGAGAGTCCCTATGTTGATGTCGATTGTGGCTTCATTGAGATGAGTGGGTGAATCGATGGTAAGGTCTTATGAAGATAAGAATCCTCTGCCCCCATGTGGGAAAGAATGGCGTCATTTTCCTCACATTGAAGAATTTCAATGGTAGAAGAATCATCTTCTATCATTTCCAAATGGAAAAAGGGAGGGACCTAGCTTTGATTTTCACACTGATAAATGACCAGTCCCAAGGTGATGGTGGAGACAAAAAAAAATAGAAGCAATAGACACGGTTTCATCCATTTCCATAGTTTTATAGGATGGAGAAGATGGAGAAGGCATGTCCATAAGCATCATAGATGGTGGAATGGGATCGACGGATTGCTCTTGATAACCTAGTCCAAAATTTTCATGAGGTTTGTGGCATTAATCAATAATAAGGTCATGTGCACCATGCTCATAACATCCCATGCCAAATCCATTCCATGCACAATGGTGAAGATAGGTGTGGGTGAAGGATGGTTTTTCAAGGAAGCCATAACCACTCGTATATGGTTTGGCGTGAGGATGGTCATTGATGTGAGAATAAGGGGAATCGACACCACCATAGATGAGATTGGTGCGAAGATGGGGTGGGTTGAAAGGAACAATGTCCCCAATGTTGGGTTAGTACATTGGAGCTTTGTCGGGTCTACCGAGGTGATGAGGCATGGGGAAGGTGTTAAGCATGAGAAGATGATACTCCCCAATGTAAGTTTGTCCATGACTTTGTCTAAGGAATCATCGTTGGGAAGCTTGGATGAAGGGATTGATGAACTAGTGGATGGTTGAGATAGGTCATTTTTGGGAATGAGGACATCATTAGGTCGATAGGTCATGTTGCACACTTAGAAAGGAGGATCATCATCGAGAAGTGTCAAGATTTTTCCCTCATGTTCATATTTGATGTAACGATAAAGTGTGGAAGGGACACAATGCATGACATGAATCCAAGGTCATCCAAGAAGGAAGTTGTATTAAAACTCCCCTTATATGATATAAAATACTTCGTGGAGGAGATTCTCACCAACGCGGATAGGAAGGACAACCATCCTTAAGGTAGGAGTGATAACATCATTGAACTCATGAAGGACAACGGGTGTTTAGGTGACAGTGGATTTAGGGAGCTTGAGTTGATCGAAGGTATGTGATGGGATGATGTCGATACTTTCCCCATTATCAATCATGGATCTTCAAATGAAGGTGTCACTGATTCTAACCGTGATGAAAAGGGGAAGGTCATGGTCCTCATGTGGGATATATGGGATCTTAGCATCATCAAATGAGATGTAAGTTCTCCTACGAGAGATGTGAAAGGTTGAGTCTCATCGCTAGATGTTGGGATACACTTTAAGGATTCAGTGAGAACCTACCTATGGTCTAGAGAGCTTTGGATGATATCATACGGTGACATATTAAGCGGGGCCTGATGAAGTTGTTTGAAAATTATTTGTTCAATAGGCCGAAGGGTGGATAAGATAGAAACCTTAGGTTTTGATGATGATGGGGATGGAGATGAAGTGGGCTCACTAGAAGGAGTGGTGATCACAACCTTAGGTTTTGATGGGGGTATGGATGAGGAAAACTCCTTAGGAGGAGGGATAGCAACAAAGGTCTTTGATTTTGATTGGGTTGTTGGTTTAGAGTCATGTGGACCAGATTGAGTAGCTATCCGAACAACATTGATGAATAAGGGGGACCATCCTTAGAATAATCATCACTTAGTGGTGGGATGGTAATAAAAGTCTGTGATGAATGAGGGGACTTGTGTATTTTGGTAGATGAAGTTGATGATGTAGATGTCAAATTGGTTATGGATGAGGATGTGGAAGGAGGAGATTGATTTGTTTTAAGAAGAAGATCATCCTCCTCAATAATGTTGTGGATAATGGTTTAAATGGATTTACAATGTTTTGTGTCATGTACAAGGGTGTGATGATAAGCACAAATGAGATTGGAATCAAACAATGATGGCTTCTTCTGTGTGGATCAAAAGCATTGATAGGCGAGAGTGTGATGGCAGAAATTTGAAGCAAGTGTTGAAGGACCTCCGCATATGATTCGACTAAGGTATTGAGAGGTGCCTTGTCTTTGTGATAATTTTTATGGGTATTATATTCGGTTTTGGATTTAGAATAAGGAATGGATGTTTGGGAGGTAGGTGTGTTATATGATTTGGAGGTTGAAGATTGAGTCTTAGAATTTTGAGGTCTTGATGTCTTGGATTCAAGTTTAATGGTGGTTGATGTTCTAAAAGAGAGATCAAGTTTTAGAGAAGTGTTGTATGGTTTTGATTTGAATTGATTTGTGGGTTGTGGTGTTTTGGATGAAGGGGCTGGCCCTAGGAGAGATGGAGGTGGTTCTAAGATAGATGATGTGGCATTAGATTGTTTGATCTTAGGTGGAGGGATGCATATATTTTTATGAGGATGTGAAAGGGACCTTTGAGGAAGCATGCCAAGGGTCTTATAGTTTGTTTGTGAAGAGGTACCCTTGGGAGGGATGACAATGATCTCAACTGAAGATTCTGAAGGTTGTGTTGTTGAGGTTGATATTGGTGGAGGGAGTAACTTTTGTTTGATGAGATCTAAAGAAGGTGAAGATTGGGTTGATGTGGAAGAGTTTGATTTTGTGGATGAGATGGTATCATCACTTGAAGTTATCATGAGTTGGAGTGCTTTCAAAAAATATTCAAATGATGAGAGCAATGTAGGAGGATAAGATGGTGTAGATTTGGTCATAATAGTCGATGTGATTGGTGGCGATAAAAGTGTATAAAGGGAAATTTGGAAAGATACTAAGGATGGTTCCAATATAATAGGTGGGGTGTAATATATGTAGGTAAAGTAGTGGTTATAGTCAAATCCGATGAAGCAGATGTTGTAAGTGATAGAGTAGATGTAGGTGTAGGATCAATGGTAGATGTGGATGTAGATGTGGATATGATTGGTGTAAAGATGGGGATAAGTGTTGGTGGAATTGTAGATATAGGGACAATGTCCAAAGAAGAAGTAGGTGTAATAGTCGGTGAAGTAAGTGGAGTTGTTGATGGGTAATATCTTGATCAATGGTATTGGTAGTGTTGATGGTGTTGATGGTGTGAGCATTGGGTGGTTGAGATGTAGGAGGAGTGGTTTGATTTGTTGGTGCATGATTAGGAAATGGTTGTTTGAAAACATCAAGTGGTTGATTAGGAGGTGTGTAAGGATTATCCACTTGAAGGTCAACTTAGTCGATGAGATTTTGGACTATATCTTTAAAGTTTCAAAAAAATTCTATATCATGTCCACGAACTTGGTGGTATTTGCAATAGTGATCCTCACAATACCAAGCTGACTTAGGTCTTGATTCATCGAATGGTCGAATGGGGGAAGTTTGATGAGATGAACCACCATCAACTTATCAAATATTGCACTATATGATTCTCTAGAAGGAGTGTAGTTATGTGGTGGTCTAGGAGCTCTTTGTTGAGGCCATGTGTTAGAGGTGGGTGTGGAAGAAGACTTAACCACCATGACATTAGCTACACTCTTGAATTTGTCATTGTGTGTGGAAGGTTTTGTAAACTTGATTTTTGGCTTGTTTGATTCAAGCTTAAGTTGACCTTGCTCAAGGGCACCGGTCTTGAGTTTTTGAGCCATAGTGAAGGTTTCTTCAAATGTTTGAAATGGTTGGATTTATAAGGTGGATGAGATATGCTTCGCACAAGTGCGTGAAAATAATTCGATGAGCTCTATCTATGGAAGGGAAAATGATAATTGATTTATGATTCCATGCCATTGTGTGAAAAATTCTATGATAGATTCGTCATCAACTTGTCGAATGGCATATAAGTCTGTGATGGTGATCTTGCATGTAATGTTGATTGAGAAGTTTTCTAAGAAGAGATGCGCAAGTTGTGTAAATGAGAACAATGAGTATTAGGGGATGTCATTGTACTAATCCAATGCGGGACCGATCAAGGACATAGGAAAAGTGCGAAGCATGAGGTCTTGATCATGGGAAATGAGATAACATGCATGCCTAAAGACACAAAGGTGTTGTTTGGGATCTTCCTTACTGTTGAATTTGGTGAATTTTGGAAGCTCCCAATCAGGAGGATAGGGTTTGATTGGGACTGATGGATGGATAGGTTCGTTGCAAATTTGTTCATAAGAGAATGTGAACTTGGGTCCTAAGGTAGTGGCTTCAAGGCTAGCCAACCTATTCATTAAGGCATGTATAGGGTCATTTGAAGTGGTTGGATGATAGGTAAATGGTTGTGGTTGCATGACGTGAGAAGTAGCTTGATAAATGTGTTTGTAGGCTTGTGAATGAGTGGGTGTTTGAGGAATTGCTTGATGAGGATGAATGTAGGTCATTAGTTGAGATTGGATGGGTTGTTGCAATGGTTGATGTTGAGAGATAGGAATGTGATGTGATTGTTGAGATTGGGTTGGTTTTTGAGGGACGAGGATATGGACTTGTTGAGTTATATGATGGGTGGGGATATGAGTGATCGATAGGTTGAGATTTTTGGGGAGGTGGATCGACGCAATGTAATGAAAAACACTCATATGAGGAGGTTGGGAGGTGATGAAATTTGCATGAATGTGTGATGTGATGGGTAAAGAGTGATTTTGATGTTCGATATGGGAGGCAATGTTTAGGATTGTTGCAAAGATTGGATGGGGACACTAGTGATAATGGTGGAAGAAGAAGTGATAGGAGTGGAGGTATTAATAGTCGTGTTGATGGAAGGTAGATTAGGATAAATGGGTGTGACTAGCTGGTTGGTTTGATGAGGTTGAGGATTAGTGGAAGAAGATGGATCTAGTTCATGTTGGGTCATAACGAGCTCATTCATGGTTCTAGGGAAAACACCACAAGTTGCGAAGAAAGAACTTGGGTTATTTCGGGATTGGAATGATAATCATAGATTTGTTGGAGAGATGGCCCATCAATAGGAAGTTGGGTTGATTTCCTAAGGAGGTAATCATGGAGGGCCATGGGATTAACATCGAGGATCTCTTGGAACTCCACACTACCATGAAGGATAATGGGAGGTCCAAAATCTTCAACCGATGTAATGGATTGAGGCGTGTCTAGCCTAGATGGAATGGATTAATGATGTAGGAAAGGATTGGTCTCATCATGGGTGGTGGTTTAAAAAGATATCCTTGATGAGGCATATTGAGGATCAAAGGTTGGGTGAACATGGAAGATGTGACCATATGAATTGATGAGACAATAGCCATAGCAGAAGTTTGTTGGGATGAAGCGATGGAATTGTTTGATGCAAGATTTTTTCCATTTTCCTAGCTAAATAATGTCCGATAATGGGAATGAAACAAAACAATAAAACAATAGCGATACTAATTAACACAAATAATTCAATCATGCAATGTTTTCTTTATCTTGATTAAGTTAGAAAAATGTGAAAAATAAAAAAGGGGAGTGGATAACGAGGGTACTTAGGAGATGGAAATATAAGGTTGGTTTCAGGTAGTTTTGGATGGGGATTCCTCGATATACCCACGAAGGTATGTGAGGCCCAAGTCTCATGACAGGATTTATAACACGTCCATAACACCGCAATAGATTTCCTATTGGGTGATGGAATACCAATTAGGTCAACTTTGGTATTGAATTGTTTCGATGTGTGAATTTTATTAGTGTGTTTGGATGTGCGTGAAGAAATGTTAAATGTAACCAATTAAACCCCTACTTACACAAGATTTTCAAGCAAGATTGCAAGAGGGTTCATTTTAAGCAAAAAAATATGGAGATTCGATGAGATCAACCACACAAGGAATGGAAAATGTGATGCAAAAAGGAGAAACTAGACAAAAAGGGGAATACCTAGTTTTCGCTTTTCCTTTTATCGATCTTCAAAATAAAGAAAGTGAAGAGAAAAATACAAGCAATCCAAAATCCCAACACGAACAAGAAAAAGCAAAGCCTCTACCTGCAATGTTAATGGAAAATAGAAGAAATGTGGAAAATGAAAGAAAATTCAAGAGACGCACCTAAAAGGGTGGTCCCACCAGGAATGCTAGAATGTTGAACTAAATTTTCTTTCCTATTTATATTAGTGAACTAAATACTAAAGAAAATCAAGCAACTCAAAACATGCAAGGGTTTAAGGTACCTTGGGATAAGATGGTGACAAATGAACGAGTGTAAAGTAGATTCCTTGCTGCAAGCTTGATGGATCTACACAACAAAGATAACTAGAAGGAAAATGGATTAGATGGTAGATGAGGGGGTTTCCCAATGAATTTAGTTCCAAGAAGCGTGAACTTCCTTATGTGGATGTCAACCCCTGTATTTGATAAAAGAGGATAAAGTAAATGATAAAGGACTGAATAACATGCATAATCGAACCTAAACAGAATATGAAATTATATAACTAAAAGGAAAGTGCAAATCTGATCTAGATCAACACAAAATGAAATATACCTAGATGGGTTGACAACAAGCCGGGATGTAGAGGCCCAATTGATGACGACCAATGTAGATGGATCTAAACAATAACAAAAAAATGCAGATATGAAAATCTCTAAGTGCAGATCTCGAAGATGATGAAGGCCCGTAGAATCGATAAAAATATGCAGAAAATATCTGAAACATGGGAAATAGAAAGGATGCAAGAAAATAAATATTTAAATGAGTAGGGTCAAAATTTGGCTCGATTCAATGGTGACTGGGATGACTGGGCATCAACCAAATACTAACAGAATGGGTCTGGGCTGACATGGTGGTAAAATGATGGATCAGAGAATTGTATGTGGTGTCAGAAATAGAAAAAACAAACTGGATGACAAAATAAGTGACACAATGAAAGCAAGTTCGACGGTGATTTGGGATGACCTAGGCAAGACCGAAAATGGATGGATTGGATTGACAACCTACACACAAAATGGATAAAGGAGAAGGCTAAACGTGAAACTGTAAATTTTAGAATCGATAATAGCAACAACAATGATGCAACAATGGAATAAACCAATGTAAGGGAAATATAATCTCCCAAATTCTCCACAAATGATGCAAGCAATCTCAAAAGGACTCCAAGAATACTAAAACCAAGTGCAAAGAAGCTTAAGCACAAAGACAAGGTTGCAAAATGCACGAAAGTTTTGGTGATGCATCCTTTGGATGGGGGAATATAGCTTTATAGAGTCGATGATGAACTAGGTGGGTCACCACCAACTGCGTGGAACCATCCATTTGGGCGGTGGAAGGATGCCTAGCTTGAGGCATCAAGCCCATTAGAAGCGGGATTAGGGTTTTGAAAGGCTTAGGTGGGTTAGGGCTGCATAAGGAAGTGAAATGGGTAGGTGAGGGATGAAATGGAGTAAATAAAGGCTAAGGGGAGCCTAGGGATGAGCAACTAGGTAGTTTAGGGATGATAAACAACCTAGAGAAGAGAAATTGGGGTTGATTAGGATTAATTAAATAATGAGATGAGGATTAGGGGATAATTAATGAGAATTAACAATAAATTAGAATGGATAGGATAATAGATGGAAAATATGGGAATATTAAAAAAATATGAATTAAAATAAAAGAGGTCTAGATAGGTGACCATGGTGAAAAGAAGCAAACGCATGGCGATAAGGGTAGTGATACCAAATTTTGGTGTCTACAATACCATATTGTTGTCTTTGAGTTTATACAACCGGTCCAAACCCACGCAAAGATCTTTTAAATTCTAAAAAAATGTGGTTGGATCATGAAGTTATCAATGATAGGATTAAGGATTGGTGGTAATGGGATGGAGAAGGAATTACTCAATCAGTTATTGGTTCAAAAGCTTTAAAATGTAAAGAAAAAAGTGAGAGTTTAGAACAAGGAAGTCTTTGGAAATATATTTGAAAAAAAAAGAAAGATCTAAAACAAACGGTTAGAGGAATTATAACAAATATTATCTACTAAAGTTATGAACTCTCAAGACTATCTTCTAGAAAAAGATTTTCTTTCTAATTTTCATAATATTTGTAATAGAGAAGAAATTTTTGGAGATAGAAATCCCCGCCCTTTGGCTAAAAGAAGGAGATAGAAAAACAAAATGTTTCCATATGACCACTCTTAAGCATAGGGCCTACAATAGAATAACTGAAGTCTCCATAGGAAATGGCATGATTACTAAGGATCAAAATAACATTAAGAATGAAGCACTGAGATTCTATGAAATTCTACTCACTAAGACTAATGTATGCGATGAAGAAGTAACCTCATATTTGTTGGATGTCATTCTGGGTGACATCATTCCTAATGAGAGGTTCAAATAAATCATCAAAATAGTGAAATTGAAGAGCTGAAAAGTGTTTTTTTTTCTTTGGAAGGGGACAAGGAACATGGGCCTGATGGATTCTCTGAAAATTTCTTTCAGAAATTTTGGGATATTTTCTCTAAAGACCTGCTCAAGGCAGTCAATGAGTTCTATAGGACGAGAGATCTTCTTAAAGAACTAAATAATACTCATATTGTGTTGGTTTCTAAAAAAAGATTCCAAAGAATTCAAGGACTTTAGGCCCATTAGTTTGGTAAATGTTATCTATAGAATATTTACTAAGCTTCTTACCACTAGAATCCAGCCCTTACTCTCTAATTTGATCTCTAAGTTGTGAAGTGGCTTCATTAAAGGAAGAATAATTCAAGATGGAGTGATTATGGTTCATGAAACCATCCACTCCATGGAAAAAAGTAAGAAATTTGGGATGGCCATCAAGTGGATATGAATAAGGCCTTTGATAGAGTAGATTGGAAATTTTTGGTAAAGTAATGTTAAAGTTTGGCTTTCACACTAAATTCAGAAAAATCATACATGCTTGTATATCTACCTCCAAATTTTGTATTGTGGTTAATGGTGTACCAATGGGTTTCTTTACAAGCAAGTAAGGGTATACGACAAGGGGATATAATATTCCCTCTTATTTTCATTATCAAGGCTAATAGTCTTAATAGATCCATCACTAGAGTTGTCAATGCAGGCTTTCTAAAAGGTTTCAAACCAAAAATGCCAACATCATCGAACTGTGACTTCTCATCAACAATTTGCTGATGACACCATTTTTATATTGATGGCCTCTATTCTTGAAGCTAAAGAAATCAAAACTATCCTAAAGTTTTATCAAAAAACTTTTGGGCAACAGTGAAATTTGACAAAAGCTCGAGTCTACTTTTTCAATACCCCTTTGGAAAGACATAAGAGAATTTCTCTTATCTTGGGATGCAAAATAAACTCTTTTCCTACCACTTACCTTGGTCTACCTCTTGGGACCAATAAAGTGTCTATGATCTGTATGGAATGCCTTATTGGACAAATTTCATAGGAAACTAATTTGCGAGAAAGGTGCAAATCTTTCAAGTCTTTGGAAAATGCTTACTTATCAAGAGTACACTCAGAACCTACCCATTTATATAATGTTCATGTTTAGCATACCTTCAATTGTCATTGAGAGTATTGAAAAGATTTAAAAACATTTTCTTTGGCATGGAACTGAAGAAAGATTCAAATATCATCTAGTTGCATGGGATTAAGTTTGCATGCCCAAGAGAATTAGAGGCCTTGGTATCAAAGACATAAGAAAAATGAATGTTGTTTGATTTCTAAAATGGGATGGAGGCTTGAAAGAGGAAAAACCTTGGATAGAGCTCATTCAAACCAAATATTTGGCTCAGAATCATGTTCATACCTTTCTCTCTAAAGAGCAACTCCTCAATGGTTCAATTTTCTAGAACAATTTGTTGCAAATCAGGAAAATTGTCTCAAAAGGATGCAAATGGAAAGTGGGAAATGGAAATGAAATTCAGTTTTGACAGGACAATTGGGCCAATTTTATCTTGAGGGACATATATGAATCCATCAAGAACATTTTGATTGAGAAATATAACATCAAAGTGACAAACTACATAGAGTTGAAGGAGAACAAGAGAACTTGAAAACAACTTAGGGTGGATCTAGTAGATTTGGAAACAACATTCTCCTCCCTAAAATAACAAATTTCTCATATTCCTCTTCCACAAATTGAATATAAGGATGAGCTCATTTGGGTTAACTTCTTTGATGGTGATTATACTATTAAATCTGGATATGATGCAACCTTTGAAAATATTCAGTGTGATTTTAATTGGAGTAAAATTTGGATGCCTGAGCTAACCCCAAAGATTAATCTTTTTCTTTGGCTAGTACTAAAGGGAAGATTTTAACTAATGATAACCTCATCAAAAAGGGATTCATTATGTCAAACATGTGTTGTATGTGCAGGAATGAGGCTGAAGATATAAAGCATTTATTGCTACATTGTGATTTTGCTACAAAGCTATGGGGTTTAATTTTTACAAGCTTTGAACTATGTTGGACTTTTCCTGATAATTTTTTGCAGGCTTGGACACAATGGGACCCCCTATAAGCATTGCATGGCCAAAAGAATTTGGAAGTTGGTCTTTTCACATACCATTTGGAGACTATGGAAAGCCAGGAATGGAATCATCTGAGAGATAACATGCAACAATGCAAAAATATTTTAAAGGAAATTTTCATTGGTGTCAAAGATAATTTAGAAAGATTCAGACCTCTAAAGAATAAGAAATATCCTAAAGAAGAATAATCTATTCTAGATACATGGAACATTGATATTGGAAATTTGTAGAGAAAAGACCATACTAGTATAGAAAGATCCTTAATACATTGGATTCCACCACCTAATCTCGGTACAAGCTCAATTTTGATGGAGCTTCTAAGGGAAATCCAGGAGTTGCTGGAGGAGGAGGAGTAATCAGATATCATAGAGGTTGTGTAGTTGTTTCTTATGCAGGTAGCATGGGACATCAAACAAATCATTATGTTAAAGCTCTATCAACATTATGGGGCATCAAACTGGTCAGAGATTGCAATATTTCAAATATAATCATAGAAGGGGATTCCATGAATATTGTAATTCATCTAAATCAGGTTCATCCCCTAGTTGGACAATTAAGGATTTTATTTATGAATCCATAAATATTTGTAAGTCCTTCACAAATTTTAAAATCATCCATTCCTATAGGGAAGGCAATAAATTTGTAGACACACTTGCTAATCATGGGGTTAGCAACAAAATGCATATTTGGTTTAATAATGAGAACCTACCTAGTAAGGTACAAAATGCTATTATTAATGAGAAGTATGGAAATATACTTGATATCTAAAATAATTGATGAGATGTCCTTCGCATATGTATCAATGCATTAGTTAACTAAGTTAAGAGAATTGAAACTAACACCTTAATAGTTCCAAAACTAAGTTAACTAAACAAATATCATCATGCTAAGATCTTAAAGAGACTAACTACCAACATTATGCATTAGAACTTGAAATGGAAATCAAAATAATATGCTAAGCACTTGAATATCTACTCTTTAGATTACCAAAACAAATGAATGAACCTAGATAGATCCATGACAATCAAAGTTGATTGTTTGATCTTCAAGGGTTTGGGAATGGAGGCTCATCAAAGTATGGCTACAAGACCATTTTTATTCTCTCCATATGACTCAAAAGATTGGATGGATGAAATGCAAAAATGAGGCTATTAGCTCAAATGAAAGATGCTCTAAGATGAAATGCCTATAGTTTAGCTATATGCATGTAAGGTGTAAGTAGAAATGTTAGAAGAGGGTTCCTTTTATAACCCAATGGGTAAAAGAGGCTTTACATCCTATTACATGTGGGATAAAAGAAAGGTTACATTAGTTATGGATAAACATGGTTTAGAAGTGGTTGAATTACTTTAGGAGAGTTTAATTTGTCCTCTAGTGACTCATGGGAGTTGAGAGGGTTTATTGATTAATCAAAGAGATTAATTAATAGGTGTGCAAGCTTATAAGGATTTTTAGAGGAATAATTAGCATGATTTAGACTATGGGAGGAATTTAATCAAATAAATGATGATTTATTGATCTAATGGAAGAGGAAGCTAATTAATTAAGAATAATTAATTAATCTAGATAGAAAGGGGAGCTAATTAATGGAAGGTTGTTAATCGGCGTCGTTGTTGGATAGAAGAGTTAATTAACTAACGTAATGTAATTAATTAATGACGATAGAAGAGAAAATGAGCATTTATTGACGATATGTTGTCAATTTGTGGGAAAGAATATAATTAGTGCAATTTAAGTATTTAAATTGTTCAAGCTAAATTATAGGTGTCTACAACATATGTGGGGTTGATAACTCTCCCATACAAGCTTACCCCCAACATCAAATACCATATTCCTTTACACATTTTTTGAGTGAGTAAAGGAACTATTAAGAAACGATTTTGGGGAAGAGATATTTCCATTTTGAACTGGAACAAAAACTCTAGCAGCGACAGAGATATCATCGAGGGAGCATTATGTCAGGTAGAGCCTACATGTGACCCGACATGGAAAGAGGATGAGGATCTATGGAACTATTTGTAGATTGGAGGGGTTTCCAACCTCATTTAAAGGATCCAAGGACATGATCAACACGTCTCCCTTTAGTTTGTTGTAGGTTGGAAAAATAGGATGGTGGCATATGGAGATAAGACCTCACAATGTCACGAGAAGACCTTATTAGAAATCATTGGCACGAGCATAGAAGGAAATCGATTCTTTAGTAAAAGAATTGACAAGAATATGGAGTCCAAAAGTTCCTAGACGAGGGTGAAGAATTGGATTTTGTCACTACTGGTATTAAGGTAGCTTCAATTCCAGCCCCATTTGATGAGATTGCAAAGATGATGGTTAGATATGTTATGCTAGAAGAAAGGTACATAACAAATCCTCTTAAACACCTTGTCTTTTTGAATCATTTCTAGAGAAATCTAAAAATTTGTTTCCCACATTACATTTTTAACTCTTTAGAATTCTCAATTTTAGAGGTCCAAAATCATACCTACGTCATTCCCCTTCATCAAGGCATCATTTTTCTTCTTCATCGACACTTCCTTACTCAAAACCCAACTATCCCTTTAGCCCCTGCCTCTCCTAAACTCAACCCTACCCATGATCCCACCATGCCTATCCCGACCAATCCTATGGGTCAGAGAACAATAAGATCAAAAAATCCCTTTTATCCCCTCAATCACCCTTTCCATCCAAAACGAGTTCTACGTAGGAGCGAGGAACAAAGACCTTGAATCGGCTCGAACCTACTCAATATTGGTAACCCTAGGTAAATTATCTCTACTTTGGAGAAGGATGGAGATTTAATGCAAAGGATTGACAAGATTGAAAAGGAATTGGAGGCTCTAAAGGGAGAAATGAAGCAACTTTCAAAAAAAGAAGGGAAAAGGAAAATGGAGGAGGAATTTGGTCTTGCTGAAAGCCAGATTCAAGAAATTTACAAAAAGCTCAACTCCCTTGATAATAGGATGGTGAATGTTAGAACTAGACAAGATTTCACCATCTCAACTCTCAAAGTTGTTTATAATTTTCTGGAACAACATGTTAAGAGTGTTTGCATGTTAAGCAACATTCCTGAAAATATATGGGGGAGGGACCAACACGAGATCATGTTTTTAGCCAGGTGGATAAGAATGACCCCTCATAGGTTACAACTAGTGCACTTTTCAGTACCCTGTAGGCATTGAGGACAAAAATGAAAAAGCATCCAAGTGATAATACAATCTTGCAGAAGTTTGGTTGATTAGTTGCTTCTTAGTTATTGTTTTTTTGTTTTGTTCTTGTTTTGGATCTTTTTGGTGTAGTTTTTAAACTACAGTTGGACTATCATGTAATATCTTGATTTTGATCACTCTTTGGTATGTTTTTATTGTGATATTTGGCTTTTGAGCCTTTTTTTACAAGGGTATAGTCCCTTTCAAAAAACTATTTACCAATAATTAAAAAAATCAATGCACTATTTCTTACGTAGTTGTACTTTTGCATGTTTTACTAATTCCTCACTTAGTCGTATTTCAAGTATATTTGGATATGTAAATGAGGTTGATCGTATCTTGTCGCATTGGAAAATGATGTAAGAGAATCCTTTTATTATATCTGAATCATCATTAAGTGAATGAAATTGAAATCATGTTATTTAAAATTGTTTGTACCATCCTAATTTTGGATGTGATTGTACCAATAAAATCGATGGTAGTAATATGGTGATGGCCCAATTCACCTATCTACTAGTGATGTTTTGTTAGTGATGTTTTAACCTAAGAAATATCTTAGCCTTCAAAGAAAAATATAACAACTTGCTTGCACGTGTTTCCATTTTTGGGTGGGAAGTGTAAACCAAACTTATAGTTTGAAATATCAACCCTTGCAGTATGGAATGGTCCCCTTCAACTTAATCTTGTCCATTGTTCCTATAGTGTAATTGAACACGTCTTGGGACTTATCTACACCTTATAAATGTAAATATTTTTCCTTGTCTTTTATTATATGAACACATTTGAGTTTTTGGAGGACTTAGGAGAATTGGTTACTGAACACTAGCTTTGGCTTATAGTCGGGCATAGATCCTTTGGGGTAAATGGGGATAAATTTAAAAATAATCTTAGGACTTTTTTTAGGTTAATGTGTGGACATAATTTTTGTATCTAAACCTTAGTAGGTGGGATTGTTAATGATATGATGTTGGCCCTTTAGGAAGTTGAAAATTGTGACTTGTTCCTTACCCCTTGCTAAGTCTCTTTTCTGACATTAAAGATAATATGAGATATCTCCTTCGAGAACATGATATTGTAACATTAAGATAGAAGCTTAAAAGAATGCTTAACTAGTATGAAAACAATGCAAGATCTAATTAAACATGCCTACTAATATGCTTGAATTACCTAACATGGGCCTAAATAGACCTAAGAGGGAAATCAAATGGTTATGGTTGCTACTCCAAACAATGGTGAAATGACCTCTCCAAATGACTTGTTAAGTCACTTTATATTATTCATCTACTAACCTTGTTGAAGGCTTTAGGCAAGGATTGAACTTGGCTATATATCATATTTATTATATGAGATGCAAATCAAAGCATGGTGTAAAGTATAAAGGTAATGAGGTGCACTCTTTTTATAGTTTTCCTTTTGGGAGAAACTTGTATTTTGGTGTGCATGGGACTAAAAGCCCCAAATTAGATTAGAATTACTAATCATGATTAGGCCTTGCTAATCACAATTAGTGAATTACCAAGTGATTAAGAGGTATGAAGCCTTAATCAACCACTTAGGGTCAACTAGGAGGCTAGGATAAGATTTTGAAGCTTGTTGAGACATTGTGGAGGTGAATGGGGTGATTTTGAGTGGTCATAAGAGGGGTTTGAGCCAATATTAGGGTATATTGACCAAATCAAGGGCAAAATAGGCTTAATTAGCTAATAATGCTAATTGTTCCTAGAAGAGAGGATAACAACTTATGATTTGACGTCGATTGGCATCCTGAATGTGGAAAAGGGTGGATAATCAACAAAGCATCATTAATTAACTAGAATAGAGGGAAAGTGTTAGTTAATTGGAAATCACTAATTATAATGGAATTGGAAAGAATGAGAGTGATTTGTGTGCATTTTGGCAATAAGATTGCAAAAGCAGTGGAATTTAGGTGTCTACATTTTCCCTTGTTTGAGGTGAAGTTAGTAACTTCACTTCAAATATAGTAGACAAACATAAACAAAAATTTTTTGAAGAAAAATTAGCAGGATGAAGGATGCCCCCTCGAGTGTCGATGGGGTGATAGAAGAAGTCAATCGATGATTGAAAATATGATTGAAATGGATAGAAGAAAATAGGTTAGAATGGGCACAAAACTTGGTTATTGAGAAGAAAATAAGGATAGGGATAAACATGGTTGTTTATTGCCCAAGTGATTTGGAAGAAAAATTAGTAATGGTAATAAATGATAAGTGATAAGAAATGATTAATGGAGAATATAGGACAAGCCCAATCTTTGCATCCAACCTTTCAATAAGAAACCTGTTTATATCATTTTTCCCTTAGGTCTACATCATCGGCCTTTATTTAAAATAAACAAAAGTGTAAGATAACATGAAAAGCTAAATTACTAACAATTGTTTTTACTACTAAAAATACGTAACTCCATGTAACATACATTATGTAATGCAATACGAGAAAGTAAAATGATATTTAGCTCCATGCAACATACAACATGTAATTCAAAAATGATAATAAACCAGCTAAATGTAAAAATACGTAACCTATGAACAAAAACAACAACAATCACACACGAAACTCAAACAAACAATGTTTAAGATAATTGCACCAATGTTTTTGTTATCAATAAGAGCAATTAAACCAACTAATTTCAGAGAAACTAGTTATAACACAGGGTTAAAAATGTTTAATAGTTGCACCAATGTTTTTGTTATCCATGTGCCCGAATAATAACACATGTTATGCAGGCAATAAAAACAAGGGAAAAATAGAGGACACAAGTAGTCCCATGGAAAATCTTTCATGCACTACGACACAGTCTCTGGCAACTCATTGTTGCATGGGAGTACTAACGTAGCATGCAACCTAAGATTTTGTTAATGAAGGTAGATCATGATGATCTGTAAGTCATTTGAGACAAGAATAAGAAATAACGTTAGAAAGATGGTTTTGTAAGACATATTTGATGTTTGAGGATGATGTCAAGTGATATGAGCTTTTTCAGCTATATATAAACCGTTGTTTACCAATTTTTGAAAAATTTAAATTTTTACAATTTTTTTTGGATTTTTAATTTTAAGTACTTTTTTTGAAAATTTTGATTGTTTTATTTTTTTTTATTTTTATTTTTATGGTCATAAAATATTATAGAAGAAATAACAAATTCATGAGACAATGTTAATAGTGACCATGAGGAAAAACTATGCCCTGGGTAGTAGAAAAGGCCATCGTCGGGACGCAAAAACATGCTCCAAGGAAATCAAATGGGTGCGTTAAAATAATTATTTATTAAAAATAATCATCATGACCAATATTAGAAGAAATTAGAAGAACCACGATGGTTTCAAGGTGCCTCGAGGGTGAGAAATGTGTCGTGGGAGGTAAAAATGGGTATATAAGCCATCACGGCCAACTCATTTACCACATTCACTTACCATTTACCGTTGATCAGAGCTCTGACCTATGACATAAGATGATGAGGGTACGGAACCAAAAACACCATGTGGATCACATGAGAGAGTACATGAGGCTCCCAACGGATGGACCCAAGTACACGAAGCTCTTTCTCACCCTTGTGATTTATCAACATTTAATTTGGGTTATTTTTCACGCATTTTTAGAGTAGAATTAGGGTAGTTTGGCACCGAAAATGTGCAAGCATGGCCCTAGGGGTGCATTTGTGCTACACTTTGCATGGGCATCACACATGCGCCTATGCATAACATGAATGCGCCTGCTATAAGTGGCTCTTTAGGTAGGAACATGCATGTGCATGTGCAAAAAGGAGTGCCCTAGTGCAAAAGGATACCCTAGGTAGGGGGTGCATGCACTGCTGTGCAAAGAAGGGTGTATGTAGTGCATATAGGGATGTGTTGGTGCTCAAAGGGTGTGTGTGGTGGTGCTTTTGGGCGTGCCAAAGTGCACAAAATTCACTTTTAGGTGCCTTTTTGGAAGAAAACCTAGGTTTTAGCAAACCCTAGTTGTTAGGAAAAGATGATACTTGTATAAAAATAGAAGAATAATGTGGTAAACTAGAAAAATTAAATGATAGAGTAGAAGAATAAATGACATATTAGAATAGAAGAATAGGATCATAATTAAATGACTCGATTGGTTTTGTAGGAGGACCTAGATAGGCTAGAGGTGTGGGAGTGACATGTGTGGCTGAGGCCTATGAGGAGACCTTTAGCCGATGCGACCATATTTTTCTGGAGATCATTTTAGAGGTGATTGGGCTAGCACATGTAGCTCATATGCCCCATATTACCATAGACCATGGCCTACTCACACCTTAGCTGAGAGATGGTGGAGTGAGAGCCAAGACATTCTGGTTGCCTATTGGAGAGATGAGCATTACTTTAGAGGATGTGTGGTGGATCTTGTGGGTTCCTATCCAGGGATGTTTGATTACTTACTGATGGTCATCCAGACCGGGTTGAGTGCTATACAACCATGAATTTTGGAGTGATATATACCCCATCGAGGTATGTCAGTTATGGTTAGGAGATGCATGGTCGATCAATGGCTAGGTCGAGTCATCTGTGTTCTTGCTAGCTCTTGTCAGTGACATACTTTCACCGATAAGACTAGTGCTCGGTTTCCCCTTGGCCTCATTGGAGTTATTCATGGCCTTCTGCAGGGAGAGGTTTACTATGTTAGTGTATATTGGCTCACTATACATAGATCTTCATCTGATAGCTTACCACAGATAGAAGTTTGTGGGTCCTGCTACTCTGCTGCAGATATGGGCTTGGGACCATATTGCGATGGCCACCCTACTGTTGGAGTTTTGAGAGAGCTTGAGTCATTAGAGAGCCTTTTGTTATGGGTTGGGTTCCAGTTGGGAGGATATACGTGGCCACTCAAGAGATATTGATTATTACAGGCATGAGTTTGATGAGCTATGACCCCATATGATTACATGGCGGCCATATAGGTTATATCAAGTGGCTTGAGGATGTTGTTGAGTTATGCACTACGATGGTAGATCATTTCCTTCTTGGGAGAAGGAGCCACATTATGGAGTGGTATAGAGTAGACCGGTTTACATCATTTTGGACTTATTAGAGGGATTCATGGGGCTGAGATGTGGTATGCCTTGAGAGATATAGAGAATAGGTCTTTCACATGGGGCCTCGGATCGAGTTAAGATTGAGCTCGAGTCATCATTTTTAGGTGGTTTTCCATCCTTGGGCATAGCGTGCACAGATAGTTGATCTTGGTACTACACAAGACTATACAAGTTGGTATACCACAATGTTACCTCGGTGCTTGACTATTTTCCAGAAGGTATTAGACATAATAACACATAGAGGATTTTAGGGCCCACTTCCTAAGGCACATGCACAAGGCCCACCTCTTAGGGCACATGCACCAGGCCAGGAAGATCCATAGGGAGGACAACAGTAGGTTCCCATATAATAGTTATTTATTCAACAATGGGTTTTAGTGCAACGGTAGGTGGTGGTGTGGCCATAGGTAGTAGTGCGGCCACATATATTAGCACCACAAATGCCTCGACAGGCTCCATTACGGGCACCTTTGCAGGGACCTCTATCACCCCCACATGAGTCCACCACATAGTCCACCGAGAGATGGAGGAGATGGTGGGGTGGAGAGCAAAAGATGGAGGAGGACATACTAGCCGATGAGTAGGTAGTTGAGCAGCCCATGGATGAGGATATTTAGGATATACTGGTGGTGGATATGAGGTGATTCACCTTGCAACACTAGCTAATAGGTAGTAGTCCCTATAGCTCCAGGCCATAGCTGAGAGAGACTTGGTGATCATTGAGAGAGATCAAGCTCATTCCTTATCGAGTGGGACCGAGGCTAAGGGAAGAGAGGATATAGTCTATGCTAGATTGAGATCAAGTGACTACAT
This sequence comes from Taxus wallichiana var. yunnanensis, assembly GCA_018340775.1. Classification (NCBI taxonomy): domain Eukaryota; kingdom Viridiplantae; phylum Streptophyta; class Pinopsida; order Cupressales; family Taxaceae; genus Taxus; species Taxus wallichiana. The sequence goes on along the minus strand of CM031239.1, from coordinate 508,386,707 downwards.
AGATAGCCTATAGCTATAGGTAGAGAGGGACCAAGTTGTCACAGAGAGATGAGCTATGGATTGAGTTGGCAGTGTGAGAGAGAGATGTGATGCGTTGCAAGAGTCGACACTTGCCTCAAGTTTTACAAGATTGATTGGACATAGTGCCATGGTGGCAGGTGAGGTGACATACTACAGGATGCAGTATTATGCGACCATACTAGCCGATCCAGAGTGATGAGTTCTTGAGTATAGTCAATATATGAAGCTTGTCTCATGCTAGATCACAAGAGTAGTCGCGATCGATCGTGATTGTACAGGGTCCTTTGGGACAACAAGCTTCAAAGAAGCATGGGTCTGTACAACATGGCACAACACCTTCTACATGTCCAACATCCCAGATGTCATTGCCTAGTGATAGATCCACACCAGAATTGGAGAGGGCTTGAGTCATGGATGACTTTTATTGATTTGATGTACTTACACGTATATTTTTGGTGTATCACCTCGATTATGAAGGCATACTTTTGGATGGATGTATATGTACTATTTTTATCATGCCTCGTGATGAAGGCACATTTTTTTTTGTATGATGTATGATATGTATTATTTTTTATCATGCCTCATGATGAAGGCATTTTTTTTGTATAGATGCCCATGATGGCCCATTATATCGGATGTACTTTTGAGACACATTGTTTTGTATGGACATTTATATTTGATGATGTATGATGATAGATGGATTATTGATGTACCACATGTTGTTTATGAGATATCATGCTTAATATGTATGTTTTATGTTTGTATCACATGTTTGTTAATTTATGAGATAGCCTTAGTTGATGTCATATTACATGTTGATGAGATACTTTTGAGTAAACCATGTTTATATTTTTGATATTGGTGTGGGGGGGATAGATTTGTGATCATGCGCAACCCCTCTTGCCCCATTGATGATATGGTATGTGATGATTAGCTTTAACATACATGCATGATGTAAACTTAGCATTTTTGATATATGATGTATAGATGTGATGGTTTTATGTGATATGATGATGAATATGATAATACAATGTACAAGTAAAAATTAACAAGCACAAGTTTAAACAAATCTAATCAAAGCAACACATTTATTTACAAGCATGCAAGATAAAATGAACTCAAAGAAATGAACTATATTAAACAACATTCAATCTAAGTAAATTGGTGAATTCAATCTAAAGCACACAACATGAAACAACAATGTAACTAAAAACCATAGAAACCAACAACTAAAAGTAAGAAAACTACTACTTTGTTTTTGCAAGCCAACTTTTGGAACATTTTTCACTATTTTTGGGCTTATCTCTAAGACAATTTTCTATTGTTTTGGAGTTTTCTACGAATGTATCTGAATGTTTTGATTTTTCCAAAGGACATATCTGCATGTTTTGGGGTTTTTAAAAGTTATACAAATGTTTTTGATGTTTTCTCAAAATTTTTCCAAATGAACGTGAAAGGGAAATGAAGAAATGTGGATGCCCCTAGTGTTAGATGGGATGTACTGTTAGATGGGGTACAGAATGCCACGTGGTATATGCTAGAAGTGATTTTATAAAGTTTTCCCCCACGTTGAGATGGGTTCATTCAAAGTTAAATTCTTCACATTCAAAAGGTAAGATTAGTCGGATCGGGGCAAGAAGGATAGGCTCACAAAGGATTTAGATGAAGGAAAAAAACTAGCTTAGGAAAAAGTTGTCATACCCCTAAACCTGAAATGCTTGTGAACAACGGACCCTCCCTTGGTGCCGAAAACTAGTTTTCACCAAAGGACTTGTCCAAAGTGCCACCATTGCGTGGTTTTCACTATTGGATGCACCTATTTATTTATCTTTATCTTTTTTTATTTTTATACTTTTTTTGCTTTTCTTGATATTCTAGAGACCCCATACTTAAGCATAGAAGTGCTTAAGATGCATTGCGTTCATGGGTTCTCAAAGCTCTTGACCATCTACATGGGCTAGCTTATAGGCACCTAAACCGAACTTGGTAACCACAACATATGGTCTAACCAATTGGGTTCAAATTTCCCTTTATTTTCACATGATCCTTATTGGTGTTCTTTGATTCTCTTTTAACACCAAATCTCCTACCTCAAATTGATGAGGTATGACTCTTTTATTTATTTTCACTCACACTCAATCCTTGATACACTTTAAGGTGATTGAGAGCGTGAAGTATTTTCTCATCTAATAGCTCCAACTCTTCCATTCGAGCTACCATGTAGTCTTCCTCTTCATTTAGGTAGTCCCTTAGCTCGATACACAAAGAAGGGATCTCGATCTCTAAAGGCAAATACAACTTCAGTGCCGAATACTAAGGAGTATGGAGTTTCCCCTGTGGGGGTGTGGATAGAAGTTATGAATGCCCAAAGGGTAGGGTGAATTTGTAAATTCCAATCATGACCTATCTTGTTCACCATCTTCTCCATGATGTGAATTAAGGTCTTATTGGAAGCCTCAACTTGCCCATTACCTTGAGGGTAATAGGGGGTTGAGAACTTAAGGGAGATTTGAAAGCATTTTGCAGAGTGCTTTCATGGTTTTATTCTTGAATGGTTTACCATTATAGTAATAATAGTAGAAGGGATACCATATCGACAGATGATATGGTTCATGATAAATTTAGAGATTTGGGCACCTTCAACATAGGTGAGAGGAACAACCTCTACCCACTTTGTAAAGTACTCAATTGTAGTAATGATGAATTTATGACCGTATATGAAGAGATAGGGTTAAGTTTCCCTATTAGATCGAGACCCCACTTTGAGAATGGCCAAGGGGTTGTGACAGGATGCAAAGATTGTGCCGATGCATGTATCAAGTTTCATATTTTTGACAATCCATGCATTTCTTCACATGGTTACAATAGTCATGCTCCATGGTAGGCCAATAATAGCCTACTCTAAGAATTTTCTTTGCAAGGAACAATCCCATTAGTGTGAGCCCCACAGATGCCTTCATGCACCTCCTTGATCACTTGAATAGATTCATCTGAATTTAAACATCGCAACAGATTCCCGTCGTAGCCTTGGTGGAAGAGGGTGCCCCCAAGTAGGGTATAATGGGCTATACGCTGGATGAGGGTGTGCATTTTCAGCATGGGAAATGTTAGTGGGAAATGTTCCATCATGAAGGTAATTAAATATTTCAGCATACCATGGTGAAAAGGGACCAACAACCTCGCACACCAAACAAGAGTTTGGTATGTCATATGCTATTGTTATGAGATTTTTGACAAAGAATGGCATGTCATTGTTCCCTGGTGGAATGCTTAACATAGATCCTATCGTAGCCATGACATCTGCTGCTCTATTTTGGGCTCTTGGTACCTACTCAAATGTTATCTTCTCGAAGAATTATTTCAAGGAGTCGACCATTCTTTTGTATGGTAGAAACTTTTCATCCTTGACCTTGTATTCATTTGTGACCTGTTTGATAATAAGCATTGAATCACCAATGCATTTAACTCTTCTGATATCCCATTTGATGGTCACTTCATCCCTGTGATGAGAGCTTCATACTTCTATATTATTCATGTAGGGGAACCCGAGTTGAAATGCTTGGGAATCAAGTCTCCCATAGGAGTAATTAACACAACTCTGACACCTGAACCATGAAAGGTAAAGGAGCCATCAAAGTATAATTTCCAAATGCTAGATTCCTCAAGGTACATGATGGATGCATCTGGTAGCTCCAGACTCAAGGGTTTGGTACCTGGTAGTGGAGCTTCTGCTAGTTGATCTGCTAAGACTTGTCCTTTTACTAACTTTTGATGAACGTACTCAATGTCAAACTCACTTAATAAGATGATCCAGTTAGCCATCTTTCCAGTTAGTGTTGGTTTGGACAATAAGTACTTTAGTGGATCGACCTTTGAAATAAGCTTGACTTTATGGTTGAGAAAATAATGGTGTAGCTTCGAAAAGAAAATACTATGACTAGGAAATCTTTTCGATCTACGGATAGTTGAGCTCATATGTTATCAATGTTTTCTCAAGTAGTATACAACCTTTTCTCTCTGCTCTTGATCATACTGGGCCAATAGTGCCCCAATCGCAAAATGTGTAGCAAGAGATGTAAGTAACAAAAGGGTTCTCTATGCCATGGGTGGCATGAGAATGGGGGTTTAGCCAAGTATTCTTTCAGTAGAGAAAATGCTTATTGTTGTTTTTTAAGGCCCCCAGTGAAATTAACATCTTTTTAAGAAGATGTGTGAATGTATGACACTTGTCTGCTAGATGTGAAATAAACCTTCTGATGGCCTAAATTTTCCTTGTAAGCTACACAGCTATCTAATATTCTTAGGAGGAGGCATTTTTATGATAGTGTGACCTTTGTAGGATCCACCTCTATTCCTCTCCTTGATACAATGAATCCTAGTAATTTCCCAGATAACACACCAAAGACACATTTCTTTGGGTTAAGGCGGACTTTGTAGTCCCTTAGGTGCATTGAAAGATACACCGCAAAATCTTTGGGTGCTCTTCCCGAGTTCTAGATTTAGCCAATATATCATCTACGTAATCTTCCATAATGTCACTTATCATATCATGGAAGATTATAGTCATCACCCTTTGATATGTAGCACCTACATTTTTAAGGCGAAGGGCATAACTTGGTAACAGAATGTGCCCCATGGGGTGGTGAAATCCATCTTGTGTTGATCTTCCTCTGTAATATTTATCTGATTATAACCTGAGAAGCCATCCATGAATGATAACATCTCATAACCAGCAAGTAGAATCGATGATCATGTCGATGTTAGGGAGAGGAAATTCATCCTTGGGAAAAGCTTTGTTAATATCTCTAAAATCGGTACACACTCTGATACTGACTGGATTTTTTTGAACTAGTACCACATTAGAAATCCACTCTGAGTAGTTGATAGGCCTGATGAAGCCTACTTCTAATAAATTTTCTAGCTCTACCTTTACCAGTAAGGTGATGTGAGGATGCATCTTTTAGATCTTTTGTTTGATGGGCTTGGCATCTGGGTGCACCACAAGGTTGTGTACCACTAATGCAGATCCAGTCCTGGCATGTCAGCATAAGACCAAGTGAAGATGTCTACATACTCTCTCAATAGTCATGTGAATGTTTTTATTCTTTGGCTGAGAGTGAAGCTCCCAACTTAACTATCCTCATGCAGCTCCTTTGTGCCGATGTTAACATCTATTGTATCTTCCACTAGTAACTTTGACTCATCCCCCATGCGTGCATAGGATCGGGAGGGAGATTGAGATCCTCCTCTTCAAAAAAAATGGTTCAAGGGAGGTGATCATCATCTTTATATGGGTATACTACCTTTTCCATAGGTTGTTCTACTTGTTTTCCACAAGCACCTCAAAGAGGTTTTTTTATAGGACTTCCTCTTTTATTTTGCAAGGATTTTCTTTGGAACTCTTGCCCTTGCTTTATTTTTTACTTAAGTGTCCATCTGCATAACTCTACTTCCTCTCCAAAGTATGCACATGCATTAAGTTGAATGGAGAACCCCTTCTTGTGATCATTTCTTGGAATGTTGTCTCTGATGCCTAAGAACTTGCCAATAGCTTCATCATTCTGAAACACATCAATAGGTACATGTTGTTGTTGATCCCAATTCACCAAGTGATGGGTAGATGAGAGTTAATATCTGATTTATAGGGGATACAATGGGGTGTAATAAGGGTTATGGTAAGGATAACCATGTTAGAGAATAGGTTGTAGAGGTGAGGTCTTCGTAAAGACTACATTGGGAATCTGTTTCACTTTCATTTTCAAAAAACTATCCTCACTCTCAGAAGAGACATACTCATTATCTAAAGGGTGGGATTCATACAAATGGATGCCAATACCCAATTTACCCACTATGTGATGAGGTATTGGAAGATTCTAATGAACCTTGCTCGTAGTGGCCACAACCACGTCCTTGGTATCTCATAGTAAGCATTATTTTGTTAGGAATAACATATCTAGATGACTTGTAACATGAATCCATTTCATCATCTTGAGGATGAAATATAATGTCATTGAGAATTATTTCATCTTCTAACAAGCCACCTAAAATGAAATTTGAAGGGAAATTCTCTCTTGATCTTTGGAATTTATAACATGGTCTACCACGTGCTTGGGTTGATAGAGGAATGTTTTGAATCATAAGGGCTTGCTGAAGATTATACTCTCCACAGTCATTGTTTATGACCTTCATCTCCCATGTAGAAAAAGGAGATTCCAATGTAGTTGTACCCTTGTCACTTGGGAGTCAGGGTGTTTGGATCCACTCGTGAAGTGAGGGCCTCGATTGAACATGGACAACAATTTCCATAGATGGACACTTGTAGATAGTGGGAAAGTACCCTGACAATGCTCTGCAATGAGAAAAGGGTTGGGGATCCCCTTGTATAGTAAGTCTATCCTTCATATTGCAACTTGAGACATTGATGATACGTTGATGGCACAACCTGCATGGCATGAATCCATGGGTGATGAGAAAGATGTTGTAGGGGAGCTCTAGGTCCAAGACATGGAACTTTGTATCATGAGTGATGGGACCGACTTCTAATGAGAAAGTGATCATCCCAGCTGATTTTATTTCTTCATTGTCATATGCCTTTATGGTGATGACTTTTGTCTCCATATCAGCTTTGTGCCACCTAGTTGATGAACTAATTTAAGAGTACAAATGTTAAGACCCGACCCACCATCCATAAGCACTCTCTTGACCTTCTTATGCTTGATTATTACCTCAATATGTAAGGGTAGGTTATGGGAGGGATTTTCAGTTAAGGCTTTTTTTGGATTGAAGGTTATGTGTCTTGTGGGAGTGATTTGTGCTACCATGGCTTGTAAATGTGTAGGGTCAACATCAATAGATACTCTTGATCCTTGTAAGGTTTTACAAAGTATATCCTTATGAACGTTAGAAATATTTAGAAGGTCTAAGATTGAAATCTTAGTTGTAGTCTTCTCTAGTTGATCTAACACATCATAATGACTCTCTTGAGGAGGAGGGGGAGTAGGTTTAGAATTTATAACAAGGTGAGCTCATCATGTTTCCATGGCACACTCTCTTATTTTAATTCTAATTGTATTGATTTTCTCAATGAGTGGGTCAACACAACCTATCAAGGCATCAAAATGGTCTTTGTTTGACATATAGTTGGCATTTTTATTCTGAGATGATTGTCCCCAATCTGGCTTTTTCTTCTCTTCATGATTGGGAAAAGGCTCTTTAAAGATCCCTAAGCTTTCGTTTGGAGATTTTGTGGTGGCAGTGGAGTCTACTTCAATGTCGCCATTGTCAACTAGGTCTTGAATGTAGTGTTTTAATCTTAAACACTTGTCCTGTTTTATGACCCTTCATGTGTGAAACCCATAGAATTCATTCTCTCTAAACCATGATGGTTTAGGTGCATTGTCCTCATAGGGTTGTGTTTTAGGGTACTTTACCATGTTTATGGCCTCTAACTGTTTTAGTATGGACAATATGGATTTAGATAGAGGGGTAAAAGTACATCATTTATACTTAGTAGGTGGATTTCCCTTTGCAAGCTTCAAGGGTGTGTGGTTCTGAATGACTTGTACCCACTTAGAATCTACTATCCCATCACCAATGACATTTTTGTTTTTATTATGAAAAAACTTTGGTTTATCGTTAGACTTAGAATCATTTTGATCATGGGAGAAAGGTTTTAGAGTCCCCTAGCTAGCAATGATTTTTCAATTTGACTCCCTTTTTCGATTACCTCTTCGAACGTGTTGCCACAATGCATTTGTAGGTGGAACGTAATGTCGATGGAGGTTGGGAAAAATATGCCTATCAACTATTTTTTGGGTATGGAGCAAGGAAAGTGGCTAGCTAATCCTCTCCATCATTGTAAAAATGCAAAAAGTTTTCATTGTTTCTTTGTTTGGCATTGTAGAGATCCAACATGGTGACATCATTCTCTATGTTAAAAGAGAAGTGTCTTATGAAACTTTCTGCTAGTTCTGGCCATGTTGATATGGATCCCTTAGGGATGTGAACAAACCATTCTAGTGTCGTTTCTCCCAAACTTTGTGGAAAGAGGTGCATAAGATAATTGTCGCTAAATGCTACCTCTTGACATGCCATATAAAAATATTTAATATGGTCATGAGGGTCACCTTTTCCCTTATATTTTCAAATTTTGGAAAATCAAAGTGTCTTGGGAAAGGTACCTGTAGCATGGCTTTGTCGAATGGGTAAGGACATAACTCATTGAACTGATATTTCTTGTTATTGCCACCGGTTTGGCCCTCTTGTAACACTTGAAGGGTGTTCTTCATAGTAGACCATTCTTGGTGGAAGAGTTGGTCTTCTTGTGGGTGGTGGCATAGGTCTATACAAAGGGTTAAGCCTAGGTGTATGCCCACCCCGATTCTTGGTGAAAAATTCCTCATAAGGATATTTTTGTGTCTCCATCGAGGAGTGTTTATTGGGAACTTGTGAAATGAAGCCTTAGGTTTTGCCTTTGGTATGGCTTGTTTCACAACTTTTGGTTGTTCCTTTTGTATATGTGAAGCCAAACTTTTAATTGGTGAGTGAGGGCTTGGACTGTTGTTCTAACGTAACCTCTTGAATGGGTATTTCATTACGATCTTTCATTAGGGGGAGGTTGTGCATGATGAACATGTTCTTCATGGTCTTCGCAATGAATTTTAATAGGAGGTAAATGATAGTCTCCATCATTTTGAAAGGTACTTCCTCATTATTTTGTCGTGCAAAAGTAGAAGTGTGACTTGGGTTTAATATGTCATCTATATGGTGATGAGGATGTTCCACTTCCTCTTCCCCTCGAACCATTGTGGCAATGAGAGAAGGGTCCACTATGGGAGGTAACCTAGCTCCTAGTTCCATAACACACATAAGAACCTCATGTTTGTTTTGAAAAATGTAATCGTCAAAATTGGTGGGAGGACGCTCTATATTCATACGAGGAGACTCTTCCTCTCCACCACTATGGTCAACCATGAGATTATCCTCTAAAGAGGGTTTTCACCTCCAAATATATCGGTTCCTAATCTTTGGGATCCCATCCTCGTAGTAGGCATACTCAAGATAGGAAATACAACGTGAAGAATTTCCACTAAGGTTTACTAAAAAGGACCTTAGTTAAAATTTTTACAGTGTAACGACGTTAAATTTCCAAAACAAGGTGACTATAGAATAGCCACAAAATTGATAGATCAAAGTAAACATGTGAACTAAAGAATAATGAAAAGCTACCCTAGCGAGGTAAAATATGACACAAGTTTTCCTTAGATTACTATAATGATGCACAATGCTCAAAATTTAGTTACACCAAATAGTTTATTCTCTAAGATTCATCTAAATAGGTTTTGACACCAAATAGTGACAACACAATATTATCAGTTAGGTCAAGTTTGCAATAAACAAGACCTAAATGATAAGAGAATGTTGACGTGATCTTCTAACAAGATATACTAAAAACCAGTTTCTAGACACTAACAAAGTCTAAGTTTTGTAAAATGGATGATAGCAATGTGAGCAGCGTAATGACACTATTTGGACACGTGAACCAAGCTTTTAGGAAAGCAATATTTTTAGTGTCAAAATGATGTTATCGTGATGCTAGCAATGTATCCTCAACACTCACAAAACTCAAGACAAAGCTAGGGTGTAAAAACTACGTCTAAGTATAACAAGAAATTGTTATGCGTGTGAGAAAGCGTAACACTACAATATAGAGATTTAGGCCTAGTTTCACAATGGAAACAAGATGTAAATATCTCAATTGTATGGCTACAATGTGGGCATATAACAACTCAAAAGAAGACAAGGATGAAATCACCTAACTACGATGATAATAAGTCTCAAATATGGGTTTTTGAGACAAGGGGCCTACTAGATCGTGAGTACGTACCATGCACACTTTCAACACTTGCGCTCTAGCATTGCAACCTAGTCGCAAGTAGAATACAAAAGTGGTGGACACGTGATATCTAGTGGTATCTGTATATGTTGTTTCCTTTTGTCCAAAAATGGGAAACAAGAAAACAAGGGTGTAGACCAAGTGGTGTTGAAATAAACTTGGTGTTATTTTGGCAGAGTTTCACCTTGTCTTAGGACAAGTGAAAAACTAGGAAAAATGACACTAAGTAGATTTCGTGATGAAAATCACATGGTTTCAACTTTAAGAGATTATTTCCCTTGTTTGAAAAAAAAAAGTTTGAATCTAACAAAGTTGTCACTTTGTGAGAGCTCTCAAGTATAACAACTAAGACAAAAATAATGGCTCCAAGCTAGCAAAGCTTCCTAGGTGGTTCTCTCTCTAGGTGTCACAAGATATCTAGGAGTGAGCTTGATTTACCAAGGTTTCCTAAGGAGTATCTTGGCTTTACTTTACCCCCTTCAGTATAATGAGCACCGAAGTGTGTTCAATTATACTTTCACTGGGGTCATGATATGGATATCTTTGACTCTAATCTCACCAAGGTGTACTAATCAAGTCGGTAGTGTGGAGCACTTTCCTGTTTCGTTCACAAGGTTCCCTCTTGCATGAACTACTTTAGGGTTCCTATGACCACCCCCATTATTGTAGCTTAAGGCTTATGCTAAAGGGGTTATGTCCTAGTTAAGTGGATGAGCCATAGCTCTTAACCGAAACCTACAATACGGTGTTTTGAATGGTGTGTTGGTGTATTTTTATCTTTTGGATTAAGCAATTTGGTTTAGACCACCAATGACAACCTACAACACACGTGAATGTTAGATTTTGGTTTTAAAGAGAGATCCCTTCTTTCTTTGACAAGTCATTTTAGGTCCTTCACACAAATGATTAGTAGTTTCAAAAAGGTTCACAATATCATAGAAAGAGGATTAAGTGTTGTTTTTGTTTCTCAAGATCACACTAGGTGCAAGAGAAGAGCATACACAACAAATAATCCAACTAAATAGAAATGCAAAGCTTGTAAATCAACTAACTACCATAAACATTTGCAAAAGTAAGGTTTATTCCCAATTAATCCAAGTGCTTCTTAATGAGAGACTAAAAATTGATTTTGGTTCCCAAGATCACACTAGGTGCAAGGGAAGAGCATACACAAATTTTTAGCCTTGATTCTTTATTAAGTGAAAAATCTCTTAAACTAAAAGATCAAGCATATTAATGAATGATGATTTTTCTTACTTACTCTAAAATAGAAAAAAGTGGTTTAGAAGTGCTTTTGTTTCCCAAGATCACAATAAGTGCAAGGGAAGAGCATACACACCCTATTCCAAACTCAAATAAAGCATGAAAAATCACTTATCAAACCCTAAGTCAATTTTAAAAAAGGTTACTTATCAAACCCTAAGTGAATTTTGTTAGGAACATTGCTCTAAAATCAATAAATTGACAAAAATAACATCTAAAAACCCTTAAAAACTAATAGGAATCAAAAAAATTGAAATTTTGGAACTTGATTTTTTTACCTAAATGCATAGTGTGCTTGAGTTTTGAAGCAGGTGCACACCCATGGAAGCACCTCATAGAAGACATATGTTTAACACATAGATTGCACATCTCTGTCAAATTTACACAGTCAGTAGTGCACAGGCATGCCGAGAGAGGCATAGTGCAACCTTTAATGTAAAGGTGCAAGCTTTACTCAGAGACCAAAATTTGTAGTGTTGCACAAGCATGTGAGGCAGAGAGGCACATGTGCACTTCTTGATGCACATGCATAGGTTTTAATGCACAGTGCACGCCTTTGGATGCAGAGGCACACTCTTCAATGCACAAGCGTAAACTTTTCCGTGTGGTGGCCAAAATCTAAATTTTGAAAAAAAAAATCTTCAAAAAGCTCCAATCTTTGATATTTTGAGGCAATTTTGACAAGGCTTCACCTCCTTATATCCTGCAAAAAGCATAAAAACACAACTTCTACCACTAATCTAGTTGAAACAACTTTTAAAAATGGAAATTGATCTATAAAACTTTGAAAATTACTCTAAAACTTTGAAATTAATCTAAAATCTTGAGAAACTAATCTAAAAGATTGAAAGTACTCTAGAAAGCTTGAAAGTAAACTAGAAAACTTGAAATTAATCTAGGAAACTTGAAACTAATCTAAAACTTGAAATGAAAAACTTTGAAACTAAGTTAAAAAGCTTTAAAAATTGAATGTAATGGGGTATTGTCCCACCGGGCGTGCCAAATGAAAGCACCCTAAACTTTACAAAGAAAATTGCATGACTAAACAAGGAAAGCTAACACCATTTCCATCCATCTAGTCAAGGATTCTAAGTCTAGGAATGTAACATTAAGATAGAAACTTAAAATGCTTAACTAGTATGAAAACAATGCAAGATCTAATTAAACATGCCTACTAATATTCTTGAATTACCTAACATGGGCCTAAATAGACGTAAGAGAGAAATCAAATGGTTATGGTTGTTACTCCAAACAATGGTGAAATGACCTCTCAAATGACTTGTTAAGTCACTTTAGATTATTCATCTACTAACCTGTTGAAGATTTTAGACAAGGATTGAACTTGGCTATATATCATATTTATTATATGAGATGCAAATCAAAAGCATGATGTAAAGTATTAAAGGTAAGAGGTGAACTCTTTTTATAGTTTTCCTTTTGGGAGAAACTTGTATTTTGGTGCATGTGGGACTAAAAGCCCTAAATTAGATTAGAATTGCTAATCATGATTAGGCCTAACTAATCACAATTAGTGAATTACCAAGTGATTAAGAGGTATGGAGCCTTAATCAACTACTTAGGGTCAACTAAGAGGCTAGGATAATATTTTGAATCTTGTTGAGACATTGTGGAGGTGAATGGGGTGATTTTGAGTGGTCATAAGAGGGTTTGAGCCAATATTAGGGTATATTGACTAAATCAAGGGCAAAATAGTCTTAATTAGCTAATAACACTAATTATTTTGGAAGAGGATTTTGACCTACGATTTGATGTTCATTGGCATCCTGAATGTGGAAAAGGGTGGATAATCAACAAATAATCATTAATTAACCAGAATAGAGGGAAAGTGTTAGTTAATTAGCGGAAATCACTAATTATAACGGAATTGGCAAGAATGAGAGTGATTTGTGTGTGTTTTGGCTATAAGATTACAAAAACAGAATTTAGGTGTCTACACTATGAATTATAAGAACCATGGATATTATTTTGCAACTTAATAAATCTTTCTTTTGTTGTGAAGGTAGATGTGATTTGACCTCCCCCTCTCGAAAATAAATCTTTGACAAATCATAGTTTCTAATTTTGGGAATCAAAACGAATTTTTAATGTTAAGAAACTTCTAGTAATCAATCAAGTTATATGATGTATTCACAATAAGACAAGAAAACTAAATTGGATGAAACCAGTATAAGCTAAGTGATAAACGAACCAAAAGGAATGTGGTCTCCAAAAAGGAAAATGTGTGCTTTCATGTTAAGTACTTCCTAAATCTTTGAGGTTAAATAATGAAATATGAATATAATAAAGATGTAACCTACAAAATGTGGTAATGTGGAAGGTGTTCATGGGTGATGTGAAAGTATTGGTTGGGTCATGGTTTTGTACCCATTTTTTGTAAACGTGTGACTTTGACGTGTCGGTGTTGTCTTTTTAATTATATGACATGTATGTTGTTATGGTGGGTGCATGTTTGTGCTAGTGTCACATGTGGTGTGGAGTTTGGTGAGTAAACCATGTATTATCTTATAACAAGTAATGAGAGTAATATATAATATATATATATATATATATATATATATATATATATATGGTCTTGTGTTTGGGTCCCACATGGGTGGGTGCTACAGTTGGTATCAGATCGGAGGTTCATACTCTCGAACCTCTGGGACAGTTTGGTGTTGTGAGGATTATTCATGATGGTGGAAGAGTAATGTGTTAATTTGTTGTGATGTGACAAACTTGGTACTTGTGATAACATGAATGCACCTGTTGTGCATACCACTTGGTGTGGGCTTGTAATGATGTTGATGTGATTCCCGATGAGAGTCTCTCTCTCTCTCTCTCTCTCTCATGTATTCAATGTGAATTTCAAGTGTGTTACCACCTTTGTGTGTAAAAGAAATGTCATTATGGACTACGAAGCATTGTAATGTTTCATTATCTTGTGATATTGTATATGGGTACTAATGTGTTGTATGAAAAATGTTTCATCGTGAAATTTGTCTTATCATGTTTCCACCATGTTGTGATGTATCATGATGTTATCTTACAAGTGATGTTGTAATGGTGTATATGTTGTGATGTTAGTCACTATATTCATCGTACATTGTACTCATACGATACGTGATAGGTTCATGTTGAGAATTGGGGACAGATGGTGATTTTATGACCCCCCTAATGTATTGTACTTACAATTTTGGTGCATTATATGTGGAAGTGTATGTGTTGTAAGTTGTGGAATTATTATTCTATTATACCCCGTAAATTTTACCATGCGTAAGACATTATGGTTGTTGTGCATATGTCTTATTGTGCTAGTAATGTAGTTATGTGTATGTTGTGTACCCTACACTAACTGACCCTAAGGGAAGAAATCAAGTAAAAGTGTATGTATGGAGTGAGAAAAGTGGACCGTTGACCATTTGACTTGAGTTGAGTATGACCCAAGAAGTGGAGTCTAACATAGACTGAAAATCCACTTCTATTCATTTGGTATGTATGTGTTACTCACGGGAGCCATGCATATTGTGTTGCATGGACACCTTAAGCTCAAGTAAATGGCAACATGTACCTCTTTATCTCTCTCTCATAACTAGTTGTCTTATAGACAACCTTGTGTGATTACGACTATGTGTTGAGCCTTGTGGGAGTTTGGAGGTGATGATTCGATAGAGACTATGGCAATACATGATTTTGATAATTATTATTTATATTTTACAAGAGTTGAGGCTCGATATCCAAGTGTCAACAACTCGATGAGTACCCTTTGGTGGCCGTAGAAGGGCCACGTAGTGATCATAATGTGATATTTCTATGTTCGTATTTTATTCGTAATTGACATTCTTCTCTTTTTCTTAAGAACCAACAATTTTCTTGAGTGATGTATCTTTAAATATTTGGGCATTTAATTGGTTTTGTGCTAACAAGAGACTTTTGCATTATTGCGGTTGTTTAGCCATTTATTTTTCTTAGTTTGAAACTTGCTTTTGGAGCTTTTTTTTCTAGCCTAGCCCAAGGCTTGGGATTTTTGTGCCACTTGGCATTTGAAACATGATTGTTATGTTGGTTCTAATGTCATGTTATGTGTTGGATTAGGGTCATGGGATTCACCATGGAGTGGTTGGACCTATGGACCCACTTCGTTGTATGGGGGTATACCCCAAGGGGGTCATAGGGTTGTGTAGTATTGAACTACATGTTACTATGCCACTTGGGTGGAGGTGATGAGGCTTCTATGTGCCTAGGGCCATAGGGTGATCAACCTCATTAAATGGAGAGATAAGGTGATGGGACTCTTGGTGAGTGACCTGATATGGAGAAATAAGGAGATGGGGCTCTATGGTGAGTGACCCAACATGGAGAAATAAGGTGATGGGGCTCTATGGTGAGTGACCCGGTTTGGTTTTGGCACTATGATTCTTTCTCTATTGGGAGGCATATGGAGTGGTTTTGGGAGGCATATGGAGTTGTGTGGAAATGTCTTATTCTTATCTTGAGACTATGTTTCATTGTGTAAAAATATAAATTCTCCCTTTGTGACATCTTATCATTTGGCATTCTTGCATATCAAGTGAATATATATTTGTATTGTGAAACATGATGAAACTTGTTAAAACCTTCACACTAGACCATACCGCCATGAGAAAAAGTATGAAAATGACCTTGTGTAAAACAATCCTAAAAGGAAATTCTTGTAGCCAATCATTCTTACCATGTCTTGCAAGATGAAAATAACCTCCTATACTTGAAAACCATTGATCAATCTTTGTGATGGAAAGATTCTTGTCATGTTAAAAAAAATGGAAATAATTGTAGATCATACTCTTTGCATTTTAGTCCTAGAATATTTCTTTTCTCTCCTCTATGTATCACCACATGTGCAAAATAAACTATCACCTCCGACCCTTCAACCAGTTGGAAACAATGAAAACTTGTTGGCTTATGGTATTTGATTATTTTGATGTATGATGATGACTTTTTGTTGTTCATGATATTGGGAGGTGGTGGATCATGCTTGGTACTTTGGGAGATGTTATTACTTGTTATTTCTTGGATCATGGATCCCATTTGGGAGTATTGATGTTGATATGCCTTATTGTGGTGTTTATGTTGATCGATGAGTTACTCTGTGAGTCTATTATGTATTGTGATGTTTGAGGTTTGATGCTCCCCTTTGTTGACATGTGTTTTGGATCTTATGTCTTGGGGCATAATGGGTATTGGAATTTTGAGTTGTGTGGACTACATGTTCTTTAATTGATGCATTAGAGTTAGAGGTCGTGTGTGATATGGATCTAATCAGGGCATATGTGTTGAAAATTATATGTTTTGTGGACTACATGTCTCCTTCCATGGTGGGGTTAGAGGTCTTGTGATGTGATTCAGTCATGAAAATGTGTTAAAATATGTTATGTGGTTGTTAGTATTGTGCTTGGGACCTTGTGCAACATTGTGATGTCAATTGTTTTGGGTAACCTATTGGAAATTTGAAAGTTAAAATCCTTAACAAGTGATAACATTATGAACATGAAAAAGTAAATTTGACAATCGACACAACTAATAAATGGTGAATACCCTTATGAGAAACACATATGAATGTGTTTTGAAATGAATATCAAAATTTGGATCTGAATCCACTATGGATTTGAATTGTTAGATTAAGAGGTTTATAAGCTTGAAAAAAACTAAGAACATGTTTTAGGAAAATATAAATGAGTAATAAAATAATGAGTAATGTCAATCTTCTCACAAACATAAGAAAAATGAGAAAAATTTAAAATATGCTTAACTTGTTGGTGGTTGTGTATTAAGCAACATAACTTTTTCTTTTGCTAATAGAAATTGTCATTTGTCGATTTTCCATGCTTACTCTATCCTCTTAGTGCCCAGAGTGTGTGCATCATGGATGATGCTTTTGTAAGGGAGGGAGATGTAGTGCCCCTCCCATTACCACCTCTCGATCGTAGTTGTGTGGGCTCGATTCATCTTGGTGGATCTTGGTTTGAGTGGGTTCGTTGTTCTAGCGTCATCATGTTGACATTATGAATAATTTGTAAAAATGGTAGCATTTAAATTAAAAATTTGCGCCAATAAAATAATAAGGGTAGTTTTGAAGTAAAAGTAATTTCGACTAACCTTTTGGAATCCTTGAAGGATGTCCCCATGTCTTGACTTTGTGAGGTGAATTCATTATTCGCATAACTCATCCAACTTCGGGATCATTCGCGAACCTTGAGTTTGAAATATTTATAAATTTATGTTATATCGTTAAATATTGATCTAACTCAATTGTATTTTTTTCGATATCAAAAGAGGATTTGACATAATTTTCAATGAATATATATACATGTTAATTATTGAGGTGTAACTTAGGGATGGGGGAGGTTTGATTAAATAAAATTTAAAAATAAAAATAAATCATGAAATTAGCAATGAAAGAGTTTCAAATCATTTAAAAATAAATAAATATTTAGAATTCTAAAATCTCTCCAAATTATTTTGGAGCTTGAGCCAAACCACATTTCAAGAAGAATAAATTAAAATTTGGGATTTATTTTGTTTTTTGAGAAGGAATTAATTAATTTTGGTTTTCCCGTGAGATGTTTTTTAGAGGAATTTTGGAAAATTCTTGGATGAAGAATGCTTTTTAGGAAAAATTTTGGGATTTTGTGGATTTGGTTTGAATGTTATGTGAAGTAAGGATATTGTGATTTTTTTAGAGTGCAAGCTGTCAACCAAAAATGGAGACTTAAGCATGCATATGCAACACACAATTTGTAATGTCATGAGCAAGTGGAATGTGGCCTTTTTCTGTAAATGTCTACAATTTTTTAAATGAATTGATTTTGCAAAGAAGTTGGTGACTTTCAACAAAATTTACTTCTTGTGTCAAATCTGGAGTGTGGATGGTAGGTAAGGATGGTGCCCCAAAAAAAATACAAAAAGGTGCCACAGTCTTCAATTTTGGGCAAAATTTAAATATTCTCTTGCCAATTAATGGGTGTTACACATGATTCACAAAAGGTTTCTTTTTAAAAAATGAACCAACCCATAGCTTTTTGACACATGAATTGTTTGTTTTAATGCCTAGAGGTAAAAAGGTGGTCAAATGGTATGAAAAATTGTTCCATGGAATGCATAAATGGCATATGCAAAAATGGATCTGTTTGAAATGGTTTGGAAATTTTCAAACAAATGCAATTGATAGTGGTAAATAACTAAAAACTCCACAGACCTTCCTAACATCAAGAAATTTTTGTCAAATATGTATTTTTTTCTTGAGAATCTTGCATGTATGTGAGTTATTTGACAAAATTTCTTGATTTGAAAAGAATACAGGAAGCTAGTTTCCACAACCCCTCCCAATTTTTGATCAAAAAATGTCAACCAAAATTGAAAATTGGGAATTTGAGAAAAATGCATCTTGGATCAACATTAAAGCTTGGACGATTTTACGGGAAAGTTAAACTTTTTTTAATGAGTTGTTTTTTTTAGATTGTCTTTTGGAAACTTTCAACAAGGGTGCAAAATGAGGAGTTGCATTTTCTTTCATGTGCATACTTTTTTTATTTGTTTTGGGATGCCAAAGATAACTTTTAGATAACCATTGCACATGGCATATCATTTGGTTGTTTTAATGCCTCAAAAACATATTTTCAATACCCATATGCCCATGTGATCACATGCCTACTGCTTGAACACAAATTGGATTTTCAAAAAAGGCTTAGATCCTGGAATTTTAATGATTTTAGGAGGATTCACAAAGTCCATATTTTGAAAATGCACAATGATTGGCTTGTTGTAAGGCATAGATCAGTATGGAAACCCACCAATGTTAGTTTAAAGAATATTGCTTAAAAAAGAACATGTAGGGTTGAGGAATGTTTTTCAAATGTAGTTTTGGATGAAAAGGAGTAAGAATTTTTGAGAAATTTCAAGATATTTGGTCTCATCATTAAATGGTGATGGTGAATTGCGTGAAATAGGTATGGTTTTCCCTTATTCTTGCATTTAAATTACACACTCTATCATTCCTATGTGGTTGGGTTTCAATAATTTTAGATCATTGAAAAAAATAGAATGAATGTTATGAATGTTTAACTTTTACCATTTTCAAAAACCTTCAAAACATAGAAAAATTAGCCTCGGAAATCAATGCACATGGAGTGCCACACCCAAATGTACCGTGAATCCATAGAACTTCAAATTTTGATCCCTAGTAATGTAGGACACCATGGGGAAACTTAACTTGGTTTTTGAACTCTTTTAATGTCTTTTCGAGTGAGTCTCAAGCCCATTTTAGTATATCAACCACTTGTGGTGATGTGCTCAATTTAATAAAATGTGATCGGTTCGGCTTGCAAATGCCTCTTCGTTTGAGTGAAATTAAAAATACCACCACCTACCTCTAGAATTCCAATAAGAGAATTGGAACCAACTCTTAGTTATGCAAAAACACTATCGGGATTAGTTTTTGCAAGTGGGTTTTGAGGCCCTCGACCATTGTGTGATAGGAAATTTTAGTTGTGTTTACGATTATCAGCCCCGGAGATACCCTTGTAACTTGAGCATTGTTCATCGTATTCGAATTTCCGTTGAATGATGAAGTCTCTGTATATAGGGAATAAGTAGGATTATCCAAAATTTGTGCTTGAACTCAAGATGAGTGTTTTTGGGACCCAATTTTAAGCAATTTTTGTTTTTGGTCAGTTTTCTCAACTTGCTACTTTAGCTAGAAAACTCCTTTTGAGGGTCCCATTTGACTCTAACCACCATGTGTGTGACCTTTTTAATACCATCACAATGCTATGTAGAGTATTATTTGATCTTTTATCTTGTATGAATGGATTTTGAAATGTATGTGTTTTTCTCTCTCTCCTCTTCTCTCTCCAGAAATGAATATGATACTTTGGTTGATTTGAAAATGTAAATGAATTGGAAAATGTAAATTGGTTTGAAATGAAATGAAAATGGACATGAAATGCAAATGGTTATGACATTGTGAATGGAAAATAAAATGTCTCTTAACCTTTCTCTCTCATCCTTCTCTCTCTCTCTAGAACCAAAAATGTAAAGTGCAAATGAATGTGAAAGTGTGAATGCGTGAGAAACAAACTCTCTCTTCTTTCTCTCTACTATCTCTACCTCTCTCTACTCTTTATTTGAAATTTTTTGAAATGATGAATGTGTGGATTTATGCTTGAGTGTAGGGGATTTCCATACCAGTTCTAGGACTGACCTGCGGTGGTTGCAGGTACAGACAATAGAGAAGAAAAACGAACTTGTGTGTTTTTTTATTAACATATTATATGAAAATAATGTAATTTTATAATATATATCAATATTGTTATG
Source organism: Taxus wallichiana var. yunnanensis (assembly GCA_018340775.1). NCBI lineage: Eukaryota > Viridiplantae > Streptophyta > Pinopsida > Cupressales > Taxaceae > Taxus > Taxus wallichiana. The sequence continues at coordinate 508,366,177 of CM031239.1, read as the reverse complement.
AATGGAATGCATTATTTCATTGTTTCCATGATGTATACCATATTGTTGCATATTGATGAAATGTACTATTTCTTACGTAGTTGTACTTTTGCATGTTTAACTAATTCCACACTTAGTTGTATTTCATTATATTTGGTTAGGTAAATGAAGTTGATTGTATCATGTTGCATTGGAAAATGATGTAAGAGGATCCTTTTTATTATATCCAAATCATCATCAAGAATGAAATTGAAATCATGTTATTTAAAATTGTTTGTACCATCGTAATTTTGGATGTGATTGTACCAATAAAATTGATGGTAGTAATCTGGTAATGGCGTAATTCATCTATATGCTAGTGATGTATTGACCTAGGAAATATCTTAGCCTTCAAAGAAAAATATAACAACTTACTATGTGTGTGTTTCCATTTTTGGGTGGAAAGTGTCAACCAAACTTATAGTTTGAAATATCAACCCTTATGGTATGGAATGGTCCCTTGAGCTTAACCTCATTCCTTGTTTTATATAGTGTAATTGAACACCTCTTGGGACATCATCTACACCTTAGGAATGGAAGTTTTTTCTTAGCCTTTGATTATAGGAACACCTTTGAGTTTTGGAGGTCTTGGGGGATTAAGTTGTTGAATGCTAGCTTTGGCTTGTAGTCGGGCATAGATCCTTTGGGGTAAATGGGAATAAATTTAAAACTAATCCTAGGAATTTTTTGAGGTTAATATGTGGACATAATTTTTGTATCTAAACCTTAGCAGGTGGGATTGTTAATGATAGGATGTTGGCCCATTAGAAGGTGAAAATTGTGACTTGTTCCTTACCCTTGCTAAGTCTCATTTTTCGACATTAAAGATAATATGAGATATCTCCTTTGAGAACATGATATTCTAGAACATTAACTTTTGACTTGAACACTAACCACATGTGACCTTTTGTATCTTATAAATGCTCCCAATCATCCCTATCTTCAAGGTGTACCACAAACCTAATTTTAGCTTAAGATTCTCCTCTTATCATCATGAGATCTTTTCCCTCGCAATGAAAACTAAGTGAAATGGTGAGTAGCCATGCTCTTTAAGAAACGAACCCATAGTTTGAAAACAAGTGTTGGGTGACGTATACGTGTTCAAAATTTTTAGAACTAACATTGTGTTTTGCAAATTAATGGCAATTGAAATGTGGATCAATTAGTGTACACTTATATTAAGATATTCATGAAAAAACTATTTTCATAAAGGAGTTTGTAACTTGTTTTTGTTTTGAGAATGTATCCTTGTGATGTCAGGATATGAATTATAAGAACCATGGAGATTATTTTGCAGCTTAATAAATCTTTCTTGTGTTGTGAAGGTAGATGTGATTTGACCCTCTCTCGAAAACAAATATTTGAGAAAGCATAGTTTCTAATTTTGGGAATCAAAACGTAATATATAAATGTTAAGAAACTTTCTAGTAATCAATCAAGTTATATGATGTATTCACAATAAGGCAACAAACATTAAATTGATGAAACCAATATAAGTTAAGTGATAAACGAACCAAAAGGAATGTGGTCTCCAAAAAGGAAAATGTGTGCTTTCATGTTAACTACTTCCTAAATCTTTGAGGTTAAATAATGAAATATGAATATAATAAATATGTAACTTACAAAATGTGGTAATGTGGAAGGTGCCCATGGGTGATGTACAAGTATTGGTTGGGTCATGGTTTTGTACCCATTCGTTGTAAACGTGTGACTTTGGACTATGTCTGGTGTTGTCTTGTTAATTGTATGACCTGCATGTTGTATTGGTGGGTGCATGTTTTTGCTGGCATCACATATGGTGTGGAGTTTAGTTATTAAACCATGTTTTGTCTTTTAACAAGTAATGAAAGTCAAAAAAATCATCCTGGTATTTTTGGTCTTGTGTTTGGGTTACAAATACATGTACTATTACTATTACTATTAAAAAGGGGAGGCTATTTCCATGACACATTCCAAAGTATTGTTAATCATTGTCTATTTTCCAAGAACAATTTTTTTTTATGTGACAAGTGAAAATTCATTGGGTACAAGTTTCTATTTTATTCTCCTTTGATAAATTCATCAATCACTTTCAACCTAAGAAACTCACAATTCTTCACCAATATGTTGTAGATAATTTTTCCACTTTAGATAGTTACACCCAAACAAACTCTTACTTGGGGTTTGAACTAGAAAGTGTACAATTTGATCACGCCTTCCTTCCATCTAACCCATCTTACTAGAAAAATATTACATTAAACCAAAATAGATATTAAATATTTTTAATTATAAAGTAGTAAATTCCATTATCAACATCTACACACAACTCGAAACATGAAATAACTAGTAATTACCACTCTAAAAGTGATCTCAACATGAGAAAGTTCTTTCTTAATAATGGAAAACATGAATGCATTTTAGGTATTTGGTTGGAATAAAAGATCTTGAATAATGTAAGTTGGTACCCATTCCAAGTCACTTCAATGGAATATGCCAATGTATTGATAAGTTTATGAGAACTTTGGTTCAAGTTTGTACTAATAAAACACAATTATAAACCCACTTCTTCATTATTTATATGAGAAATTATAAAAATATATATAATGTTGAAATACTTCATATAAGGATTCAAACATATCTAGATCTCAACTCTCTCTCCTATAAATACTCAACAAGATATAGTATTATCTCAACCACAACCCTAATATCTCTATAAGTTGTTTTATGTACATTACAACAATAATATATTATTTCCTATTATTACTCTCACACACAAATTATACCTACCCACATTAATATTATTTTCACACAAATATTCTAACTCACCTACTAATGTGAGTACTAACACAATAATTCTTAACAATCCCCCTTAGTATGAACATGGGAAGAAAAACCTTCGTCTAATAAACCAACATGTTGCTCTAGAGCTTGCACATGGTCTTGACCTTCCTACGTGTCACATTGGTTTCATACACTCGAATTTGGAAACACATCAACCATTAATAGAGAAACTAAACTTCATGGTAACATCACCCTAACTATCAAAAGTAGTGGGAACACATATAACACCTTCTTTTTAAGAATGAAAGGTCTTATCCATCACATGTCTTTGTAAGGTTGGCCGATCAACCAACCAATGGGGTTTTTACCACTATTGAGGATTTTATCATTGGTTGGTTAACTAATCAGCTTTACAAACATATGTGATGTTTAGGTTGAGCACTCAAGAACATATCCTTCTTCAACTCCTATGCTTGAATATCCATTTCATGATCACATCAAGGGAAAGCAATGAATTTCATGCTCACACCAAACAAAACAAAATGAAATAAAATGTGATAACATGGGTACTCACTATTGCATTTACTGAGACAACGCCGCTTGATCACGCACACCATATGAAACCTATACTACCACTGCAAGTCCACATTTTCGTTAGTAATTTTAGCACATAAGTATTTATACTATCTCAAACGTTTCCCGTCGTTAGCAAGAACTAACAAGAGGTCGTTGATTTCCCCGCTTCCTCCATTGTCTCCATCCTCTCGATTTGTTGTTTCTTGCTTAGTGGATAAATTTTTAAAGCTCAAATGTATATCATTTTTATAAGATATATCTCCCCCATAATTTGGATGCATATGTTGGGTTCAACTTATATTGGATCTTTAGTATGAGACAAATTTTGAAGACTAACTTTGGAATTTTGATGACATTTATTGGCTCAAAATTAATTGACTATTAATTTTATATCATATTTTCACATGATAAAAATAGAAAACAACTTACAAATTAATAACTTAACCACTTAAATGAGGTAACCCACCGGATAACGAAATTATAAACCACATAGACTAATGGTATTAGATGCAATGAAAATGAGGGAGATTAATAACAAATCCTATCAATAATTTTTAAAAATATTTATAATAAACAAGATTTATTTGCAACACATACATAAATGCATCATAAAGTCTCAAAGTATAAAACTTAATAACAAAAAAGTTATTGCAAATTACAAAAGAGAAAGCAACATATAATAGTTTACATTAAAATAAGGGGAAGGGCACGAATTGGTGGACATGCATGTAGTGCCCACCTTTTTCTGTATTCTCATTTTGGTCGATAGCGACTCATTGTATCTAGACTATTATTATGACAGGGACATTATTGCTTATATTATTATTTGACAGGGATATTATTACTTTAGTTTGTTATTTTTATGTGGCATTGTTCATGATATTGTATTTCATAAAGCACTAAGATGCTAACTCTTCTTGACAGGTTTCCTATGGGGCACATGATGCCATTATTCATTTATCAAATATTGTGTTATGATGATGTTATCATGAATTAATATGGGCATGATTTTGCATTGGTATTGGATCCAAATTTGATGTATGATGTTATATCGTCTCATTTAGTTGATGATGCATATTATGATATACTGCTAGTTTAACATGACTCATATGGATGTTTGATTTCGATGCATATGATATTGTCATATTTTTTATCATATTGGGAAGATATGAGGTTTGCATTGAGTGTGCAAGTGGCAGGTAATTGATCATGAGAATAACATGGGATTTAAGGAACACACGCCAATTAGAAAAAAAGGCCCTAATGGTCAAACCTCTTCTTCTTATCGATTATGACATCTCATGTGTGTGCCATGTCATGTTGGTTTTCTTGGGTTTGGGAGTGTTAGCCTAATTTTCCTTTTATCATGGTGATGAATTATATGTTTCTTAGCTACTTGTTTTAAGTCTTTTCCTTTGGTTAATGCTAGCTAATGTTTTATGCTACCCCTTTGTTATGTGGTTCTAACATCTTTTGTGGTTTTGAGTTGATGTGCTGAGTTTAGGTGGATTAGACCTCATAATAATGGATTAGGTGAGCCTAATTGCCCCTCTTAAATGCCACATTTTTCCTAAACTCGGATTTGGAAAAAATGTGCCATTTAAGAAGGGTAAATGGCAAGCAAGGACCTCATTTGCATGGAAAAGAGGCCCTAACCCCCATCCCTATGGGTGGGTGGGATATTTTCAATGTAAATGAGGCCCATTGGCTCATTTTTCCCCTCCCCACACACTTCATATTTATGGGGCTTTGATTTTGGGGAATGTTTGGGAAATTGGAAATCTCCTCATGATTTCCTTGAGCTTATTTTTATTTTCCCCCATTTTATTTTGTTGCAATTTTGTGGCAAGTTGATTGGATTTGGTTTTGGTGGAGGGTGCCATTTGTCACCCTCCCATTGCATGTCTTGGGTGGATTCTCTTCTTCTTAACCCTTCGTGTCCTTAGTGATGGGGTTCTTTTTTTGAAAAAAATTGTGGGAAGCTTGGGAGCTTGAAGGAGACTTGGAATCTTTAGGAGACATTCTTGGATTTGGCTTGTTTGAGTGCAAGGTAGGATCTTGCAAACTCCTTGTTTTCCTTTTGAAATTTACATTTTGAATGCTATGTTTTGATATGAAATGTGGTGTTTGAATGTTGTTTTGGATTATTTGGTTTACTCCACCCACCCTTGAGGGATGTATGCTTTTGGAGATTGAATGGGAAGAGGGAGGAATTCCTTCTTCTTTACTTTTGGGAACCTCTCCTACATTTGGTTTGTAGGTAGGGATGGATTTCCATTTGGGTTGGAAATTCATCCCTACCCTCAAAGAAGGACATTCTAAGTTTTAAGATCCTTCTTGGGGATAATTTGGAGAGATAAGGGGAGTATATGGAGAGATAAGGAGATGTTAAATCCATGGAGAGATAAGGGGTTATATTATTATTTTATAATAGTGTTATGGTTGCACAAAATGGGATTCTCATCCCATTTTCCCAAATAAACATGGAGCTTCTTGGCTAAATTTTTATTGGTTAAATGTGTGTATCTTTATGTGTTAGAACAAGTCTTGAGATGAAAAAAAGACCGAGAGGGAGGGAGAGATGTCAAGTTTAGGGGTTCTAGGAGGAGGTGTTCATAATCACCGGGGAGAGGATGGTACAGTTAGAAAGTGGTGGTTCCACTGGTGTTACCCTCTGTAGAAGCCTTGTGCTCGGTGGTCCTAGGTGCATAAGATGGTTTTGTGGCCCGGAGTTAATTTTTTTGCAAAAAGAGTGGTAGTAGCAAAGTTTTTAGGTAGGAAAATTTCCACTGAAGGTATTTCAAGTTGGTGTGAAAAGCAATGGGGGAGAGGGCTACAAGTTAGATTCATGGAAAAAGGGTATTTTATGGTTCTCTTGGGAGCGTGGCCCAGAAAGAAGAAACTCTCCTCTGGAAAGAGTACTTGTTTGTAGAACATGGGCTTCACATTCACAAATGGACTTTGAACTTTGACCCTAACACCTTTGTGGTTATGGAATAAGCTGCAGTGCGGGTTCGGCTCTATGCTCTCCCAATCGAATATTGGAACCCTCACATTTTATCTAATATTTTTGGGTCTCTAGGGAAGGTCATGAGGATCGATCCACGAGAATCGGAAGGGGATCTCTCTACGTATGCTAGGTTTTGTGTCTCGGTAATCCATTGTCGGATTTCATTTCCATTAAATCCCAGGAAGGGATTTAGGTGCAGCAGTGGAGTATGAAAAGATATTTTTAAATGTTTTAAATGCCAACAACTCAGACAAGCTCGGAGGGATTATAAATCCCAATCAGCTAAATGGTGACCGGTAGAAATCCCCCGTCATGGCATAGGTTACGATGAAGAAAAAGACGGGCACTCCATGGGGGATTGGTCCCCTGTGGATAAAGAATCCTTGGATCTGTCAAAAGGTAAAGAAAAGGAGTATACTCTGAAGTCTCTTATGTAGGAAACCTCTAAGGTAGTAGAAGAATCCAACTGTTTATTTTGACCAATGATGGAAGGGGTAGAGGCGGGGAATGAAACTACTATAGAAGATCTGAATCGTTGGGTCACTTCTAGAGATTAGTTGTTAGAAGATTCGTTGGAAAGGGAGGTAGAGGAAACAACTAGGGAATGTTCTCCTAATGAATGGGAAGTTGTAGAAGAGCATTGCTCTATTGCAGAGACTCTAGTTATAAGCTTGTTAAATTGTGGAAAGGAAAGCTGGATCGAGGAGACTCGAGTAATAAGAGAAAGACCCTTCAAGGAGGTGGTAGCAGGAAGACATAAGAACCTTAATATTTTTATAAAATTGTAAGTATGGTGTTTCAGTCCCCCAAAGAATCCATGAAGTTTATATCGTGGAATGTCGGGATTTGAACGCCCTGAAAAAATAATGCCTGGCTAAGCATTTAACCTTGGAACAAGGTGTTGATATTTGTTGTCCTCGAGAAACTAAGATGTTGGGATCAAACTATCTTTCTAGTTTGGCACAAAATTGAAGGGTTCGCAAGGTTATTTCATTGATGCCAAAGGGGCTTTTGATAGTTTATGGGTATTATGACTTCTAGTAAAGTGGAGGTTACTACCTTGGAAGCTTGAGATAATTTTCATTGGTATAAATTTTTGGTCAAAAATTCTTATAAGAGTTTCCTTCTTTGTAATGACTACAATCCATTCAATATTATTTAGAAAAGAGCTTTATGGGCTTCTTTGTCTAAATAGTTGGCAAACTTGGGGGATGAGTTGGTGGTGCTAGTGAGGATTTAAATGTTACCCTTTCGGATTCGGAGTATGGAGGGGGAACTAGAAGTAATCCTCAATCCCAATGTGACTTTTCCTCTTTTGTGTAAAATACGTAACTTTGGGACATTCTTTGAAAATCGGGTAGTTGACTTGGTCCAATAGACGGGTTGGGATAGGAGAATAATGGTTCATCCGGATAGATTTCTAGAAAATTATCATTGGCTTCAGGCTAATGTGTTAATGGAGAGAGAAGTTCTACCTTGTTTGGGGTCCGATCATTTCGATAGCGTTTAACCTCTCTATTGATATTGCTCCCAGGAATTCCCCCTTCAAATTCGAGATGATGTGGATGAAAGATCCTTCCTTTAAGGATTTGGTGAAGCTCTTGGTGGTCGTATTTTGTGGTGAAGGGTAAGCATATGTTCATTTTGGCTAAAAAGTTGTCTTTATTAAAAAAGAAATCTTTGCTTGGAATAAATCCACGTTTAAGAATATTTTTCAAGAAAAATCTAGAGTTGAAGCTGCCTTGAAGGAGCTAAATGAAAGGGTTTTGAGTGGGTATAGATCGGGAGGATTATTCTTTGGAAAAAAATTGCTTGGCTGAGTCGAATGATCTTGTTATGAAGGAAGAGATATATTGGCTTCACAAATCAAGGGAGGATTGGTTGAAAGAAGGGGATAAGAAATATAGATTTTTATTTCTTCCATCAAACAGAGTTGAATCTCTAATTATATTTTGAAAACAAAAATGGAATGGGTGAATGGTCGACTAAGAAGAAAGCAATTAAAGGAGAAGCAATCAATTTATTTTCTTCTCTCCTAGGAGGGGAGGAACAATATCCTCTTCTTCAACAACAAGATTTATTTGATCAAATTCCTAGATTCGTTGATGCAAATGATCTGGAAATGTTGATGGCCCCTTTTACTATGGAAGATGTACATAGTGTTGCCTTCTCCATGGAAAGAGATAAATCTCCTAGTCCATATGGGTTTCCAACTACTTTTTTCCATGATTTTGGGAAGTCATTGGGTAGGAAGTTTGGTTAGCAGTTGAAGAATCACGTGCTATGGGTAAAATTTTGAAAGAGATGAATCATAATTTTATCAGCTTATATCCAAAGAAATTCCCTACAAAATCGATGGATGTCTTTAGGCATGTCTCCCTCTGTAATACTTCGTATAAAATTATTTCTAAAGCAATTTTTGGGCGCTTAAAGCCAATGTTGGATAAGCTTATTTCAAGTGAGAAAATTGGTTTTCTCCCGGGATGATCCATCTCGAGAGGGGATCATTTTGTCGCATGAATTGATGCACTCACTTTGGGAATAGGGTTCCAAGAATGTTAATTAAGATGGAATTTAGAAAAGCATACGATAGAATTAACTGGCATTTTCTAATGAAAAATCTTGAATTTATGGGTTTTAATTTGTGTTTTTGCAAGTGGATTTACAGTTGTATAATGACTTTGAGTTGTTATGTTTTGGTTAACAGCTCTGCAAAAGGGTTTTTTTGGAGTAACAGAGGTATTTGGTAAGGTGATCCCTTGTCGTCTTTTCTATTTATTTTGGTAGTGGAGGCTCTCAGTCATGCTTTAAAGGTAGCTCATCTTTCCAGAAAAATAAGAGGTCTTAAGATAACTAAAGAGATGGATACAAAGAACCCTCCAACAATTAGCTTGACGATACCTTCCTCTTTGGTAGATCGTCAGTGGAGGAAGCGAGGATTTTTCGTGTTGTTCTAGATCTTTATTTGGAAGCGGTTGGGCAAGTGATCGTTTGGTGAATCTCTAATTTTATTTTTTCAATACATCCCCCAAGGTTCAAAGGAGGATTCTAAATATTTTGGGGTTTGTGAAAGGATCTCTTCCTCGCAGAATTATTTAGGGATCCCCCTTTTGTGGGTGCTTTGGAACATCCTATTTGTGGAACTATTTACTTATATCAATTGAGAATCGAATTTAGAACTGGAAAGGTAAATGGATCACTTTGTCTAGCGGGATTATCCTCATTAACACAAAGTGTTTAATGTTATTCGACATACATGTTAACGATGATGTGTCTCGCCCTCAATTTTTCTTAAAAGAATAGAAAATTTTATTAGGAAATTTTTATGAAATGGTACCAAGTAAGGAGAAGAAAATTCATTTAGTGGGCTAGGACCAAGTTACCCTCCCCAAATCTCAAGGAGGGGTTGGTATTTTGAATCTTAAATGGCAGAATTTGGCGTTAGGTGCTAAAAGTATTTGGGGGCTCCTTTCAAATCCCAACGGTGTTGTGAATTCAATGTTAAGGAAGAAATATCTAGGGGGAGGTAGTCCAGAGCTGGTGTTTTCTAGCCAAGAGGTTCCTAGAGGCTCCCACACATGGAATTTATTTGTGTCTTGCAAAAAAACAATTCTCTAATATTTCTTCCAGGAGGATTGGGAATTAATCCTCAAGAAATTTTGGGATGATTCTTCGAGCGAAGCCTAACCCTATCATTAAATCAAGATCTGCGAGAAGCAATGGAATCCTCGAAGTCTATTTGGGGCATAAAGGTGGCGGATTACACCTTAGCAATGGTGGATGGATCATCAGTCCGTATTTGGAAGGATCCGAGGAATTGGAAATTTTGGATTTTTCTAAAGAATGTTATAGGTAGGCTCTCTTGGGTCGCAAGGATATTAATGTTCCTGAAAATGATTCTTTGTTTTGGCTAGGCTCCACAACAGGTTCATATCAAGTAAAAGAAGGTTATAAATGGTGTGTTGCCAAAGAAGGGGTGGCGCCCTTGCCTGTTTAAGATGTTAGGACTCGAAATTCTTCCAAAAGCTGGGGTGTTCAGTTGGTTAGTGTTTAAAGGTAAAATTACTACACAAGAGAGAAGGAAGAAGTGGGGATATGAAAGCCCAACTCAATTTGTTTTATGCAAAGAAGTGAAGAGGATATTGATCATTTGTTGTTATTTTATCCCTTCTATTTTCAAAGTGTTGAAATTGGCTCTGCCTTCATCTCGGCGTTGCTTGGGTGCAGGGTAGGAACATAAGAGAGATGTTGGTTTCCTAGCCTTGGTTAGGGCAAGGTGGCTCGCTTTGCTCTATTTGGATTTGTGCTCCCATCCTCCTTCTTTAGAACATTTGGTGGGATCGAAACCTCATAATATTTCAAGGAACCTCCTCGATCTTTCGCATTCGTTTTAAGGCTTGAAATATCCATTTTAGAGAACGTCGTGTGAATTGCAAATATGTGTCATGTTTCTCCTCGATGGATGCACACCTATGGTCAGCTTGGCCCTTAATAAAATCTGCGATTTGGGGATGATCCTCGGGAAGGGTTTGTCTAGGGTTGAAAAATATCTTCTTAGGAAACAAGTGAGATGGCTTCCACCCCCTTTTGCTTTTCGTAAACTGAACTTTGACGGAGCTTCAAAAGGAAATTTAGGCTTATTGGGAGCGGGGTGTTTAATTAGAGATGAGGAAGGAAAATTAGTGATTGTGGGTTCCTTTCCTTTAAAAGATGGAACATGCAACAAAGCGGAGGCTCAAGCCTTGCTTGAAGGGATCAAATTAGCAGTTAGTGTTGGATGTGAAGCATTGGTGATCAAAGGAGATTCCCAAGTGGTGATTAGTGATGTTCATAGAGGTAAAACAATGTCCTGGAAGTTAGATTATTTTATTAGCAATATCATTCATTGGCTGAATTGGATTCCTACGTGGAGTTTAAGACACAACTATAGGGAGTCCAATTCCATAGCCGATTTCTTGGCTAATCAAGGCATTATTAGGAGAGATGGTCTGGTCATTTCCAAGCATGCGAACACGTGGGAGGAGATCAATGACATTATTTCTCGGGAAGGGAGAGTTGGTTGCAATTAAATTTTTGGTGATGTTGGATTCTTCTTCATTTTCATAGGCTTGTTGGTGGTTGATTGCGGTGTAGTGGATTCGGTTGTTGAGTATGGAGAGTCCTTCGTTTCCTTTTCTTTTTCTTCAGGGGGCGAAGCGAGAGATGGCCTTCTTTGGTTGTATCTCGCGCAGGATCACATCTAGATTATTTTTAGGTAGAATCAGCTCCATCTTTAAAGCCATTGTGAGGATCTTGGGGAAGAATACATGGACGTTTTTGCAAGGGATACGGTGAATTCAAAGATGGTGTCTTGGTTTGTTTCTCATATGCTCTTGGTGTGGTAGAATGTTGATGAGGTCATAGATATAACTCTCCATTTCATTAAACCCTAACACCGTATTAATTTGGTGGAGGTGTTGGAAGCATTCAGTAGGGCTCAACCGATGTCAAATGTGGTTAGGGAGGGGAAAGGAATGGAAGAAGCTAGGAGATTGATCACGGTGTTGTCTGCAAGGAATGCGGTGCTAATGAAATTCACGATGGATGTACATGATACGTGTTAAGAGGGGATCTCGAAGGTAGAAGGATCGAGAAGTTGGACTCACTGGAGATTTTGGTGCCTGTGGTCTTAGAGTCGAGGGCATAGTCGGTCTTCGCAGAAAGTTGGGGTTCACATATAATTTTTACTCGAGCAAGGGTGTTTGTTGGTGGTAGTAAGTTGGTTGGCCCTAGCCACCTTTCCTTTAACGAGTAAATATTTCTACTTGTATTTTGTTATCTTCTTTGTTTTTTTAGTTCTAGTTGTTAGTTTTTGTCGCTTCGGGTCTCCTCGTTTTTGTGCTTTGTCTGCAGGTTTTTGTGGTTTTGGTAGGACTGGTTCGGTTGTTAATGGTGTTTGTTGTTTTAGTTGTACTTGGGTGGGATCCCTTCAATCCCCTGGTTCTAAGATCCAACCAAAAGCGTTAATCTATCTAAAAAACAAGTGTTGAGATGTTCTTGTCTTTGAAATTTTGCATTTGTGCTAAGTTGGTGTGTTTCCTCTTTCCTATGGGCTTATGGGGAGGCTAGGATACCACCTTGGACTCCTTGGTGGCATGTAATAATGCTTATTAGTTGGGTGGTCAAACAAGAATTTTCTCTTATGATTTGGAGGTCCTACACTTGTTGGTTGGTGTTCATTTGGAGTTACAAGTTGAAAATTTTGCCTTTAAGGAGTTGTAATTTTTAGAACAGTTTTGACATGTTTTCTCCACATTTAGTGGAGGGTTGTTATACTTACATTTTATGATATTTTTCCTTCTTGTTAATCTATGTCAAAAAAAGGAATTATTCTCATGGAATAAACTGTTACTCTAAATCTATTGTTGTTGGAAATCTTACTTAAGAAGTATTAGTGTTGTTCAAATGTTGCATCTTATGCGTGCTTTTAATGGAATTGATCATCTTGTTTCAACAATTGATTTATTATATAGTTTTTGTTTCTTCCTATTGGAATACTTATGGAAAAGTGAAAGAAATCTGATATTTGGGTTTAAATTCTCCTTCAAATAAGAATGAAATGGATGTTTTTTTGGATAAAAATATCATTTGTTGTCGTTACTTAAAGTAAGCTTCTTGTAAACTATAACAATTGCATTTCAAGTTCATCTTGTTGTTATGAATGGTAGAAAATGAGGTTGATGTGCTCTTTACAAAGTCATAGTTTCTAGTTATTCTCATCTTAGTAAAGAAATCAAGTTAGGTTTATATAACTTCACACTTAGTTAGATATTAAAAGAATATATATATATATATATATATATATATATACTCTTGTAGGAATTGTTGTATTTATAATTCAAGGAAATCATCTTCTTTCTATTTGATTTTTCTTCTTATTTGATAGCATTGATTTTGTTTAATAAACACACACACACACACACACACACACACACACACACACACACACACACACACACACACACACACACACACACACACAAGATATATATATATATATATATATATATATATATATATATATATATATATATATATATATCTCGATTTATAAAAATGCCTTGTTACTAAATAAGTTAGCAAAATTTATGTTGAATCTGGGTATTATCGAAAGGATTAAAAATGTACTCTCCTATATATATATATATATATATATAATTGTTGAAGTAAGGAAATGAAATTGGCAATGTCATATTTGTAAAGTAAGGCTTCGTTTATATTATAAAAATCAAAGTGCGGGTGGGTATGGGGGGACAAGTGTCATACCCATCCCCACACTCTTTTGGTTATCCATTGAGGGATGTGTTACATGTCATATCCCTCCCCTTTTATTGTTGTCATGGCCAATGGCCGCCCATATGCACTTAGGCCATTCACCTTCCAACCGCACAATCGCCTCTTGTATAATGTGGTCAACATTATTTTGTTTCCCTTGTGTGTGTGTACGAATAAACATATATTCAGATTTTTAATACATTTTTGCTCATAATCGTGCCCCAGATATGAGATATAATAAAAACAATAAAAATATTCAAAATAAATAAACTTGCAGATCCCTTGGGTTTAGACATAGAAGGTTGGATGAAAACAATATATTGGAAACCCTAGTAAACCAAACAACCTGTGAGAAAACCAGATCTACATATGCAAACATTAATGGAGTGGATAATCCTCCCTAAACCTCTTCTTCCTTGAGCTCTCCATGAGTTCTCCTTCCTTGCACTCAAAAATGAAAATACAAAGCAAAATAAAACTAGGGCATTTGGGTGAAGGAAATGAATAATAAGAGTTTAGGTTTGATATTTCATCCTCACAAGTTATCAAATTTTAAGGTTTTGATCTAAGGGTGGAGATCTCTTAGATCCTAGGGCTCATATTTGATGTGCACAATGACTTAAGTCATATGAGTGCACTTTTAAATGAATTAAATTAAATGTTTACCTTATTAATGGCTTAGGTTATGTTTTTGGCGGGAAATTTTTAGTGGCGAATTTTTCGTAATCTCGTGAAAATTGAGGATTATGGAAATTCAAATTGGTGAATATTTTGTGATTCATAGCCGACTTATTCACCAAAAAATTCAACCTGACATGTCCCTTATACTCTTCATTTCTCCTAGATTTTACACATATATAAGATCTTATGAATGTAATTCGCCACCATTTCGAATCATTTTGTGTGCATATTCACCAAAGTAAACATAAGCAACCTCTCAGCCATCCAACTCAGAGTCATCCAACCCTAAGCCATCCAACACCTGAGCCATCCAACCCTTGACCATCCAACCCCTAGGGCCTAACTCGTTAAAACCCCGAGCCGTCGGCACTGATCCATCCAACCTTGAGCCGTCTAACCCTGAGCCGTCCAACCATGAGCGGTCCAACCTTGGGTCATCCAACCCTAAGCCGTCCAACCCCGAACCTTCCAACCCCTCATCCGTCTAACCCCTTATCCATCCAACCTCTCATTCGTCCAACCCCTCATCCATCCAACCCCTCTTCCGTCCAACACCTCATCTATCCAACACCTCATCCGTCTAACTTCTCATCTGCCTAACCCTCGGTGAGAGCATTCCAACCGCTCAGTCATCCAACCACATAGCCGTCCAAGCCTTTTCTATCCAACCCTTTACCGTCTAACCACTACCGTCTAACCCTAAACCATCCAATCTCAGAGCCTTCAAACATAAGAGTCATCCCTAAGCTAGTCATGGATACTAGAAATCAGGGTAAGAAGGTAACTAATTCAGCCATGGATACAAGAAATACTTTGCTTGGTTATTTTGGAAAATCACAAAAAATGAAGGGGTTTCTACATCAACTGAAAATATCGGTATGTGGCATGTGCTATTTATAGGTTATTTAATCTTACAAGTATTTAATAATTATGTTTTTCATACTACTCTTGGAACTCTTTATACTGTGTAAAAATTTAACTATAGATAAAATTAATACTATATTTGTAACAATTTTATAGAATTATATGCAGATGTTTCAGAAATTCCTTCACAAAATAATCAATTTAAAGATATCGATGATCCATTATATGTTGAGGAAAATATTATGTCCCTTGATGACATAGAAGAACAAGAAAATTCATCGAATTCTCATGATACACCAGCAGAGGAAGCTTCTACTCCAAGGTCTATTTCGAGAAAAAGGAGACATGAGAATCAAGATATTCCTACTGAGATCCCAGATGCAGAAGTTGAACCCCAAGAAAATATATATATATATAATATATATATATATATATATATATATATCAATAAGTCAAAAGAAAGGAAAATTGGATAATAGGAAGAAAATTCATATTCGAATGGGCTACAAAATATTCGTTTATTGAACCTGTGTACACTGAAAATTGTAATGATGTTCCAACACAATGTCGATGCAAAATATGTGGTTGGAAATAGGGGAAGGATCACACGATGCAGCTCAAACTAGACACAATTGAAAAGCATTGTGGGAAAATATACATTTCCCAAAAGCAAAAGGATGGCAACATAGTCAAAACATATAAATGGAAAGATGCAAAAGATTGTTTACATGTCAAATACACAAAAGAATATGAAAAGGAACAAAAACGTATGAAATATGTGAATGAAAAAGGTGGGACCATAGTAGCAAGATTGAGCAAAGCTATGGAGGTAGAAATGCATGCAAAAAGTATTCAGTTTGCTACCGTATTCCATATATTGAAAAGGGGAAGACCGATGTTAGATTTCAAAGAAAATAAAATTTTGTATCAGGTTATTGGTCTACAGAACGTTCCTCAATCTCATTGGTCAGATACAAGTGGTGGGAAATTGTAAAATTTCTATCTCTAGTAGAAAAGGAGGATCTGAAACTGTGTGTTCAAAAGGCTAAGTATATTTCCCTTTCAATAGATGAGGTTACTGCAGTTGATAATACTTCATGGATTTGTATTCATGTTTATACATTTGCTAATGAAATAAGAACTCCACCTCAAGAATCACAAGGGCCACTGCTAGAAGAACTGCAAATATTGGAGTCACCTTTAGAAAAGGCTAGGCTATCTAAGAGAGAAGCAAGAGAAAAAGAGACTGAAAAATAAATTGTAGATGGTACACAAAGAATTCTGAACCATCCAGCAAATGCATCTCCAAAAATTTTCTAATGAAGGTTATTTCTTGGAATGTCAGAGGCCTCAATGGGGGGCCTAAGCAAAGAATGCTTAAGGAAATTAAAAGATCAAACAAACCCAACATTCTTCTCATTCAGGAAACTAAAATGAAAAGTAAAGCAGTTGAAGACTTCAAAAGATATTTCTGGGAGAATGCTGCCTTTGCTGTTGTTGATTCTCAAGGGGCTTCTAGAGGCTTAGCGATCTTTTGGGATACAAAGATTGTTAACGGTAAGGTACTCTCCTCCACCCAGAACCATTTAGCTATTATTTTTAAAAGTCTTGAAAATAATCATAGCTGGATTCTGTCTAATATTTACGCGCCCAATACTGCTACTGGTAAAAGAAATCTATGGAAAGAGTTAACCTTGTTCCGAAGCAATGTTGAAAACATGAACTGGTTGGTTATGGGAGACTTCAATACTCCTTTGAATCTAGGAGAAAAATTTGGGGGAAGCTCTGAATTCTCCCTTGGTATGGAAGAATTTGCAGGCTTCATCTCGACTCTTAATCTTATGGACATAGAGCTTCATGGCAATCAATTTACATGGTCCAACAGAAGGTTAGGAGAGAACTTAATTCAGGTTAAACTTGACAGAGCTCTTATTTCTGCAAATTGGATTCTGGACCAGAATTTTCATCTTTCTTCTCTCCCCAGAACGGGATCTGATCATAATCCAATTGTCCTAAACTTCTTCAATTGGACAAAACCTTTTCATGGTAATTTCAAATTTGAGAAAATGTGGTTCGAGCATGAAGACATTCTGGACAGAATTAAAGAGTGGTGGTTTTGGGAAGGCACAGGGATGGCCCAATTCAGGCTTCTACAGAAGTTGAAGAATGTTAAACAAAAGATTAGAATTTGGAATAAAGAGGTTTTTGGAAACATTTTTGAAAAGAAGAAAGAACTTAAGTAACAGCTAGAAGAGCTTGAGCTAAATGTTTCCATGAAAGGTATGACTCTAGAGGATCATCAACGGGAAAAAAACTCCTCTCGGATTTGCATAATATAAATAGCCATGAAGAATCCTTTTGGAGAATGAAATCTAGAGCCCTTTGGCTTAAAGAAGGAGACAGAAATACAATTTTTTTCATTTGACAGCCCTCAAACATAGAGCTTGTAACAGAATATCTGAGGTTGCTAAAGGAAATGGAAACATTACTAAGGATCCAGAGGATATCAAAACAGAGGCGCTTAATTTCTACAAGAACCTCCTCACTGAGAATAACTCCTACAATGAACAAGCAACCTCTTTCCTCTTAGACTCCATTCCTAATAATCTGATACCTGCTGAGAGATTTAAAAGTCTTTCAAAAACTGTCACCATTGAGGAATTAAAAAAGGTTGTTTTTGCTTTAGAAGGGGATAAGGCTCTAGGTCCAAATGGCTTTTCGGCTAACTTTTACCAAAGATGTTGGGAAATATGCTCTGAAGATCTCTTGAAAGTTGTTAATGAGTTTTACAGAACGGGAAATCTCATTAAAGAACTAAATAATACACACATTGTGCTTGCCCCGAAAAAGTTGGATGCAAAGGACTTCAAATATTTCAGGCCTATCAGTTTGGTTAATGTTATTTATAGGATTTTCACAAAGATTCTCACCACTAGAATGCAACCTATTCTTATGGAGATAATTTCACAACAGCAGAGCGGATTCATCCAGGGAAGAATTATCCAAGATGGAATTATCATGGTTCATGAAACTATACATTCTATGGATAAAAGTAAAAAGGCAGGATGGCCATCAAACTGGACATGCATAAAGCTTTCGACAGAGTCTCCTGGAGATTCATGGATGAGGTCTTATCCAAGTTTGGTTTTCAAAGCAAATTCAGAAAAATCATTCACTCTTGTATCTCTACCTCTAGATTCTCTATGGTTGTTAATGGGGAACCTGTGGGTTTTTTTGCCAGCAATAGAGGTATACGGAAAGGCGACCCAATTTCCCCTCTATTATTCATTATTATGGCTGACAGTTTAAGCAGATCTATTTCCAAAGCTATTGACATTGGCATGATAAAAGGCTTCCCTCCAACTACTGGTAATCAGATCTCCTCACACCAGCAGTTTGTTGATGACACTTTGCTTCTCCTGATGGCTTCTATCATTGAGGCAAAGGCTATCAAAACTGTCCTTAGATTTTATGAGGAAGCCTCGGGACAAAAAGTTAATTTTGACAAAAGCTCTATTTATTTCTTCAATACCCCTTGGGA
Source organism: Taxus wallichiana var. yunnanensis (assembly GCA_018340775.1). Taxonomy (NCBI): domain Eukaryota; kingdom Viridiplantae; phylum Streptophyta; class Pinopsida; order Cupressales; family Taxaceae; genus Taxus; species Taxus wallichiana. The sequence continues at coordinate 508,347,413 of CM031239.1, read as the reverse complement.
AAGGCAAAGAAAGATTGCTAATATTCTAGGATGCACTATTAATTCTCTACCAGCTACTTACTTAGGTTTACCTTTAAGTACTGGCAAGATTTCTGTGGAGGTATGGAATGATCTTATTAAGAGATTTCAAAGAAATTTGGCTGGCTGGAAAGGAGCTGTCCTTTCAAGTGCAGGTAAGTGCCTTTTGGTTAAAAGCACGCTTCAAAACTTGCCTATTTACATCATGTCAATGTTCAGCATGCCTACAAAGCAGTGATGAACAGTATTGAGAAGATTCAAAAGCACTTTTATGGCATGGTACTGAGGACTGATTCAGATATCATCTTGTGGCTTGGGAACAGGTTTGTAAACCTAAGAGACTTGGGGGTTAGACATCAAAGATATCAAACATATGAGTACTGCCCTTATTGCAAAATTAGGATGGAGGCTTATAAAAGAGCACAGACCTTGGACAGAGTTGGTTAAGATCAAATATCTTTCAAACCAAAACAAGATTTCCTTCATATATGATCAGTCTCTTCCGAGTGGTTCTATTTTCTGGAACAACCTTCTTCGCAGCAGACACATTCTCTCTCAGGGGTGTAGCTGGAAGCTTGGAGATGGACAAAACATAAACTTCTGGACTGATAAGTGGACTGATTCTAACTGGATTTCTGCTTATGATCACATTAAAGACAACTTAATTACAAAGTATGGGCACAAAATCCAGGGGTACATTGAGAGGGATGGAAACAAAAGAAAATGGAAACAACTAAAAGTGGAGAATGATAGTATACAGGCTGATATTTCATCTTTCCATAATCAACTTTCTCTAATCCATATAAGTAATCAAAATCTTAAGGATGAACTCATCTGGAAAGATTCTTTTGATGGGGAATACACTGTTAAATCAGGATATAATTCTTTCTTTGTATCCATGGAAAGTGAAATTAAGTGGCACAAGTTGTGGATGCCGGAGCTAACCCCTAGAGTGAACTTCTTTTGGTGGCTAATTATTAATGGAAAGATCCTAACTAATGACAACCTCATCAAGAAGGGATTCATCATGCCGAATAGATGTTGCATGTGTTAGAAAGAGGTAGAAGATATAAAGCATTTATTCCTCCATTGTGAGATTGCTTCCAAAATTTGGCAGCTCGTTTTTGCAAAATTTAATCTGAGATGGATTTTTCCCCTTACCTGTCTTCAGGCTTGGGAGCAATGGGACTCTCGTTTAAGCATTGTATGGTGAAAAGATTTTGTGGCAACTTGTTCTACCCCACACTATGTGGAGAATTTGGAAGGCTCGTAATGATAACATTTTCATAAACAATAGACAAAGCTTATAACAAAGTCTACAAGGAAATTATCATTGTTGTGCAAGATAATATTGCTAGATTTAAACCCCCTAAAAATAGACTTTACCCGGAGAATGAAGAATACATCCTGACTGATTGGAATATTGACACTGTCAATAGAAATAACAATGGTATTGATAGAAACACAGTCCGATGGATTAAACCTCCCACTGATTGGCACAAGTTAAATTTTGATGGGGCCTCAAAAGGCAATCCGGGAGACTCTGGAGGAGGGGGAGTCATCAGAGATCAAAGAGGTTGTTTTGTTGCTACTTTTTCTGGGAGAATGGGCAGGCAGACTAATCATTATTCCGAAGCCATGGCGGCTCTTTGGGGTATAAGACTTGCCAGAGATTGTAATATTCCAAATATTATAATTGAAGGTGATTCTCTGAATATTATCAATCTTTTAAATAAAAAGCAACACCCCAGCTGGTCTATCAGGGATTATATTGAGGAAGCTATTGATATATGCAAGAGCTTTGAAAATGTCCAAATCACCCACACCTATCGGGAAGGAAATAGGGTCGCTGACAGTTTGGCTAACTTCGGTGTTAATAATTCCTTTCAAACTTGGCTTAGGGGGGACATTCTGCCCGCTCAAATCAATAAAGCCATAATCATTGATCTACATGGCAGTGAAAATCAACACTAACGGCTGTAATTTGGATGCTAATGTGCGGATCCTCAAGTACATTATGATGACATCACAAAAGATATGGATGATTGATGCGATCTGTGTGGGATGGACTGTCATCATTTCTTGGCATAGGAGGAAAGCCGAGGAGCGGGGCAATAATAACAAGTATAGCATAATAATTAAACCTGCTTTCACGGAAAGGAAAGATTCAAATATCAAAATCAAAGCTCTGCCTGTCCCGCATATTGGTAGCTTTTTTACCGTTGAGAACAGGAAAAGAAGCAGAGGAAACATGGGGGGTCCGCCTTGCAAAACTGAACCGACCCACAATCCTGTGTGGAAAGAGAATACGGAGCTTTGGAATTACCTGCAAATCGGGGGCCTGTCTAATTTAATTGAAAGGATTCAAGGCTTCGACCAAGACATTTCTATCAGATTCACCCAGGGATGGAAGAATAGGATTGTCAAATATAGTAACATGGAGATGGAAATCACGGAAGAGCTCATCACCCAGATCACGGGCCTCAGCCTGGAAGGCACCAAATTCTTCAATAAGAAGGTGGACAGGGAGGTGGAGACCAAGAAATTTCTGGACGAGGGGGAGAATCTTGAATTCGTGACTGCTGGCATCAAGGTGGCATCGATTCCTGAACCTTTTGCTGAGCTTGCCAGGATGGTGGTTAGGTATGTAACTCTTGAAGGAAGATTTGTGACTATACCTCAAAAGCATCTGATATTTCTAAATCACTTTCGTAGAAATAACATAATCAGCTTTCCTCACTATTTGATAAACTCAGTTGGAGAAATCAATTAGGGAAGTTCAGAGCCACTCTAGGGTTGTCCCTTTGCACTAGGGACTTATCCTCCTGATCCACCGCCACTGTTCCAGCTGCCCCCGTGAATCCTACCCCACCTCCCTCCTCCATACCTCCACCTGCCCACACCGCTTCCACTCCCCCCTGCTGAAAAGAAAGAGTGAAGCTGCTGTTTCCAGCAAGAAAAGCAAGAGCATCAAAGCTAAAATCCCTGCTTCCCAATGGGTCCTAAGGAGCCACAAAGACTTGGAACTTGCTGAAAACCTCCTGCATATTAGTAAACCGGTGGAGGAGCCCAAGGAGGAGGAATTGTTGGACAGGGTGGACAGATTAGAAAAGGAGATACAAGAGCTCAAAGGGGCTATAAAAAATATGGAAAGAGCTAAGGGAAAAGGGATTCTTCAAAGTGATGAGGAAGAGGGGGTTATTGCTGAAGTCTTCAAGAAGCTACAGTCCTTAGATGGCAGATTGGGGAATGCTAAAAGCCGCAATGACTGCATATTGTCTACCCTCAAAAGCATTTATAATTTCATTAAACAACATGTTCATAGTGTCTGCAGTTTAAGTGGGGTTAATGAGGACATTTGGGGCCCTAAAGAGAAAAGGGATATTGCAATTGCTCAGGCGGATATGCAAGACTCCTCTCAGGCCACTGCCATTGCCTTCTTCATGTCGCAGGCTATCAAGACCAAGATTGACAGAGCTATCAAGTAACGGGTTGTTGTGATGTTATTTTTTGGCTGCGAAGTTGCTGTTATCTGGCGGTTCTGGAGCTATTTTTTGGCGGAGCTCTATATGTTGTTTCTCTTTTGGTTTCTTTTTTATCTTTCCTGCTTCTTTTTGGATCATTGTACGTTTAGATCCTTTTTTCACTTATATTGTAATATTTGGCTATTGAGCCCTCTTTGGTTGGCAGTTTTTCCCTTCTCTGGGTTGTTTCTCTCACCTTTACTATCTGGCTTTTGAGCCCTTTTGTATACAGGGTATAGTCCCTTCAAAACTATTTGCCCTTAATAAATGAACACTACTTGTAGAATATTTGATGAATATCCTTCATTGACAGGTTTATGTATAAATACCGCAGGGATGTAGATAAAGCTAAAGATCTATTGTGTCGTCTAACAGACATAAAAACTTTAATCACACTTTGTGGTATTTTTCCCATGTTGAGGGAGCTTAATATCTTAACGAAGCATGCACAAAATCATTCTTTCTACATAACAGACTTCATAAGACTTAGAAGACGTGTGTGTTGGAGTCTCAAAAGTTTATATATTTCTTATGGGAGTTTTTCAGGGTGCTGCTTTTGAAAACTGGAATGCATTGACAAATTTGAAAAATCCTAGGTGCTTTTAAAATACAATATACATGATCATTTGTGTATTACAACACATGGAAAGGAGATTCCACTTCATATGTTCCAAAAAAGAGTTGATATGGTTGTCTTGGAAATAGAAGAAGTAAAAGTGACACGAGAATTTATATGATGCAGTATTAATGGAAACCAGGAATAAGTTGAGAAAGATCTTTGAATCGTTAGCTAAAGAGATCCGGGAAAGATTCAAAAATGATAAAATTCTTGAAGCAATGGGAGTTGTAAATCCACAGTTTTGGAATTTGTCTGGGGGAAAACCTTATACATCTATTAGTCCTTTATTTGTCAAAAACATGGGTGTTCTAACTGACCATTTCTCTAAGACTGAAGAGATAAACGAAGTTTTTGTTGAAGGTATTTTACAAAGAAAAATACTTAGTTCCCAGTCAATGGATTTTGCTAATACTATGATAAGACAAGTTCAGCTTCTACAAAACCCACAGGATTATGGTGCCATCAAAAGGATTTGGAAGGATATTTGTTCCAGTAGTATTCTAAGTGAAGATTTGAGCGAGTATATTAAGTTGTATGAACTCTATCAAACTATGATTCTGGGTTCTATGGAAGATGAGAGGGTTTTCAGTGCACTATCCTTTTTAAAATCAAAAGTTCGAAAACAGATTGGATAGGAATCTAGAAAGTTTTCTGAGGTTGTATGTATCACATTACTTAGTGGAGTCTTTCCCTTATGATAGAGCACTCGTGTTATGGAATTCACTAGCAGAAAGAAGAGGAGTTAGTAACATTCTACCTGACCCAGAGTGATGGAGACACATCCAAAGATCATGCTACAGTTGATTTCCAAGACACGAATGAAAGTGTTGATCCAAGACTGTTTCAATTCACATAGATTTCATTACAATTATTTAATGTAATGAATTATAACTATTGATGTATTTCATACAGAGATTGCAACTTTCAATAAATGTAATATTAAATATTTGTTTTTTATATTTGGTTTTTAAACTGAAATAAGAAAATATCATCTTTTATATCTCGTTAATTGATTTATTTTACATTTGCAAGAAATCAAAAATGTAAATTATTTAAACAAACAAAATCAAGTAAATTTAAGCAACATTTACGTAAACAAAGGGACAGAAACATCATTTGTATTATGTACTATTGAAACATCATAGTTACAATTCCAATTCCCAAAGTACTATTGAAATGGTTCTCTCAGGTGGCAGATTACTTTATGAAGAAAAGTACAAATTCATAAAGCATTGTCGGCCAATACATTTTCAAAGCTTCCAGACAAGTTCTATCATATAAGGACACATTACGAGGTCATCCTCTTTTTTGCCTATGATTTTGAATCATAGTTTTCCTTACGTCTACCTCATGGAATAAAAACAAAAAAAATGGTTGGCCACTATCTTTTAATTCCTACGCCAATGTCGGAATTGTGACAACACACCATCACATGGTGAACTTCACTAACATATTGAATTTCTTATGTAGTAGGAGAAGCTTGATATTTTTCTTGCATTAGAGGTGGAGGAATTTGTTGTGTCTGTAAAGAGCTATCTGCTATAACTCCTGATGCCTACAAATCTTGTGCAATGGTATTGATATTTTCAAGAATATTCAGTTCCTCCCTCGCTACGTCTCCTATTGTCAAAAGTGTTGCATCTGCATCTATCTTTTCCTTCAGTAAGATTTCTGGATCCATCTTATGCTCCTTGATTATTCTTCTCAATGTATTATTTTGTTTATTTATTACTATTAGTTTTTCCTTTAACTGTACAAATGAATTCAAGCTTTTGCGGGCATTCTTTAAATGTGCTTCAAAAATAATTGCTTCTTTCTTTAAATTTTCATATTTTTCCTGCAAAACAGAAATAACAAATTTTAGTTTATTTAATATGTTAAACAAATATATTACAATGCTTATAATATTAGGATTTTGCATGTAAAACATAAAGCCCACTCACCACAACTTTTTCTTTTTCAGCATTTGCTATTAAAACATTTGTCTTGTCTTTTCCCATTTGTTGTAGTAAGCATGTGCTTCAACATTCAGATTCTCCAACCTATTTAACATTATGTCTATAATTTCATCATTGTAATTATTAGCATAGGAAATTGTCCCTGACTGAGCTTTATTTAGAAAAATGTCTTGCCTTGCCGGTTGGCTCTCTACGACAGTGAACAATGAATGCCTTTGAGCGTGATTATGGTATCTTGTATTTATTTCTTTTATCAAAATTTTTTTCTCTCCTCTCCCAAGACCGCACCAAATCCACATCAGACATGAAAACCTCTTGAATTGTTGCCCCCATACTATCTAAAATCATATTTTCTAGTATAAAATGTGTCTTTTCATCATCTGTTTGTGGAGCGTTTGATGGAGGAGGAGGAGAGTCATTGTCCAGTACATCATGCACATTTTGTTGTTGTTGTGGTTGAGTCGAGTAGATTGAATCATATCATGAGTGTCAAAATAGTTTCCCTTATCAGCATCGCCAGTATCGAACCCCAAATACTCCTCATCAAGGGTGATGTTGTTGAAAAGCTGTGAGGTCGTTACACTTAAAACACCTCCTAGCGAGAGTCCAGAAATTCTGTTGTTACAGGATGAACTGTTCCAACTGATTCTGCAAGAAACCTTATATTCTTGCCTGCAGTTCTTCTTTTTTTTGCAGACTGAACGTGTTGGCGGTATTGGTGGCCTCCTTGCAAGTGGAATGTTCTCAGAAGATATATTACCTGCAAGATGCAAACAACAAATTGTTAGAAGCCATTATACGGTTAGGCCTTGTAAATTCTAAAAAGTAGTAACGTAATAAAACATGCAAAATTAAATATTACAATTTACCTTGCACGTTTGGAGATGCAAGCGTAACATTTCAATCTTGTGTGTCAAAATGAGTTTGATCATCATCAAACATTTCAATAGTTTCTTAATACAATAAATGCAAAAAAAGAACAATAGAAATATTAAAATACAAAGTACTAATTACATAATCTATATTAGTTGTTTGAATTAGTTAATTATATCAATAGAAAACTTCATACCGTAGTTAAATGTGATGGTAGACATGATGGACATAGTGACCCCTAGGTCACTTTTGATGAGGTGGTCTTACTGGTGTTGATTGTTGAATCCATGTCAGAATCAACAGAGACCTCTGTAGGGGCTTTTCCTCAAGCAATTGCCTCCTTATGAGTTGTTGCAACAATAATTCTTCTATGCAAAATAAAATCTTACAATTATTATTTTATTGAAAAAAACTGAATATGAAATCGTTATAACAAGAAAACTGTAAAAGTAACAATTACCTGTTGTTCTTCAAGAGTTAGACCAATCATTTTATCATTGATTGTAGTTGGAATTTTAGCTTTCTGAAATTTGTAGAATGCTTCCTGATAGAAAGCAATAATAAAATTGCAACAAGAGAATACAATCTTGGATTTATCAAATTGATTGGCATTGCATGGGCACGGGAGACATCTATTTTTATTCGATTGGACAAATATGTGCACCAATCGAATTGTTGACCTACTAGTGTCCACAATAAATATTGAACTGCCCAATACAAAATGTCTACAGATCTTCCCTATAATACAATCTTGGCTTGAAAAAGTGATGCAACTGTAAGAAATAATTGGTTTGTAATACCTTGAAGAAGTAGGCCTCATGATGAATGATTAAGAGGAGCTACAAATGAAAAAAATGTTAGAGGATTGGGTGGTGGAAAAATGTTAAGAGAAAAAGAATTTGAAAATAATAAACTTACCATCAACCTGCACACTGTAATGAGACTCCAAAACTTTTTGTCTTCGTCTGTGAGGACATCCTTTGTAGTAACAAGCGATTTATTTTTGAATGGTAAACCAGTTAACCGATGTACATCTATGGGTTCAATTGTGAATGAAATTTGACGACATTTCGGATGCACCAAGAGAACAAAAAATTTCCATCATTCTCATTGTAAGAGGCAAGAAGGTAATCAAGCACTAAAGTATCAGTATCGAATTGGGGCATCTCCACAAGCCCAAGTAAATTTCGATTTTCGAGCCAATCCTTTTGTGTGTCTTTTTCTTTCGAAGGGCTACAATCTGTGGGCACATGAGGTTTTTGTATTGGAATTTTGGTGTAGGAGTAGAGGTGGTGCTTGCCATTGTTGAAATTTGGAAGAACTTTAAAAATTGGAGAGCTTAGAGCACTAGAAATTTTCATAGAAAAGTGAAGAAATGAACCTTGTAGGGGTATTTATAGGGTTCGAATGGGTCAAAGGACACATGGCTGAAAATTATTGGCTAGCCAAGGTGGCTGCCTAACCCATAATTAATGAACCCATCCAATACTTAGCATCCAACCATTAGTTGGCTTACCGTTCAACCGACCAACCTACCATCCAACCCTTTGTCGTCAAACTCCTTAACCATCCAACCCATCAACCATCTAACCCACCAGCCCAACCCATAGCCATCCAACCCCCTCTGCCATCAAACACCATTAACTATCCATCCCATGCGTCCAACCCTGAGTCATCCAACTCTTAGTTGTTCAACCCCAACCGACCAACCATCCCGTCTAACCCCATGCCCACCAAAGCCACTTGTCCAATGCTTACTCATCCAACCCACCCATCCAACCCTTTTCAAACCAACCCTTTACCGTCTAACCTTCTCTATCCATTTTTCAGCCTTTTGAGCTGGGCGCAAAACTTGTTGTGTCAACATCAAGAAAAGTGCGCCCCTTTGAAGATCCTTTGGTGCCCTAAAAGGCATATCAACATGACAAAAGTTGCACCCCTAAGGTGCTAAGATTGACATGTCAACATCCTCAAGCTGTGCCAAAGAAATGCACCTTTGGCGTGAAAATTGATGTGTCGACACATAAAAATGTGTGCCCCTTTTCCCCTTGGCGCTGAAAATGTTATGTCGACATTAAAGAACATGCGCTAAAGGCGCATTTATAATCATGTTAACATCCTGAAAAGTGCGCCATAGGTGCTGGAAACGTGGTGTCGACACCCTCCTATCTCGCACCAAGGCATGATGTATCCCATGTTGACACTTCACCAACCGCGCCAAAGGTGGTTGGTGGTGCAATAAATGTGGTATTTTCCTATATATATGCGGTTCACACTGTCATTTTCATGACTTAAAAATTGTGAAAAGTTATTCTTCTGCGATTGTCAGCCTTTCCCGTCAGCCTCACGTGTCATTTCTCATGCTTGTGGATCCCACGTCGTTCCTTCGTCATTATTTATCCCCGGTAAGTGGTTTTTATCCCTCACTATTGTTTGTGGTTTTGTTTCTTGGTTGTCGGTGGTTTTAGGTTTGTTATAAAAAAGGTTAAATCTAAAAATCTAAATGAAAAAACTTAAACTATCCGAAACACCATTATCCCTCCTTCCAGATCTACAAATCTGGGAAGGCTCTGCCTCCGAATAAACCATCCTTTGTATCTGAGAAGGCTCTGCCTTGCTGCAAATCCCACAAACCCTCTCTTTGACACTTTGCAAAAATTAAAAAGGAGAGAAAAGGGTCATGCAAAGGGAAAAGAGATCAGACAATGCAAAAAGTAGTCTTTTTCCTTTGGCGCGTTGTCCTTTCATGTTGCAAACCCCACAGTCACGCCAAGGTGCACTATCCCTGTATGTGACATATTCTTAACTACGCGCAGTATAAGCACTTAACAAATCTCCTCAAAAGGCAAAGTGCATCCCAATCAACATCAACATTCGATGTTGTGTTCCCCAAATCTGTGCCCTTTATAAACCCTTTGGCGCATTAAGCTTCTATGCAACACATTCCAAAACCATGCCTTGGGCGCACTATAAAACCATGCAACATCATCTTTAGCAGCGCCCAGTTAGCAATTTTCCTAAGGCGTTGGCGCATGAACCTTAACACCAACACTGCATGTTGTGTGTTGCAAACCCATGCCCCGCCTTTCTCTTTGGCACTAAGATCTTTCATGCAACACTCCTGAAAAGTGTGCCCCTCTATAATCCTTTGGCGCGGCTTTCCCCCTTTCAACACAGGTGCATATTTTTGCATGTTGACATCCTCAAAAGTGCGCCCAGCCTGTTTAAGCCCTGCAACATGCTATAAACCTGCGTGCCTTATGCCTTAAGGCTTATAATAGCTCATTTTTCATTCTGCAAGCTATTATTATGAATAACATGATGGCTAACATGGCTCTTCTATGTTGGACCTCTTTGATTCTCCATGCAGAGCAACATCAGCCATCCTTGAGCTCACACATGTCTTTCATCGAGCAAGAAGCCAACTAAGTCTAAAGGAAAAGCTAAGTTGACAGAGCAAGAAATGAAATACAAATATCAGAGGGTCAAGATGCCTGACTCACTTGCAGAATGTAGTCTCGACATTAGAGACTAGAGCTTGGACACATAGATATGGATGATTTTTGGGCCAGAACCAAACAAGTTACCGTAGTAGCCCATGGATGGACAAACTGGTAGGCAGTGGGCTACACTTTGCAAAGCAGGACTCCCAATAAGTGCAATAAACAATGAGTTCATCATGTTGGTGACACTGTTACAAAAAGACACAAGATGTGTGAAGATAAGGAGGGAAAGGTGATTATCAACCTCACCGCCCGCCACTTCAAAATCATGTTGGGCATTCCTCACCATACATCCAAGTATGTAGCAGTAAGCATTGAAGAATGCTTAAAGACATGGACCGACAATGAAGACAAATGTATGCAGATGATGAATGAAGTCTACCTAAAGAACAAAAAGGTGGTGAGCAGATGGCCGCAGACCATCCACCGCAGTGACTTCTCAGAGGAGCTAAGTGATACCATCACTTTCCTCAGCAGAGTATTTGGGCTTCCTGATGCCCACCACTTTCACAAATGGATGCTCAGGTACTTAGAGACCATGAGCAAGAATGTTCCTGAGCAATGTTTTGGCTGGGGAGAGATTATCAGTGATACTATCTCGCAGCAACTCCAACAGGTTTTAATGACTGGGAGGTTCTATATGAACTCCTATGTCGTATATGCCGCTGCCTCAGAGAGAGATTACCCAGGACTGATTCAAAATGGGGTATGGCCTCAGGTCAAGATATATGAATACTACCAGAGCTAAGGCTCGAGAACAAGTATCACCTAGTTTAACAAAATCAATGATGCCTTCTTCTATGGCATCATCTACCTATTGAGGCCAAACATGACACATGGTGGACCAAGCACGAGCGTGATCACTACAACGAAGAAGTGGGGGATTTGTTTACACAATTCCCCACCTTCACATATCTCAGAGCTGCCAACTTCTTGGGTGAGCCAACAAAGCTTCCAAGGTATGCAGGGCCCAAGCTGATCCTTCTAGAGCTATCAAGGCAGCTGATTACATATCATGAGAAATGTATGAAAAGGAAGAAAGGGGGAACTCCTTTCCCCCTCACAGTTGGTAGATACACTTGCACCTCATTGAGTAAAGCCCGGAGATGTATGTAGAGCTGGAATTGCTCAACCTGAAGCATGATTTCCCGGCAAGGCCAACCTTCGACTACCGGAGTTGCCTCCCAAGGCAAAGATCGATCCCATCCATGTCCCAGAGATCGAGGACATATGGATAGACGTGAACCATGAAGTTGAAATCAGGTGAAAAGGATCACCCCACTGCACTGGCAGAGATCATCCACTATGGAGTTGCCATCATCCCAAAAGATTTCCAAGAAACTGATCAAGAAATTGATCAAGTTTACCTTGACATGGATGGGGATGATTGGCCATTTGCAAGCATCGATAGGACCAAGGTGCCCAAGACCATAGAAGAAAGGGTCCAACCCACGCTGCAACGCACCGAGCATTGGTGCAAATGAAATGGTCTCATCTACCTTGGAGTGGATTTCACTACTTCCCCTTGGGAAGAGTGCCTCCAAAGCCAGATCACTTGCCAAAGGGCAAAGGAAAGGATGAAGTTGGAGAGTCAAGCAAGCAGGAGAAAGCTCCTGATAGCCCTCCTCTCCTCAAAGAAAATAGTGGACTTAGTGTCCCAGGAAAAGAAGAAGCGGCAGATATTCCAATGGACACATCCACTCAGGATGTTGTCACAACTACAACTATGGAGGTGACCACCATTCCCTCTTCTACTCCCCCTCCTCCTCCTGTCACTCAAACAACCACTCCTTTGGTTGTGTCTTCTCCTCCATCTTCCTCCCTTCCATCTCCCTCCTCTTCCATCTTCTCCTCTCTCATGGATCTATCCTCCAAGTGTTTCCTCCATCCTGTCATAGATCCCTTCCATCTCCATGTCCTTCTCTTCCCTGTAGTGACTCGAACCCTGTGAGCACTAGTGCATTGGACTCTTTATCCATGCCGCCACCAAGTGTTTCCACTTTCTTCCCCGAGTCCGCTACATTTGCTCCCCTTTCACCCCCGTTTCCTCTTCTTCTTCCGATCCCGATCCCCTAAGTCCTGGTTGGATCTCCGACCACCTGAGTCAACACAAGAGGAAAGTCCCCATTGCAGCTATGGACTTCTCCATCATTCCGAAAAAGGGACACAAGAAGAAAAAAGCAATAACTCGCTTCTCAAAAAGTGCCTTAGGAGAAAGGGTCATGGAGATAGCCTATCCGGATCCCATAAAGAAGAAAGAAGATCTGTCTCCTACAGACTTCACAGTGACTCAAGTCACAATGGGAACATCATCCAAAAGCCTACAAGGAGAAGCCTTGTCAGCTGTAGATGCCCTCTGTAAGAAGCTACAAGAGGCCAAAGAGGAGAAGAGAGTGCTCAAAGAATAGAACAAACATCTCCTCCAAGCTTTGCGAAAATGGGCAAAGCTCCTTCAGCAACTACTGCAAAACCTGTTCAAGCTCCTAGCCAAGAGAAAATAGATGAATACATAAAGATTGTTGAATAGGGTATAGTTGTGTCATCCTGGATTGAGAAGATCCTCCAGGATGGTCAGGTGATAATTGGTAGGTTCACGTTGCTGCACCAAGATATAACTCGAGAAATAAAGAGCTACAAGCAGTAGAGCTCCCTTTTTGAGGAATTGGATAATGCTAAGTTGCAGCAAGGAACATTCCAGATAATGGTCAACTATTCGGCTGATGACCTGTTAAAGGTCGGTGTTATCGATCACCCGTGGGCACATTATAAAGCTCTCACTGCTTTAGATTACTCGGGTCGATCAAATGGAATTCATCCTGGAAAGAATTGACAAATTCAAGGAAGAAGCCTTGGATGCACTACACAACATGGAGAAAGTAGTTTCGAAGATGTCTCCTAGACTGCTCAGTGCATCCTATGAATTAAGAGAAGCAGATGATACATTTCAACACTTCAAGGCTATTGTCTCTCAAGGTCTAGCGCAAGAGGTCACTTTCGATCGAGAGTCCATCAACAACCTCTTGGCCTGCCATGACTTTATCGGCTCTTTGATCGATGCAAATGAAGAGTACGCTGATTTTCCCGACAAGCTAAAAAATGAGAAAGAAACTTGTGAAGTAATTCATGACCATTTCAAAGGTCCTGATCAGTATCAACTTCAAAAAATAACCAGCAAGTTTGTAGAATATCGGGCACAGTGTCATATCGACTCCCCTGAGCCTCAGCCAGAAGCTAAGTTTGAGCCGAGAGACGATGATGAATAGCTTCCTCGGGATGGATTTTCCATTTTTGTAAAATATTTAAAAGCATGTTGGCACACGTGATGACATCATCCATGTTGCACCATGGGATGTTGCCATCCTAAAAATTGCCCCAAAGTCAACATTTGACTTTTAGATATTTTGTAAATAAGTGGTTGGCTTCTTTTTGTCTTCTTTCTCCTCCTCCTTCTATAAATACTGGAATACTTGTTGTATTCTAGGTGGATAGTTTTGTATGAAAAATAGAAGTGAGGAGAGAAAGACTTTGTACTTTCTTGTAATAAGAAGAAAATATTAATACATACATTGAGACTTTGTGCTGAATTTATGTGTTATGTGCATTAGATCTCTCTTAAGTTAGATCTGTGTTTCTATTCTATTGGATTCTTTCTTGCCTTTGTCATTTGTTCATCAGTATTGCTTTATTTGTTTATGCAAGTAAGTTTGGCTCTGTTTACTACCAACCCAAAGCATAAACCTTCTGACCTTTCTATCTTGGAATTCATTTCTTTTCTCCCTTCAGATCTATCCTTCCTCCATTCCTCCCCTCTCACATTTCTATTCATCATTGAACTACCTCTACTGGGATGAGATCCCAAACCCCCTGAAGGTAGAATACTGTAAGACTTGCATAGGTTCCTGTTGGTAGAATAACAATAAACCAGTTTCACTTTGTTGTCTCAAAGAGGGGCTATGCCCTGCACACTGTTGGCTGTTTCCCCATGATCTACCCATCCGACAGATTTTCAAACCAATAGTTTTTGGTGACTCACTGGGGATCAAACTAAGGAAATAATTTAAAAACTGTGAAAATCACTACCAGATTTCAATTTTAACCCTTTGTTAATTAAATTTTTTTGCAGAAGTGATCAAAACTAAAAATTTCCTTAGACAAATCCATAGATCTGGACCAGATAGGAGCTTTTAGTTCACTGAGTTTTTACAAAAATTTGTATATTTCCGTAGATCTGAGAATCTGACATTTTTTGATATTTTTCAAAACCTTACAAAATTCAAGTTCAAAGATCCAAAATCAGCTTTCTAAATAACCCACCTTTTATCCTTGCTAATCTTTGTCAAAAACCGCAATCGGTTGTTATTAAAGAGGATAAATTTTAAATATTAAAAAAGTACATGCTGCTGATTTTTGCCAAAAAATCAGAAAATCAGCAAGTACAAACAAAAAGATTGTTGTAGATCCGCTCTAAATTATTATTGAGATCTGAATGGATACACTGGTGGGTGAACAATTTACTCGTGGTAGAAGAGCTCATGGAGAAGTTGATCCAATCTTTGATCTACTTCAAAGGCACAATTTTAGTATCACACCAACATGATTCACATCATTAAGTTGGTGGATCGATCAACAAGAAGTGCCTCACCTCCACGAAAGAGTCGGGTTTCACAAGGTGCTTCGACATCTATCTGCAGTGCTCTTTTGTTAAGTGGAACCACGCTCCCTGCTCGTGTTCTTTTCCCCACATTTCAAATGGTAGTACCATGGGGAAATGCCATGGGCCCTCTTGCACTACACATCCAGTTCACATGCCCTCCCTCACGGAAATCGCAAGAATTTCCCAAAATTTGATGGGAGTGGAAATCAAAGCACGGATGTGCATATTGCTGCATTTATTATGTCATGCAAGTATTCTAGACGTGACTCACGAAGATGTGTATCATGCGTCTTTCTCGAGACCTTGCAAGGGCCTGCATCAGAATGGTTTCAACATTTACTAGCCGGATCCATCACCAGTTGGGCCACATTACGAGCTGCGTTTGAAGACAGGTATAAGCCTTCAGAAGACGCATTTGTGTTACTATCAAAGATCACTCATTTGAAGAAGGAGGCCAATGAAACCATGCATGATTTTATCACCCATTTTAATTCACTGATCAACCGTGTGCCACCTGCCATGTTGCCAACACCAGAGAATCAAAAGTGTTTCTTTGTGAATGCCATGAGTTCAAGGGTAAGTTTCTTACTTTTACAAGAACAAATCGCCACCTTGGTTCTCGCTCAAGCTGTGGCCATTCGGATAGAGGACAACCTACTTATATCTAGTGAGTTAAAATGAGAGCCATCCAAATCAAAGGCTTTGGCTCCTTCTCAAGCCACCTCATCAGATCCAACATTCCAAAAGATGGCAAATGATTTGCTCGCATTGAAGAAGCAATTAGCTCAAGCTTCGTCTAGCACTCCGTACCGGGATATCCCACGGAGGAACTTCACTCCCAACAATGCCCCCAAAGGCCATTTTTCCTACTGCTGCTGCTCCAAGGTTAGCACTTGAGGCCCCTCTCGGTTAATGCCTTGGTCGAGATCGAAGAAGATGAGAAAATTATGAAGAACCTTCGTCGCAAGGTGAAGATGATCAAGATGTCGGTGAACCGACTGGTGACTCTACAATCGGGTATATGGAATTTGAAGATGAGGAATCTGATGAAGAGGAAGGTACCCAAGGGTATGCAAGTGGATAGTCATATGTTATTTTCACCCACTCACAAGGAAAAGAAGTAGAAGTTGCTGCTAAAATACAAAAGGAAAAGGTTGTATTAAATATGCCTCCAACCATCGCTAAAAGAGGTAATCCCCTTCCTGCTCAACCTCCTATTAAGCCTTTTGTAAAGAAATATTTTCCTCTTGTTTCTCCTCCGAATCAACCTCCCTCCATTCCATAAAGACCAGTACCACTCCTCTACCATCGTGGAATGAAGGACTCATTCCTTCATCAGCGCAACCCTTGGTCGCATTCGATATAGTCGATCATGCCAAAAAGACCAAGATCCAAATGTCTAAAGTTGAGTACCTTCAGTCTAACCCCGAGCCTTGTTAGATTAACCAAGTATATTCAAAGTCAAGCTACCATTTCTCACCCCATTTCTCCAAAAGGAATTCTTTCCACTCCCCCTGCATCCCGCATAAATGTTGCCTCGACGTCCGCATCAGGTAAAATTGAACCTTTTTATCTATCTCTCCTAATTAATGGTCACAAGCTAAGCAACTGCATAATTGATTCTGGAGCATCTGACAATGTCATGCCAAGCAAAGGTCACCCATGCTTTGGGCCTCACACTCACTAAACCTTTCGGTAGGTGTTACTCCATGGAAACCAAGTAAGGTACCATTAATAGGTCAGATCAAGGATGCACAGTTCACATTCGCAACATTCCCAGAGAAAAGAGTTAAAATGACTATTCTCGTGGCTGATATTCCAGTGGCATACAAAATATTACTAGGGAGGAGTTTTTGTAGGGAAGTTGGTGGAGAAATCCATATGGACTGGTCCAAAGCCAGAATCCCTGTCAAAGGAGTAATGCAGACGTTGGAGCCTGAATCACAAAAGAAATATCTGGTCACCAACTCGATGACCCCAAGGCCCAAGATTCTCTTCGAATCATCAGGGATGGGGAACTATTTCTTGTCCACCGACTCGATAAAATGGAAGTTCTCATCCAAGAGGAGGACCTCAACAAGATATGGACACTGCAGTTTGATGGTAGTTGTGCAACAAGTGGGTGCGGTGTTGGGGCCGTTCTGATATCTCCTGAGAGAGGAGATTTTCCCTCTTTCTTTCAAATTGTAGTTTTTCAATACAAACAACACTACAAGTATGAATCTTTGCTACTTGGCATGCAAGCTACAAAGGAAAAAGGAATTAAGAATTTGAGAGTACAGTGGTGATGCTGAGCTAATCGTCAATCAAGTGAAAGGGGTATACCAAGTAAAGAATGATAGGCTCAGACACTACCACATGTAACACCATGTGGGATAACATCGAGGAATTTGATGCTTTCTCAATCAAAGTAGTTCCATGAGCTCAAAATGACATGGCTGATTCTTTGGCTATCTCGGCCTCTCTCATGCTCCCTCACCTAGGGTTAAAGATGGACACATATACCATTGAGGTAGTTTTCCACCCAAGTGTGCCAGATAATTCACAACACTGGTAGGTATTCAATGATGATAATCAGCTTATCACTTTTCTGGAGAAAGCTAAAAATTTCAAAGAGCTCCATTTTGATGGATCAACTTCTACGTGTCGTGAGTCTCTCACGGGCCAAGCACAGGAATCGGTAGAAGGTCAGGGCATATGTCAGCTCAAGGGAAATAAGATTCTGAAAGGTTTAGTTTCCCTGGAATGATTATTTGATAAGCATGACCATTTTGTCAAGAAAAGGTGACAGGATAACCCTGGCTCTTCTCTAGAAACCGAATCTATCAATTTGGGTACTCTGAGAACATCCTCGGTCTGTGAACATCGGGAAGTGTTGTACACCCGAGGAAAAGTGGAAATTTGTCAAATTGCTGAAAAGATATATGGATGTATTGGCATGGTCTTATGCTGATCTGAAGTCATTTAAGCCTAAGGACATTCAACATGACATCCCACTCAAAGATGACGTTAAGCCTTTTCCGTCAAAAGCAAGAGGCACTACAACCCCAAAATCTCAGGTACCATCCAGCTGAAATTTAAAAATGTTGGATGCAAGAATCATTTTTCCAATTCATCATAGTACCTGGGTTGCTAATATTGTACTGTGTGGAAGAAGAATGGTGAAATACGCATATGCGTAGACTTTCGCAACCTGAACCAGTGCATCCTTAAAGGACAACTATCCACTGCCCATAATGGATCAAGTTTCAGCAGCAAGAACCGGTTCAGAGATGTTGTCCATGCTTGATGGTTTTTGGGCTATAATCAGATTGAGGTCACACCTGAAGACCAATTCAAAACAACATTCACCACTCCTTGGGGCACCTTCACCTACAACAGGATGTCGTTTGGTTTAACCAATGCCGGTGCCACCTTTCAATGTGTGATGGACTTCACGTTCAAAGGTATGATGGGAAAGGTCATCGTAGTATACCTAGATGACTTAACCGTGTTCTCTAAAAATGAAGTGATCACTGTGATCATTTGGAGCAAGTCTTGATTAGATGCCGAGAACACGGAATTTCTCTAAACCCTAAGAAGTCAGTTTTGGGGTCACCGAAGGAAAATTGCTAGGACACATCATCAGCAAAGAAGGAACAAAGATAGATGTCGAAAGAGTCAAGGCTATTCAGAGCCTTACCTTGCCCACAAGCAAGACCGGTGTTCACTCTTTCTTTGGAAAGGTGAATTTTCTCAGACGCTTTGTTCCCGACTTCACTAAAAAGACTCATCATATATCAAATATGATGAAAGGGTCACAAACATTTTGGTGGAGTGAAGAAGGAAAGATGTCATTCGAGGATATAAAAGCCTCCATTGCTCATGCACCTGTCCTGGTATGTCCCGACTTCTCCAAAGATTTCATTATGTACAGTTATGCATGCGCATACTGTATCGGCTATCTTAATGTAGAAGAATTCTGAGGATGTTGAATCCCCGATCACTTTCATGAGCTCTCCTCTCAAACCTCATGAACTAAAGATGTCACAACTAGAAAAGCATGCCTTTCGCCGTAGTAAAAGCAGTCAAAATTTTTCCGTTACTACATACTGAATTCTCATACAGTAGTGTTGGTTCCAGAGATACGGCAGTTAAGTCTATCCTGACTCAACAGGAGTTAGGAAGCTTACGAGGGAATTGGATCGCAAAGGTCCAAGAGTATGATTTAGACATCAAACCAACCAAGTTGGTAAGAGGTAAGGGCCTATGTCAGCTTATGGCTGAAAATAAAGACCCAGAAGCACCTGAGGAGCAAGCTGCTCAGGTTGATGAAGAACAAAGTAAACTGGAGAAAGTGGATTCTTTACCCATGGTTCTTTTTGTCGCGACTAACGATGAATGGTATTTCGACATCACTTTCTTTCTCACCTATGGAGAGTGCCCAACTCATCTAACTACAAAGGAGAAGTGGATGGTGAAGCTCAGGGTGGCAAGGTATGTCATTTGGGATGACGGGTTGTACAAGCGTGGAATTGATGGCATCTTCCTATGATGTGTTGACAAGCCATGCAATAGGTAAAATTACTAGAAATATTTCATGACTCAGCCTACGGTGGTCATTTCTCCTCTTCCATCACAACACATAAGATCATTTGGGCCAGGTACTACTGGCCAATGCTATTTCAGGATGCAGCCACCTAGGTAGCGAAATGTGAACTCTGCCAACAGTTTGTTGGCAAACCAAAATTGGCTGCATTTCCCCTCAGGCCCGTCATTATTGATGAACCATTCAGGCAATGGGGAATTGATTTATTGGAGCACTCAATCCTCAATCGAGTGTCGGACATAGTTATGTCCTAACAACAATAGATTACTTCACCAAATGGGTGGAGGCCATACCTATCAAACATGCCACTTCTGAAGTTGTTTGCAACTTCATCAAGGAAAATATCATCGTGAGATTTGGCATTCCACACAAATCATTGCTGATAATGCTTCCAACTTCTCTTCATGAGAAGTTATTGGTTTTTTTTATATGGATATGGAATAACTTTGGCTCATGCCTCTGATTACTATCCTCAGGGAAATGGTCAAGTAGAATCTAGCAACAAGAACCTAGTAACCATCATACGGAAGCTAGTTGATGAAAACCAACGATCCTGGCACAAGTCATTATATGATGCTTTGTGGGTGGATCGTATCACTCCAAAGAGGTCTCTCGGTATGTCACCTTTTCAAGTATTATATGGGATTGATGTTGAGATCCCTATCTCCATGGAACTTCCCGCTCTGCGCTTGGCACGAGCAATCGAAGATGAAACTTTTCAGAATTCTCTTGAAAAGAGAATTATGTACCTAACAGAACTTGAAGAAAAGTGAGTGAAGGTGGTCGACAAGATCACCGAGCATCAAAATCAAGTTAAAGAGGTTGTTCGACAAGAAAGCCAAGCAGAGAGATTTCAGGTAGGAGATTTTTCTTCTATGGGATAAATGAAGAGAACCAAAAGGCATGCATGGGAAATTTGACTCTCTTTGGAGAGGGCCATTTCAGATCAAACAGCTCAATGGGGAGAATAGTTTCTATCTCTCGTATCTGGATGGAACTGAGCTCCCACTTCCCTATAGCGGGTAGCACCTAAAGATCTTCAGGAAGTAGAGCTTGCTCTCTTCTTTGTACAAATTGCTTTTTTGTGTTGTGTTTTTTGTTTTGTTGTGTGTTTCCTTTCTTTCCTTTTGGTCACCCTTGTTTTTGACTCTCTGTAACCCAATGGATAGGCACATGAAGACTGGGATTCTCTACCCTTAAGTTTCACTTAAAGATAGTCCCCAGAAAGAGCCAGTTGTTATCCTGTAAAATTGACAAGGGCAATTTTACAGATAACCATACCAAAATTTCATTTTGGTCCCCTGAAAAGGTCTACTAATGTTCAAAATGGCTTAAAATTCCCTTCCAAAATCAAGTTTTAAGAACTTAGCCATTTTTCAGCCTTTTGAGCTGGGCGCAAAAATTGTTGTGTCAACATCAAGAAAAGTGCGCCCCTTTGAAGATCCTTTGGCACCCTAAAAGGCATATCAACATGACAAAAGTTAGCACCCCTAAGGTGCTAAGATTGACATGTCAACATCCAAAGCTCTGCGCCAAAAAATGCACCTTTGGCGTGAAAATTGATGTGTCGACACATAAAAATGTGTGCCCCTTTTCCCCTTGGTGCTGAAAACGTATATGTGACATTAAAGAACATGTGCTAAAGGCACATTTATAATCATGTTAACATCCTGAAAAGTGTGCCCATAGGCATTGGAAATGTGGTGTCGACACCCTCCTATCGCCAAGGCGCGATGTATCCCATGTCGACACTTCACCAACCACGCCAAAGGCAGTTGGTGGCACAATAAATGTGGTATTTTCCTATATATATGCGGTTCACACCTATCATTTTCATGACTTAAAAATTGTGAAAAGTTATTCTTCTTTCTGATTTAGCCTTTCCCGTCGAGCCTCACGTGCCATTTCTCATGCTTGTGGATCCCACATCATTCCTTCATCATTATTTATCCCCGGTAAGTGGTTTTTTTATCCTCACTTATTGTTTGTTTTTGTTTTTGGTTGTGTTGGTGGTTTTAGGTTTGTTATAAAAAAGGTTAAATCTAAAAATCTAAATGAAAAAATTTAACAATTCCAATAAACTAACGTAAAAACACCATTATCCCTCCTTCCTAGATCTATAAATATGGGAAGGCTCTGCCTCGAATAAACCATCCTTTTTCCTCTGAGAAGGCTCTCCCTTGCTGCAAATCCCACAAACCTCTCTTTGACACTTACCAAAAATCCAAAAAAAGGGAGAGAAAAAAATCAAAGGAAAAGAGATCTTGAAATCAATGCAAAAAGTAGTCTTTTTCCTTTGGCATGTTGTTTTTCATGTTACAAACCCCACAGTCGCGCCAAGGTGCATTGTCCTTATATGTGACATATTCTTAACCTGCGCTAGGTATAAGCACTTAACAAATCTCCTCAAGGTGTAGGCGCATCCCAATCAACATCAACATTCGATGTTGTGTTCCCCAAATCTGTGCCCTTTATAAACCCTTTGGTGCATTAAGCTTCTATGCAACACATTCCAAAACCATGCCTTGGGTGCACTGTAAAACCATGCAACATCATCTTTAGTGCCCAGTTAGCAATTTTCCTAAAGCATGCTGGTGCATGAACCTTAACACCAACATTGCATGTTGTGTGTTGCAAACCCACACCCCGTGCCTTTCTCTTTGGCACTAAGATCTTTTGTGCAACACTCCTAAAAAGTGTGCCCCTCTATAATCCTTTGGTGTGGCTTTCCCCCTTTCAACACAGGCACATATTTTTGCATGTTGACATCCTCAAAAGTGCCCCAGCCTGTTTAAGCCCCTGCACATGCTATAAACTGCGCCTTGCGCCTTAAGGCTTATAATAGCTCATTTTTCATTTTGCAAGTTGTTATTATGGATAACATGATGGTTGACATGGCTCTTTTGTGTTGGACCTCTTTGATTCTCCATGTAGAACAACAACAGCCATCCTCGAGCTCACACATGTCTTCATCGAGCAAGAAGCCAACTAAGTCTAAAGGAAAAGCTAAGTTGACAGAGCAAGAAATGAAATACAAATATCAGAGAGTCAGGATGCTTGACTCACTTGTAGAATGTAGTCTCGACATCAGAGACTCAGAGCTTGGACACATAGATATGGATGATTTTTGGGCCAGAACCAAACAAGTTACCGGTAGCCCATGGATGGACAAACTGGTAGGCGGGCTACACTTTGCAGCAGGACTCCCAGTAAGTGCAATAAACAATGAGTTCATCATGTTGGTGGCCCGTTGTTACAATAAAGACACAAGATGTGTCGAAGATAAGGAGGGCAAGGTGATTATCAACCTCACCACCCGCCACTTTGAAATCATGTTGGGCATTCCTCACCATAGCCAGTATGTAGTCAGTAAGCATTGAAGAATGCTTAAAGACATGGACCGACAATGAAGACAAATGTATGTAGATGATGAATGAGGTTTACCTAAAGAACAAAAAGGTGGTGAGCAGATGGCCGCAGACCATCCACCGCAGTGACTTCTCAGAGGAGCTAAGTGATACCATCACTTTCCTCAGAGTATTTGGGCTTCCTGATGCCCACTACTTTCACAAATGGATGCTCAGGTACTTAGAGACCATGAGCAAGAATGTGCCTGAGCAACGTTTTGGTGGGGAGAGATTATCAGTGATACTATCTCACAGCAACTCCAATAGGTTTTAATGACTGGGAGGTTCTATATGAACTCCTATGTCGTATATATCGCTACCTCAGAGAGAGATTACCCAGACTGATTCAAAATGGGGTATGGCCTCAGTCAAGATATATGAATACTACCAGAGCTAAGGCTCAAGAACAATATCACCCAGTTTAACAAAATCAATGATGCCTTCTTCTATGGCATCATCTGCCTATTGAGGCCAAACATGACACATGGTCGGACCAGCACGAGCGTGATCACTGCAATGAAGAAGTGGGGGGCTTTGTTTACACAATTCCCCACCTTCACATATCTCAGAGCTGCCAACTTCTTGGGTGAGCCAACAAAGCTTCCAAGGTATGCAGGGCCCAAGCTGATCCTTTTGGAGCTGTCAAGGTAGCTGATTACATATCATGAGAAATGTATGAAAAGGAAGAAAGGGGGAACTCCTTTCCCCCTCACAGTTGGCAGATACACTTGCACCTCATTGAGTAAAGCCCGAGAGATGTATGTAGAGCTGGAATTGCTCAACTTAAAGCATGATTTCCGGCAAGGCCAACCTTTGACTGCCGGAGTTTCCTCCCAAGGAAAAGATCGATCCCATCCATGTCCAGAGATCGAGGACATATGGATAGACGTGAACCACGAAGTTGAAATCAGGTGAAAGGATCACTCCCCTGGCACTGGAAAGAGATCATCCACTATGGAGTTACCATCATCCCAAAATATTTCCAAGAAACTGATCAAGAAATTGATTAGGTTTACCTTGACATGGATGGGGATGATTGGCCATTTGTAAGCATCGATAGGACCAAGGCACCCAAGACCATAGAAGAAAGGGTCCAACCCATGCTGCAACGCACCGAGCATTGGTGCAAATGAAATGGTCTCATCTACCTTGGAGTGGATTTCACTACTTCCCCTTGGGAAGAGTGCCTCCAAAGCTAGATCACTTGCCAAAGGGAAAAGGAAAGGATGAAGTTGGAGAGTCAAGCAAGTAGGAGAAAGCTCCTGATAGCCCTCCTTCTACCTCAAAGAAAATAGTGGACTTAGTGTCCCCAGGAAAAGAAGAAGTGGTAGATATTCCAACGGACACATCCACTCAGGATGTTGTCACAACTACAACTATGGAGGTGACCACCATTCCCTCTTCTACTCCCCCTCCTCCTCTGTCACTCAAACAACCACTCCTTTGGTTGTGTCTTCTCCTCCATCTTCCTCCCTTCCATCTCCCTCCTCTTCCATCTTCTCCTCTCTCGTGGATCTGTCCTCCAGTGTTTCCTCCATCCTGTCGTAGATCCCTTCCATCTCCATGTCCTTCTCTTCCCCTGTAGTGACTCGAACCCTGTGAGCACTAGTGCATTGGACTCTTTATCCATGCCACCACCAAGTGTTTCCACTTTCTTCCCCGAGTCCCTCTACAGTTGCTCCCCCTTTCACCCCATTTCCTCTTCTTCTTCCGATCCCGATCCCCTAAGTCCTGGTTGGATCTCCGACCACCTGAGTCAACACAAGAGGAAAGTCCCCATTATAGCTATGGACTTCTCCGTCATTCCGACAAAGGGACACAAGAAGAAAAAAGCAATAACTCACTTCTCAAAAAGTGCCTCAGGAGAAAGGGTCATGGAGATAGCCTATCGGATCCCATAAAGAAGAAAGAAGATCTGTCTCCTACAGACTTCATAGTGACTCAAGTCACAATGGGAACATCATCTGAAATCCTGCAAGGAGAAGCCTTGTCAGTTGTAGATGCCCTCTGCAAAAAGCTACAAGAGGCCAAAGAGGAGAAGAGAGTGCTCAAAGAACAGAACAAACATCTCCTCCAAGCTTTGTAGAAAATGGGAAAAGCTCCTTCAACAACTACTGTAAACTATTCAAGCTCCTAGCCAAGAGAAAATAGATGAATACATAAAGATTGTTGAACAGGGTACAATTGTGTCATCCTGGATTGAGAAGATCCTCCAGGATGGTCAAGTGATAATTGGTAGGTTCACGTTGTTGCACCAAGATATAACTCGAGGAAATAAAGAGCTACAAGTAGTAGTAGAGCTCCCTTTCTGAGGAATTGGATAACGCTAAGTTGCAGCAAGGAACATTCAGACAATGGTCAACTATTTGGCTGATGACCTGTTAAAGGTCGGCGTTATCGATCACCCATGGGCACATTATAAAGCTCTCATAGCTTTAGATTACCGAGTCGATCAAATGGAATTCATCCTAGAAAGAATCGACAAATTCAAGGAAGAAGCCTTGGATGCACTACACAACATGGAGAAAGTAGTTTCGAAGATGTCTCCTAGACTACTCAGTGCATCCTATGAATTAAGAGAAGCAGATGATACATTTCAGCACTTCAAGGCTATTGTCTCTCAAGGTCTGGCGCAAGAGGTCACTTTCGATCGAGAGTCCATCAACAACCTCTTGGCCTAGCCGTGACTTTATCGGCTCTTTGATCGATGCAAATGAAGAGTATGCATTGATTTTCCCGACAAGCTAAAAAATGAGAAAGAAACTTGTGAAGTAATTCATGACCATTTCAAAGGTCCTGATCAATATCAACTTCAAAAAATAACCAGCAAGTTTGTAGAATATCGGGCACAGTGTCATATCGACTCCCCTGAGCCTCAGCCAGAAGCTAAGTTCGAGCCAGAGAGACGATGATGAATAGCTTCCTCGGGATGGATTTTCCATTTTTGTAAAATATTTAAAAGCATGTTGGCACACGTGATGACATCATCCATGTTGCACCATGGGATGTTGCCATCCTAAAAATTGCCCCAAAGTCAACTTTTGACTTTTAGATATTTTGTAGATATTTTGTAAATAAGTGGTTGGCTTCTTTTTTTCTTCTTTCTCCTCCTTCTATAAATACTGGAATACTTGTTGTATTCTAGGTGGACAATTTTGTATGAAAAATAGAAGTGAGGAGAGAAAGACTTTGTACTTTCTTGTAACAGAAGAAAATATTAATACATACATTGAGACTTTGTGCTGAATTTATGTGTTATGTGCATTAGATCTCTCTTAAGTTAGATCTGTGTTTCTATTCTGTTGGATTCTTTCTTGCCTTTGTCATTTGTTCATCAGTATTGCTTTATTTGTTTAACACACAATCAACCCGTCTAACCCATTTGGCCAACCCCTTTGTTACTCATACCCCAACCTGTTTTCGCCATATAATAAACCAACCTCAACCCATCAACCCAACCACCCAACCCTATAACCATCCTCAACCAACCCGTAACCAACCCCCCGCCCAACCCCCTTCCTACCCATTCGCCAAACATTAGCCATCCAACCTTCCTGTCTAACCCTTTACCATCCAACCCACCCGCCCAACCCTTAGTTGTCCAACCCTTGATCGCCCAACCTCCCACCCAACCCACTCCGACCAACCTTCCCGCTCGGCTGCATGCTAATTGCTAAACTTCCCAACGTACTTTTGAAACCGGGAAAATTTCTCTTTGTGAAATCACCTTTGCCATGAAACATATTTTCAGAAATTCACCAACGATTCGAAAGTTGATTTTTGAGATTCGCCAAAATTTCTAAACTAATTTTTTCAGAGGGACCTTCTTAAAATGAACCACGGTTTTGGTAACCTTTTTATTGGATGAATAAATTAACTTAATATTTTATTTAATTGTGGAATAAATTTAAAGGCATGGGTTCATTTCGGAGACAAAATGGGACAAATGACTATTTAATAGATTTTTGCTTTTCACAAACCTTTTTTTTTAAATAATAATAATGATAGTATATTATTTTTTCGAAATTATTATTAACTTGTCGTAAATTGATTATAAACTCGTAATTACTTTTACTGTGTGATAAGTTGTATCACTAGTGGATTACTTTCACTTTACCTCCATCACAATAAATTTATTGTCAACGCCTTTTAAAAAATAATAATAATAATAATTTTAATTCGTATGTTTTTGCGAGAGCGCGTTGAGCCGACATCTTGTCCTAAATGGTCATTAATACGATGTTGTATTAACGCCATGAAATTTTCTTAATTCACCTTGTCGTTTGCGATTACAAGTTGGTGCGCGTCACCATATGTTACAACTTAGTTGTGTTACTTTCATAATGAGTAATTATAATCGTTGTGTAATTAAATAACTTTTTAAAAAAATATTACCACCTTTCTTATTTTATCTTATTTGTTTGGGATGATTGGTTGTCTTTTTACCATTTTAGAACTCACGTTGAGTGAGGTGCGACAATGCACTAATAGTTGAGCACCTATTTGTGAGGGTGGGGTCCATTAAGTGGACAAATTTTCTTGCATTAATATAGTTGAGGGGACCCAATAAATGCACATATTTGCACAAATTTAATATCTTCAAAATATTTAATAAAAGTTGCATAATTGATACATTCTCCCACTCAAAACATGGTTGATGTGACACATTGGGAACAAGAACATATATTTAATAGTGTTTGAGGCTTCAATTTAAGAGCTATCTTACAACATTAGAATGTCAACATCATTTTCATAGGTATTAAAGTGTGCATGATTACAAGTGTGAAGATTCATTTAGAGGGACAAACCATTTCACGTTTAGAATAATTTTTCCACTATTTAAGTACCATAAGTTCACCTTTATGCACATAAATGCACAACTTGTCAAGTTGTCTTGTTCAAATTAAAAGTAAATTTATATTAAAAAACTACCTCCTCTAAATTTTTGCTCATAATTGCACCTTCTTTTCCACCTTCAACCTCATTCAAGCCAACACCTGTAACACATTTGTATTAGACTCTCCATTTTTCCAAAAACAATGCAGTTAATTACTATTATAAATTCATGCGAAGTATTAAATATCCCTCCAAAATTTTAATAATCCCTCTAAAATCTCAAAAATTGAATTTGAATGGGATCTAGTCAAAATATATTGGATGAATAAGGTTATCAAGTCATTTGTTTCAACGAATGACAAAAATCAGAACTAGAAAATAAAAGAGTTGACATAGATCAAATTCGATTTCAGAGAGCCCACAAATTCAAGAGGTAAATGATAGTTACCTTTTTAGTATTCAAAGAATGTCTTAATATGTGAAGAATGTCATAAAATGGATAGAATGTTAACTATGTGAAGAATGTCTGCATAAGCAATGAATATGTGAATCACTTACCTTAACATCTAAAAAATATATGAATATAAATAAGTGTTATGTTTGTTTATGCAGCTAATAATTGAATATCCATGGTTAACTTTATATTTGCTAGTTGAATATACAATTGTAACTTTATCATTTTCTACTACGCATTAAAACTTTTAGTGCAAACTGAAATTAATGAATATACATTGAATATATTGATTTAGTTCAGTGCATGTTCTTATATTCAATATATATTGAGTTGTTTTAGTGCATGTTATGAAAGTACAATGTTATTATTGAATATACACTTATATTAGCGAATATACTTTTGAGTTTAGTTACTGTAATAGCTAACAAAAGTGTTATATTATGAACTGATGTCTTTTCAAGCATGCAAGTTGAACTAATTTTTTTCCATTTTTATTCACTTATTTCAAGTGCATTTTTAATCCTTTGTTCACCACAGAATCTACTAATATGGTGTAGTAAATGTCCAAAAATAGGGTTTTTTCAGGTGCACATGTCTTATAGTTTCAAAATATAGTGCTAGTATTGAATATAAAGTATTGTTATTGAATATACACTTATATCAACTAATATACTTTTGAGTTAAGTTACCATAACAACTGACAAATGTGTGTCGTTATGAATAATGTCTAGATCTACATTGAATATGTGAAAATACATTGAGTGTCGATTAACATAACTTAAAAAATATATGAATATACATAAGTGTTGTGATTTTTTCAATCAGTTAAAATTTGAATCTACCTAAATACACAAAGAACCGGATACATAAATTGAATGCACCCGCCCTAACATAAAATAGATCAATTGCTTCATGCTCACCAATTGTTATCTCTACCCTAAGCACTTGAATGAATGAATATACACCAAATATACGCATGTAATTATTCCATGGAAAACAATGTGTTCAAAGGCAAAATTTACACACGTTTATACAATGTATATTTAGTAGTTTCAGTGTATGTTGATGGTTTTTAAACTCAACCTTTGCATATGTCTTGAAATAATTGAATATACACTTTATATGTCAACTAAATACACCCCACCATAACTGAAATTGTTGAATATAAACTAAATAATTGTCTACCATGTACACTAGAATGATTGAAAATACAATGAATATACTTACATTCCTGGGTATATGAGCACATTTGCAAGCAATACCAGGATTACAAATGTATTTTAAGTCTACATTGAGTTATTTATGTGCATGTTCTTATTTAACCTTCTATTCACAAACTCTAGTATTTCGAATCCACATTGACTTATTTTTATGTATTCTCCTATTAAACCTTCCATTCAACACAAACTTAACTATAAATGTGTAGTAAATGTCATAAAATAGGGTGTTTTCATTTATACATGTTGAACTATTATATATGGGTTTACATTAGAAAGGTTAAAATGACATAAAATACAATGGTCTAATTTTGTCATCTTCTACTATGCATTCACACATTGAATATACACCTTTAAATATATTGTTTTATGTTTTGAATCACCAAGTTAGTCATCATGTGAACTCATATTTTTGATCCTTTTAATCTACTCTCTATGGTTTTCATGCAATGAGTACATATGCAAGTAATACTAGGATTGCAAGTTTATTCAATGTATATTGAGTTATTTAAGTGTATATCCACTTAATTAGTATTACATTTATTGTTTGTATATGTATGGGAATTAATGAATATATGATAATAATGTTGTAATTTCAAAAATGCATTCAATGAAAAAATTACAGGCATATGGTCAATGTATATTCAAGTAAATTTAGTGTGTATGTGTATTCAATGTTCAAATCACCACAAACTCTATCAATTCATTTTATTTACCACTAACCTTCAAAGTGTATATCCAATGTATATACATTATGGGAATGTATTATGAGTTTGTGGTGAATTGATAATTGAATACACCACTAAAAAACATATTTGTTTTTAAAAAATCAATATATGATAATGAACTAGCAAATAACCCTTCTCGTGTAAAAAGGTACATGCAACCATGTGGAATGCATACAATATTTCATTTTCACATAAAAAAAAATGCATTCAATACACTTTACCCAACCTTATCACTTTGCAAGCTTCCACCGTCATTCACAATTACACACCAATGCCACATTTAAAAATTTCATTAATCGCCTCGTCCATCTATAACCCTCCATATCTTGGACAAGAGGAGCATGTCAGAGTTGTAGCCTATGTGCGTAAAAAATCATACTTTAAAATTTGAAAAACACAAAAATATTGTATCACATATTTGAAAAGTATTTATCATACAAGCACTATTTACATGATATTTCAACACATTTGTATTCATGTTAATGTGTCCAAAATAATTGCAAGCCAACTTGGTATTCAAGAGGAGAGCAGGAAGGAGGAAGTCATGAATGGACCCTATAAAAAGGGGTGTCAAACATCATTATATACCTAAATTTGAGGAATAATTAGGTAAATAAAATTTTAAAAAAAAATTGCAAACCAGTCCACATCACAAAATAAAACTAAAGCAAGCATCACAAATGGAGGTAATTGATAATGTCGGCAAAAAGTGCACTACATCTAAAAAAATGTTTCGAACCGAGTGAATGGCTAAATAAATACTTGGAGCAACAAGATATGTTGAATATGATGGATTTTCCATTAGGGATACTACAAAAAAGTGGGGAGTCTCAGTGGGTTCACTATCAAACTAGTTGAATGGTATCACAACTACGAGACATAAAGTCTCGTAACCATTTTAATAGAACAAGAAGAATCTATAATCGTATAATATTGTAAATATGTGGTTAATATGGGTCAATGTCTACAAATAAACTCATTAAAATCTCATATAGCATGTATATGTGAGACAAGGACTACTCCATTCACCGATGGAATGCCTAACGGATTTTGGTGGGAAAGTTTGAGGAAAAGAGGCACACATATTTTTCTTTAAGGACTGTAGAAGGCCCTGATTGTGACATGGTAGTCATGCTTAGGCTTGACATAGTTTCTACATTTTATGACAACTTGAATCAAATGTATAAAACGTAGTATAGAACACAAAGGATATGAAACTACGATGAAATTGATGTGACAACTTGTAGAAATTGTGGGATGAGGGAAATTACAAAGACAGGAAATAGAAGTGTACCCCACATAATCCCAAAGAGTAGAGAGAGGATAAAAATACTTCTTTGTGTTAATATAGCAGGGAAAAACATGCCATGATTCTACCTATTTAAATCACAATATAAATTGGCTAATTACATTTCTAATTTGAGTCTAGTGTATGCATGATAACACAACCACACACACGGATGAAAAAGGAACTACTTTTGAATTTGTTGCACCACTTTTCTAGATCATTTATGGGTGGTGTTTCACCATCAAATAGAAATCTACTTATATTTTATGGCCATGGAAGCCATGTGGCATATAGGACAATCCAAGAGGCAAGAGCATTGGGCATAGATCTAATCATGTTGCCTACACACACCAGCCACAAGATGTAACCATTATATGTTAGTGTGTTTTCACCATTTAAAACCTACTTCAAGGATGAGAGATCCAAATGGATGGTCAAACATCACAAAGTATATGTGAGAAGATCAAAATTGGTGACACTTAGCAGCAAGGCTTTCAAGAGATCATTAACTCCATCCAATATAAAATTTGGTTTTAAGAGGACTGGAATATGGCCTCTCAATTGAAATGCATTGTTCAATTTCATGCACCCCATTAATGCATTCAATTTTGATCTCACAGAGGAGGAAATAATAGTGGAGAGAATTCTTGAAATGGCTAGCTATAAAAGAGATGAAATTAAACAATTTATTAGAGACATTGGAGAAGCAATCCAACAACAAGCTCAAGCAAATGATGAAGCAGTTAACAACACGCTGATAAAAATCAGCAAGTAGGGGTACAAGTGAAATATTTATATGAGCAAGACATGAGTAAAAGTTTAAGTTATATTGAATAAATCAATTGATTTAAAATTCATGTTCAAGTTAAAGACAACACACTAAATTGAGACAATCAAATGTGAGATCCCGTCACAACCGATGACAAAATGAGTATGCCAACACTATTTAGCCAACTAGAATGGTTAAAATAAGATGTTACAAACTTGGGGATTCCAATCAACCTCCATAATGAGTAAATTTCACTTTTCATGCCATCCCCTCCTCCTAACATGCCAAATGGAATAATTCACTACTATGTAAAATGTAACAAATGGAAAAATGAACATGATAGTCATTTGGAAGCTACAAATTTGGAGTTGTCACCAACATTTTTACAAGACATAATAAAACACCCATACAATTCATAATCGTGAAACTAAGTCAATGAGTCGCTTCGTAAATTTCTTAAACTTCCAATTGAAAGATTTAAGGAGATATGAAAACATGCAAACAAGAGGACTCTAAGATTGAGAAGGTTGTCACAAATTATCACATCAATTGACTACTTGTTAGGAAAACATATCATAATAGGATTTTAAAGTGAGGAAGAAAGAGTAACTCAAGGAGAGAAAGGAAAACAAAATCATTGGACAAAAAAGAGGGAAGCAAACAAACTCAAAAGGAAACTTAAAAATCGAATTAAGGAAATGGAAAAGATAAAACATTAATAGGAAAAAGAGGAAAAGAAGGAACATGAGATGATAGAAAAGGAGAAAGAGAGGATAGAAAAGGAAATGCAAAGGAAAAGACATTTGAGTAGTCCAAGAAATCCTATTCCTTCACAACATCCAATTATGATGGATTTCTACAACATTTACACTATGGATTTTTCAAATGTGGTCAATTATTAAGTCTACAAAAACTCTACTTCTACAAATCCAATAAAGTTTCCTTTAACAACAATAATGCAATTTTCACAACATAAATGTAGTTTTCTCATGTAGGTAATATGTAATTTTCTCCAACAAGTACAACAAACATGAAAATTCCTACTTCTAGTCCTATGCATGTCACTACTTCTAACCAAATGTAAACATGCCATGCAAGAAATCCTTAAATTCCTTCATCAAGCTCAACCAATATGCCAATTACACCCCAAATGGAGAATGAAACAATAGAAAACAACAAAATAAGTGAGACCATAGACAAAAATGAAGAATAATTTATATTTTGTATAATTTAAATGCATGTGGTACACATGATTCAATTATGCAACCTTTTTATGAGAGTGATATCCATACATGATACAGGAGCATCTTCTCCATTTTTGGCAATGTTGGTTTCCTTGTTCAATTTTGGTTTGCAAATAGGTTAGGAGTGATTAGGAATGTTTTGTAGGTCATTGTACTTCATTAGGTGTGTTAGACTTAGTTCTAGGCTTGTTAAAATTTTCATTTTCATTTTCCCTCCAAAAGTGGAAATTCAAATTTGTGAGCACTTTTGGCTTGTGTCTTAGAAAAATCTTGTGTGCTTCTTAGTATATTGCATGTAACAAGGTATTGTGAAGGTCCATTAAGGACTAGGAAGTCATAAATGAGATCTAGGGATCATAACTTGTGTCTAGCCTTTGAGAGGAACTTTAAAAATTAATGTAAATTGAAATACAATGTATGTGATGGATAAGTCTTAATGACTTAGCTCGATAGAAACTAATTTTCAAGAACATATAAGCTCCATGTAACTATTTTTTGACAGTAATTAATTCAAGGTAATGATAAGGAAGACTCCAAGAAGCTTGAAATTGATTGTTATGGTGGATCTAATTACTTGTTACACTAAATTTTGTGTTGTGCATGTGCATTTTCTAAGCAAGATAGTTTGGTTTTAACCTTTTATTGAAATTTGTTCCTATGTTTAATGAGATCACACAATATTCAATGCATCTAGGTGTGTAAAGTCTATTTATGGAAGACATTTGGGTTGTACTCAATGACCCAATTAGTGCCCTGGTTAGAGTAAGAGTTTCTTGTGAAAAATTGATTCTCAAGCAAGGGTGAAGCATTGAATTTGATGAGTTATGCATTGTTTACTATGTTTTAAATCATCCTCCTTATTCACTAAATGTCAAATAGTATCAAGAAGAGGACCTACATTTGTTCCCCATACTAAAACATGACATCTTCAAGCCTTGAGCAATCACAAACTCGTGTTATGCAACCTTTATGGAGTTGTTCAAGAGGAATTACGAGTTTATATAGTTTTATAGGTTGTCACAAACCTCTTGAAGCCTTGAGAATGGAAGGAGATCAATAATTAGCTAAGAAACTATTGAAAAAAACCCTCTCGAGCATGCGTAGAGCTACAAACCTCAGAACTAGGGTTTTGAAGGAGGAATTTGTCACATCTCACAAATAAATTTTCCATAATCCCTCAAACTTTTAATATTTCTCTGTCTCCGGGTCTTCAAGGAGATTTTGAAATATTTAAGTGATTTGATTCAGTTTTTAAGGATATTTTCTTACAGCGGTTTTGGGTGACAATTGTGGAGGTTTAAAGAAATAGTTCCATTATAAAGGAAGTATTCCTTTTATTAATGAAGCCTTGAAACTTTTGACACAAGTCAAGAAGGATATTGGGTGATAGAAAAACCTCAAGATTGGTTTTAAAAGTGATTGCATGATAAGATAATCTTGATAGAGTTCAGTCGTAAACCTAATTAGATTGAGATAGATTTGTTGAACATGAAGATTATCTTGTAGAGGTAAATAGATTGATCTTGAATCTTTGAATTATTGTGAAGCACTCTTAGGAGGTTAGTGAGTAAGTTTCCAAATCAAATTGGTGTCTTGTTGAGCTAAAAGACTTGTTGAATCAAGAAATAGTGCTTGAAATCTCTTGAAAAAAAAAGGTGAATTGGGTTCTTGGAATCATAATTTTGGGAGTGATAGTCAAAACTAAACCTCTCTGCATCAATATATGTAACATTTTTTAATGTGAGAAGTTATAACATTAATGCAAAAGATCATAGACATTATCTATGTAGTTTTTTTGGGAAAACAATTGTCAATACCTATATTTAGTTTATTCCATACTATCATTATACAACAAGTTTTTGTAATGTGTACAACTATGCATTATCTTCTTATAGGTGTGTTTTTTTGTACAATTTTTTCAAGAATAATGACAACAAAGGAAAATAGTTCATTGCCTAAGTAAGGTCATAAATGACCTTACCTATAGAATGAAGCCTTAATATTTCATAGAGATTAATAGTGTCAAAAGATACATTTTTGACATTCTCCCCTATCATCCCAATTACAAAATCATTTGTAAACCTTCTTCTATCATCCAACCTACTAAAAAAGTAACCCATGAGCAATGAGCACATTTGCAAGCAACACCAAGATAAACATTTGTAGTTGAAAAATGTAAATTTACACCCATATATTCAATGTATGTTTAGTAATTCCAATGTATATTCAAACATATACTAAAATAAGAACCATTTACACCTTATGTTAAATGATACTCAATGTATAGACAAACATTCTTTACATGTTCAAACTTTTTATCGTTGGATATTAACAAAGTGAAATTACTAAATGCACATCAAAACTATGAATGTAATCTTTTTGTTGCCTACGAATATGCTCGACACATGAAAAATGTAAAGAAGAAATCAAAAACTAATTAAAACTAGACCAACCCGATGAATCACATGGAATTTTGAAACAAAGAGCAAAATAGAATAAGAAACAACAATGAAACCCTCGAAGACACGTTGGTTTTGTTCCCCAATGGTGTCATTACAGGTTAGAAGGACTCAAGAATTGATATAAACATATGTCAATAGTTAATGAAATCATTGAATAGAGTAGTGATGTGCAATTTCCAATGAGAGGAGGCATGGAGAGTGACGGGAGCATAATGATTGCAAAGTTTGAATGTTTAGGTGTAGTTACAAACTATCATATGCATTGAAACAACTAAATGTACACTTTGAATAAACATGTGTAAATTTTATCTTTGAACATAGATATCCATGACATAATTACAGGTGTATATTCAATGTATATTCATTCATTCAATTACTTAGGGGAGAGGAAACAATTGTTGATCTTGGAGAAGTCGATGACCTAATTTATGTTAAGGTGGTTATATTAAGCTATTGCATTCATTGTATATTCAATAATTTTAGTGCACATTAAAAGTTTGAATGCGTGGTAGAAAATGACAAAGTTACAACCGTATATTAAATGTATGTTCACTAATTATAATGTATATTCAGCCTACCAAGATAAAATTAATAATGGATAAGCGAATATTAACTACTTAAAAAACACAACACTTATGTATATCCAGGTTTAACCGCCTAAAAAATCACAACACTTCTATATATTTAGATATTCTTATGTTGTTATGTTGACCAAAACTCAATGTATTTTCACATATGCAATGTATATCTAGACATTATTTAGAACAACTCGCATTTGTTAGTTTTTATGGTAACTAAACTCAAAAGTATATCTACTAATATAAATGTATATTAAATAATAACTTTGTATTTTCATAGCATGCACTGAAATAGTTCGATATATACTGAAAATAAGAACGTGCATTGTAAATGGAGGACATTTACTACATCATATTAGAAGATTGTGTGGTGAACAAAGGATTAAAAAAGGCACTTGAAATAAGTGAATATACACTAAAAACATTGGTTCAAACTTTCGCATATTTGACAAAATGTTAGTTCAGAATAGAAAACATTTAGTTAGTTGTATAGAATCGAACTCAAAAGTATATTCGCTAATATAAGTGTATATTCAATAATAACACTATATATTCAATAAAATAACTATATTTTGAAACTATAAGATGCATGCATGAAAACCCTAGTTTTTAGGACATTTACTACATTGTATTAGTAGAGTTTATGGCAAACATGGGATTAATAAAGACATTGAAACAAGTGTATATATATTGACAAACATTAGTTCAACATGCATGCTTGAAAAATATTAGTTTAAAAAAGAACATGTTTTTCAGGTTGTTATGGAAACCGAATTCAAAAGTGTATTCCTAATATATGTCTATAGTCAATATTAACACTATATATTCAATAACAACAATGTATTTTAAAACTATAAGACACATGCATGAAAAATCCTATTTTTGGACATTTACTACACCTTTGTATTAGCAAAGTTTTTGTAATGCCTTTCCCTTTCACATCGGGTCGGGTACGTCATCTAAGGACCGTCGATGTTGTAAAGTTTGATTGTGGGTGTTTCGTGTGAGTTAACCACTTAAATCCTCAATGAGACTTTTCGCAAACCCTAGCTTGGAGAGGATTAACCCCTTTAATTCTATCGACCGCGATCAAAATATTTCTATTTAGTGGTATATCAATCTCGAGTAAATGATCTTGTCTTCTGTTAATCTTGAATGCATAATTGACGAAGTGGTAAACACCTTAAGACCACGTTATTTGGGTAGGTATGTGTAAGTTAATCAACCACCTTCTTTTCGTTGTGGACGGCATTTGTCATGATTTCGAGTTAGATTTAAGTTTCGTTCACACCATAACAACAGGAAAAGTCATAATAATAATCATAATCATAAATAAATAACAATAATAAATAAAGAAATAAGATAGAATAAATGAATGAAAGAAAAAAGATAATATATATAACAAATGAATTATTATGTGCAGGTGAGGAGTGAATTTTGTGGTATAGGCATGGGGATTGGCGTGTTGGAAGTGACTGACATTGCCATCTTTTCAGTCCTTTTTGCCTGGGCGCGTGGAGTGTTTGGCAAAGGAGTGAGTTTGGCAGTGAATGGATTTGAATTTGTTGGTTGAAATGTGTCAAGAGAGGCGGAGACTCATGTAATGCAGTGCTTGTAGACCTGCACAAAACAGTTGAAAAGGACTTGGCAAGCACAAAAACAAAACTCCAACCTGATTAGTATGCCCTCAGCTTGAGTGCTTAGATCCTGAGATGGCATCAGGATGCCTGCGCTTGAGTTGTTAGCGCTTAACTCAGGAATTGGGCTCAGCGAGTTGTCTTAACATTGGTTTGTCCCTGTGGAACATGGAAAATATTTCTTTGACGGTTGTGGTCGCATACCATTATATATGGCGGTTGTTCCTTCCTCTCTAATGAAGTAGTTTACAAAAGGAATGGGCATCCTCATGAATCATTGCCGATGTTTCACCAAATGCAACCAACATTTGTCCAATCTGACCTTCCCTTTCATGTTGTGCCTCCCCAGCGCAAAATCTCGATACATAGGTAAGAAATGTGCATGAATTGTTTTTCAAATGTTCCAGCAAATTTATTTGTTTTAAAAGCTTTGGAAACCTCCAACAAACAAAAAAATTGACAGGTGTAAAGACAGACACCACTTCCTTGCCAACCTTCTCCCAGCACGTGTCAAATTGGGGACCGTGGAACTAGGTGTGCACGTGTGCCAAGCATGTGAAGAGGAGACAATTTAGGCAAATGTGGTCAGTTGCAAGCATTGGTAGGCATGTATGCAAACATGGAAGCACCTTGTGAGATTATGCGATGCCATATTTGTGAATTCTTTTATAAAATTTGAATGACGCAGAGAAGATAGCATGACCCTGCGTTTTGCATGTGAATTATTTGATAAAATGCCTGAGAGAAGTGCAGCCGTTGGAAAACAATGATTGCAGGATATGCACAAAAGGAATTATGTTGAATACGCCTCAGGTATCTCCCTTTGAAAGAGCTCCTAAATGAAAATGGTCGTTTTCCAGGTGGGCTCTTACCAGTTGTTTGTATACGATCAGCCTATCCATCACGCAGGTTCGCAGTCAATGCGAATCTGCACAAAAATTGACTGGGGCAGTCCATCCTTGCGCCTAGCCAGTCTTGAACCCTCGACCCCCACGGCCTATTTCACGTGTCTCACCATCCCGCTGTGCACTCACATATGAAGGACTATGGCGCTGGTTCTTCTAATAAAAATACAAACAGAAATTTGACGGAATAGGTAACAACATAACCGTAATACGTTGTTACTTATTCCGTCAAAACTAAGCGACGAGACAAAATTAATGGCACTGTGATGGAAAATACTTTTTGGCTTTGTGCGAACTTGCTCGAGAGATAGGCCTAGCCGTTTGTATAGGCAGTGTGTATTGAAAATAGAACCGGAAAAAGTGTTATTTGAAAGTAATTATAAGCAAACAAGATTGGTATTAATTTGTGAATATTTAGAGTTCAACACAAATTCACGGTATGGAGAATGGAATGGCTAGGTATCTAAACGGAGACCCTCAGCCCGCCAGACAGAGAAATTTATGGGAGAGATTGAGAAATTAAAATACGTGATTACCAATCTATGGAAAAAATGCAGCAATGCGAAGGCAATATCAGAGGAGAAGACAAACAGGATACGGAAGATGGAATTAGAGATTGTGTGAAAGGGATAGACACTTGCGGTGTCTTCTAAGAAAAAATCACATTAGAGGAGAAGACAAACAGGATACGGAAGATGGAATTAGAGATTGTGTGAAAGGGATAGACACTTGCGGTGTCTTCTAAGAAAAAATCACATTATGACATTTTGAAGATGAAGCTAGAAGAATGTGAGAGGAACCTTCAACAAGAAATCACACGAAGAACTTTGGCCGAGTAGGATTTGAAAGAGCTTAAGAGTAGAGAAGGGAACTTGCTGAAAGTGGAAAGGAGCATACTACTGTACAGGAGTAGCTGAAGTGGAGAAAGAACGCTTTGGGCTACCAGAAGAGGCTTATGTGAAGTTGCATTGAACTCCTGATTTGGTTTCAAAACACACTCCAGCTGGTTATCCAATAAAGGTACTCGTAGAAACCACCAGCAATTGGACCTGGTTTGCATATCAGCAACTGCACAGTTACCACTTGTCAGTTCGTCCAGACATGGTTATCTCCCTATATCTTGTATAATTTCAATATTTTCTAGTTTCCTTCTTATGTATTTTGTTTTTAAAAGAAGAATTATAAACCAAAGATGGGTTTTCCTCACAAAGTTTTTAATGAGAAGCAGCGGTGACAATTAAATGTTTCTCCTTATCTACGCATCTGGAAAGATAGGTTTTGAGTGTGACCTTGTTTTATGTTTAACCTCTTATTAGTTTTAATAATGATGCTGGATAACGAAAAATACAAAAACTAACGAGTTCAAACTTGATCTCTAGCTTAAAACAACCTCTTTATGTTTACCTTGCAAAGTCAATAAAACATGATTTTCAATGACTCGCAAAACACCTCTCCGAATGTCGGAATGGGAAATTCAAATTTTAACAGTGTTCCCTATCATGTGGGGTGTCGCATCAAACCTTCGAGAACCCTCGAATGACCATTCATGCACTTTTCGTCACTCCTCTAGGAGCTCTATTACCCATTTTTGCAGTTTTATGAAGTTGTTGAAAATCAAAAGTTGGGTTTGATTTTGACTTGCCATTTGGACCCAGAGTGAAGAAATGGATATCGAAAATCTATTTTTGAACATGGATTCTTAGCCCTCGGGTTAAAATTGAACGCTTTTGCAAACTTGTAGTGAAATGCGAAAGAATGACGTGGGACCCTCTCAAGTCAAATAACTGACAAGAAAACTTGTAGGCACTTAAATATGATTGTATGAAACCCTCTTTGGTTGTTTTTAAAGAAATTTGGTTGTCGAGAAAATGATCTCTCTCTCTCTCTAGTTAGAAAATGAAATGAAATGAATGCACCTCTAACTCTTTGTTTTTGTGTGCTAAATATTGTCATCATTTGAATGGGAAAACTATGAAAACATGAATTATGCTAGATTTTGGTGAGATGTCATGTCGGTAGCTTTTGTTGACCATGTGTTGGTTGCAGTATTGAGACAAGGAGAAAGTGAAGTGTTTGGTGATTTCATAATAACATGTTATTTGAAACAATGTAATTGTATAGGATATATCAACAACATTGTTATATATAGAAATGTTAATTATTGAATTTTGTGATGAGCATGAAATTGTTAGCGTTTTGGGGTGTTTGGAAAATGAACATGTGGTCATGGGTGTTAACTTAATTTCAGATTATGTATTGTTAAGGGGGTAGATGTATATGCTAGTTGGAAATGAATTGATTTTTATAGTGTGCTCGATGTGAAAATTAATAAATGAACCTCTTGTGTGTTGTATTAATTACCTTGGAATTGTAAGAAAGAAACCTAAACAAAAGGTCAACCTTAGAGTAAAATTTTGTATGATTTACCCTTCTTGTGTGATCACCTTCATGACGTAGAAAACTAAGATTTTAGGATGAGCCTAGTTCCTTATACTCAATGACACCTCCTAGCTTAAGGGAAATAAGAGTCCAAATTCAGGTTACCATAATAACATGTACGCATATCGACATTGTCGCAAAACCCCTCTGTAGGAATGGTAATGGTTAAAGATTATCTTGAGTATGTGGGTTTCCTCGTAGGAACTATATTTGTGTGTGTGTATGGTAATAAATTGATAATGGTGTATGTCATCTACTTGCTAGTGATGTATTGGACCTAGAAAACCCTTATCGTGCTAAGAAAATACTTAAGACTATTACCAGTTGTTTCCTTGTTTATACTTGGGACAATCCTCGCAAGACCATGTCCATAACTTAGGTACATTCATGTGAGGAAAGGGTTGCACTATGTGTACCCTGTCACATTGGGTGTGAGTACGATTGTTTTCCCTAGGTGTCGTAATTCTAGTCTCCTCTTGAACAAGTTATCCTTCATGTGTGTGTTGTCCTTGGTGCTCTAGCAGTAGCCAAAGCCTTATGAATATTATTTGGGTGCTTTTACCTTCAAATGATCTCATTAAAGAGATTTAAATGACATGAGTGGAACATGGTTTGTAAGTTACCTATGTATGAAACTATTGAGTTGAAGCCCTTATTCTCCTCATAATTAGAAGTGTCACCTTCGTAAGAAGTACATTTAGTTGTCTGCAAAGGTTGTGAGGTAGGGATGTTTGGTCTCCCTAGTTTTGCCTATTAGTTTTTGTAGACCCCTTTTGGGTGTAAATGAAATTCGTCAATCATGGACCTCTCATGAGAATTAGGGTGAAATACATTTTAATGTATGTTTTCCCAACGATAAGGGTAGTGGCTAGAAGGTAATAGGATGTATAAAATTTTAATTTAATGTCTCCTTGTAACATGCATTTAATACTTAAATTTCCCAAGAATAATATAAACTTTGTTACGTGTGAGATCATACTCCTTAGAATCTTGATGTCTAAGTGAAGAACAATTATTATATGAACCTTAGTTGTTCTAAAATGAAGTCAATATGAAGTCAATGTAATGATGTAAAAGTTATAAGAACATGAGTAAATGAGAGGAGATTTTGGAACGGTTAAATGTCGCATGCACCTTGAATGATGCCAACATGACGAAAATTACTAAGACAACGATTATTTAAGTAGTTCCTCATTAGTGATCATTCAACCTATTAAATGGGAAACTTGCTATACTTAAGGATTGAGCATGTTCACCATACCCATCATCGTGGTCTAAACAATAATGTTAAATGATTAAAATTATAAAATGGGATTTGAGACTTGTCCCTTTTGACTCAATGCAAACCCTCTTTTACGTATGATGAACGATGCAAACTAAGTATTTAATTTAAGTAGTTAGAATACATAGTTATAACAACTTAAAAATGAAAAGATTCTAACCTTAGTGTTTAAATGCTACTATGAAAAGAACACAGAATCTGTCCACTCTTGACCTAATAGACTTTGTAATGAAATTACTAGTATAATTCAGCTTATGAGCAGCAATATAACACCAAATAACACAATATTTTAGAATAATGATCTCAATATGCAATTGTAATAGCTTCGCCACTTCGAGGGGGCAACCTCCAAACCATATAATAAGACTCAAATGCTCAAATGATAATGAACTACTACCTACAATCCTCTATATATACTATTCATATGTTATGGCCATCACCCAAGCCGACCTATTAAGCATGAGAAAGTATAAATGATATTATAAAATGATATGGTAAGCCACAAGTTGGCTACTCATATCCTAATACAAGAAATAGGTTAAGGGCGTAGCATGCCCTTCCCCTTCAAACCAACGTTGTCCTCAACGTTGAATAATCCTGGATGTTGCTGCAGAAAACCTTCATCCTCCCAGGTGGCATCTTCTATGCTCAAATTCTTCCACTTGATCAGATATTCCTTAATGTCTCTGGTTCTCAACCTCTTAGTACGTGTTTGCAGAATCTTCTCTGGCTCCAAAATGATTCTTCCTTCCTTGTCAAGTTCTGGTAACTCTGTCTGGGCTTCAAATTTCTATCCAATAACCTTCTTCAGGCATGAAACATGGAATATTGGGTGTATGTGTGAAGATGGAGGCAACTCTAGTTTATAAGCAACACTGCCAATTTTTTTAGAACCCGATAAGGGCCATAGTATTTAGGAGCAAGTTTTTTGTCCTTTTCCTATTGCTTTAGAGACATCTATTTGTAAGGATGGAGACGTACAAAAACCCAATCACCAATTTCAAAATTTCTTTCACTACGATGTTGATCTGCTTGTTGTTTCATCCTTTTTTGTGCTAATGTTGAATTCTCCTTCAAACTAGCCAAAACTTGTTGTTGATGTTGAATGTGTTCCTCAACATCTCTGACCTTAGTTTGTACCCTCAAGGAGGAAGTGATAGAAGGTGGATGGTAACCATATAATGCTAAAAATGGGGTCATTTGAGAAGAGGTATGAAAAGATGTGTTATACCACCATTCTACAAGTGGTAGCCATTTAATCCATCTTTCCTGCTTATCTGATACAAAACAATGTAGATACCCCTCTAAGCATTTGTTGACCACTTCCATTTTCCCATCAGTTTGAGGATGATAAGATGAACTGTGAGCTAGCTAAGTACCCAAACATGAAAATAATTCCGTCCAAAAATTACTTGTGAAAATAGGATCACGATCACTTACAATTATCTTTGGGGTTCCATGTAGCCTTTGAACTGTCTCCAAAAAAATAGTTGTGACTGTACTAGCTGCAAATGGATGTGATAGGGCACAAAAATGGGCATATTTTGTGAGCCTATCCACAATCACGAAAATAACATTCTTACCCTCTGAACAAGGCAATCCGGTGATGAAATCCATGGAGACCTCCTCCCATCTCTGGCTAGGAATTGGTAAGGGTTGCAATAGACCTGGTGTCTTAATTGTTTCCCCTTTGTTCTGTTGGCACACTAAACACTCTAATACAAACTTTTGTACATCCCCCTTGAG
This sequence comes from Taxus wallichiana var. yunnanensis, assembly GCA_018340775.1. Taxonomy (NCBI): domain Eukaryota; kingdom Viridiplantae; phylum Streptophyta; class Pinopsida; order Cupressales; family Taxaceae; genus Taxus; species Taxus wallichiana. The sequence continues at coordinate 508,302,684 of CM031239.1, read as the reverse complement.
TCCTTCCCAAAAGAATTCTCTTTTTATTCTATGATATGTCTTCAAAAACCCAGAGTTTCCTCCAACAAGCGAGGCATGTAGCTCTGCAAGAATCTTATGCTTCAACTCAAAATATTTACTCAAGTATAACATGTCCTTGTACCATAGGGCATTACCTTTCCACTCAAATTTTTTAGATGTCATAGATCCTTGCTTGATATTTTGTATTAGAGATTGTGTATCCTTGTCTTTATCCCATTCCAATCTTGCTTCATCCACCCAATCACGTCAACATGGACATTCCACATAGTAAGGCATCTACGGATGTATCCCTTCTGGACAATGCATCAGCTACTACATTTTCTTTACCCTTTTTGTATATGATTTCAAAATCATAACCCAAAATTTTTGTTACCCACTTTTGTTGTTCCTTAGATGATAACCTTTGCTCCAAAAAGTATTTGAGACTATCATGATCAGTTTTTACCTTGAAGTGTCTACCCATGAGATAGGGCCTCCATTGCTTGACCGCATGAAGAATAGCCATCATTTCTTTCTCATAGACCGGTTTGAGCAGATATTTTCCTTTGAATTGGCAACTCTCAAATGCAATTGGTCTTCCTTCTTGCATTAGAACGCTCCACAATCCCGATCCCAAGCGTCACATTCAACAATGAAAGTTTTTGAGAAGTTGGGAGTAGCCAAACTCGGGGTCTTGCACAAGGCTTCCTTCAGCTGCTCAAAGGATTTAGTGGCTAAGTCTATCCAATGGAAGGCATCCTTCTTTAGCAATGCAGTGAGTGGGGTTGTTATTCTACCATATCCCGCACAAATCTTCTGTAGTACCCTGTTAGTCCTAGGAACCCACGAAGATTTTGAGATTTTGGGTCTTGGCCATTCCACCATAACTTTGATCTTCGAGGATCAACTTTGACACCTTCATGGGATACAATGTGACCCAAGTACTCTACCTCTTGTACACCAAAAGAACATTTAGATGGCTTTACATAGAGAGTATGTTTCTCCAAAACTTCCAACACTTTATTTACATGTTGTAAGTGTTCTTCCCATGTCTTACTGTAAATCAATATGTCATCAAAGAAAACTAATACAAATTTTCTTTAAAATGGCTTGAAAATAGTGTTCATCAAGCTTTGAAAGGTTGAAGGCGCATTTGTAAGACCAAAAGGCATTACCAAAAACTCATAATGGCCCTCATGAGTCCTGAAATCCATTTTATGAACATCTTCCTATTTTATTCTAATTTGATGGTACCCTAACGAAGATCTAATTTTGTGAAATAATATCACCATGCAATTCATCAAGTAAATCATCAATTACTAGAATAGGAAACTTATCTTTGATGGTATACTTGTTGAGTTCTCGTATCTGGACACATCCTCCATGTTTCATCCTTCTTATGTACCATGACCCTTTGGGGAAGAATAGGCACTCGACTAGGCCCGATGATACCCGCCTTCAACATTTCTGAACCATTTTCTTGATTTCACTTTTTCGGGAATATGGGTATCTCGTATGGTCTCGATGTTAGGTGTTTGGATCCCTGGAATGAATTGAATGACATGATCATGATCCCTAACTGGTGGTAGTCCCTTTGGAATTGCATCAAAAACAGATGAGTGAGCATCAACAATCTTCTAAAGATCGGGTGGCATTGAAGACTCTATATTTTGTACTTCTATGGAAAATAACTTTGCTATAAATCCATCTACTCCTTTTCTGAGAACCTTCTACATCTGATGAGAGCTAATAATTTGTGGATACTTAGCTACCATCCCATTCAATTGTATTGTCCTTCCATCTAAATGAAATCGCATGAACAATTCTTGGAAATTCATCTCTATAGTACCTAAGGTTGTGAGCCATTGGACACCCAAAACAATATCTACCCCTCCCATAGAAATAGAAAACATAGGTGAGTCTAACATGTAGTCTCCCATGGAAAGCTTGATACTATGGCATTTTCCTGTGCACTTGATTGTCCCACCATCCGCAATCATAACTTGCATTTTTGAGCTGGGTAAATAAAACAATTGAGGGAGTAGCTAACTTACTATTTACGAAGTTATGAGTACTCCCGAGTCAATCAACATTGTCACCTTCTATTTTTTGAGATAGCTAATAACCTTGAGTGTTTGAGGAGTACTAATACCTAACAATGCATGGCAAGAAATTGTAGGTGGTGATCCTCTACTTCCTCTTCTACTAGTTCCTCAACCTCTCCTATAATTTCACCATCCTCATTACCTCCGTCAATATAGAATAACTTATTCTCAACACATTTGTGTCCCAGTCCATATTTTCTATCACGCTTAAAGCATAATTCTTTTGCTCTCTTTTCTTCCATTTGTTGAGGAGTTAGTCTAATTGGCCTAGAAAATGAAGGGGAAGAGATACTAAGGTTTGGTGTTAATGAAAGGTGGCCTCCTACTACAAAGAACTTTTTCCTCTGCTCAACGTGCCATGATAATAGAATCAGAAAGCTTGAGTGGATTAAACATACGTACCTCATGCTCGATGTGTTCCTTAAGACCCTCAAGAAATAGGTCATTCAGATTCTCTTCTAGTATATTCTCCACCCTTAAGGATAGGTTCTAGAATTGATGCACATAATCTTTGACTGATCCTATTTGTCATAAATTTGCTAATTAACTAAAGTAGTTCTCTGAAACATTGGAACTATAGTGCAATTGCAACTCCTCGGTAAAAACTATCCAAGTGACACCGAGACCATTCTTCTACCTCTGAGCACATAACCATCGATACCAAATGAATTGGTCTAGTTCAAGATACAGGGATGCCAAAGTCACCTTTTGTCTTGATGGTGTTTGATGTAGCTCAAATAAGTTCTCCATTTGATTTATCCAATTCAAGGGATCTTTACCATCAAATTTGCGCATATCCACTTTCGGCATCATGTTTCGTGGTTGCGAATAAGTTGGATTCTGATTGGGCTAGAAAAGTGATCCAACATGGTTATTTTGTCCATGATTTTGAACTGAAGATCCTCCTTGGTTGATATGGGATGGATTTGGGCCATATTGTTTACCATTTACATTTTTCATGATATCATCCCACCGATGATTGATTTGCGTTGTCTCCTTTAGAGGCCATCTCAAATTGTACATTTCGCAGCTCATACTCAAGTTGGCTCACCTTATGATCAATTGAAGTAAACCCTAGTGCTGAGGAATCTGTATTTACCCCTTCTGAATCCATCTCTTCAATCACTATCTCATCTTTATTTGGGGTTTTACCCGGAGTAACCAGATTCTTTTTTGCTCTTGTGGAAGGCCCCGCCATGATATCAAACCTTAGGGTTTATGGTTTCGATACAAATTCAGCCGAACAGAAAAAACACAAAGAAGATACTAATACTATTTTTTTAGAGATTTCTGAAAATGTAAAGAACTTGAAAAATTTCACAATTTGCACCCTAGGGAGCAATTTTATGAAAAACCCTAAATTTGTAATAACTTGTGAAAAATAAATCAAAAAAGTCTGAAATTTTCAGGGAACCTTACTTGAAATGTTTCACAACTCTGGTAAAAATATATTTTTGCCCATTCACTCTGGTTCAAAATATATTGTGGAAACAAAAAATTAAGGTTTTTGCCCTAATTTTGGCCCAGATTGCAGCTCTGATACCACTTGTAATGAAATTACTAGTATAATTTAGCTTATGAGCAGCAATATAACACCAAATAACACAATATTTCAGAATAATTATCTCAATATGCAATTGTAATAGCTTCGCCACTTCGAGGGGGCAACCTCCAAACCATATAATAAGACTCAAATGCTCAAATGATAATGAACTACTACCTACAATCCTCTATATATACTATTCATATGTTATGGCCATCACCCAGGCCGACCTATTAAGTATGAGAAAGTATAAATGATATAATAAAATGATATGGTAAGCCACAAGTCAGCTACTCATATCCTAATACAAGCAATAGGTTAAGGGCGTAGCAAACTTCCTTTTAATTCATGTGAATCTCCCTTGTTGCAATGAAGGTAAATTACAAAACCAAGTAAACATGCTCCTTAGTAACAAATCCTTAGAACAAGTACTAGTAGCCTCATGTGTGTTTAAATGTTCCTATCAACAATCAGGCTATATAAATTAATTACGATAAGAGAAACAAGCAAAATCAATGGAACCATTATAAGTAAAATGTTAAATGAAATAAAGAAAATGCAATCTAGTTTAAATAAGAATGAAGGTTTACATGTTAAATGTTTTTCAAATAATTAAGGTCAATAATGAAATAGTATTGTGATAAATATGTAAACCATGAAAGTGTCGTGTTGTGGAAAGTTCCTATACGTGAGTTTATACTGTAGTTAAATTGTTATTTTATACCTTGTCATTTGGGGGAAAATGTGGCTTGATGTACGTCATGTGTTTTCATGTTATATATGTGGTTCATGTTTATGTAGATGTCTTATGTGATATTGAGTTATTTTGAGTGATCCTATGTGGTTTCGCGCCAGATTAATTAATGTAAGTCAAAAAAATTATTCTAGTATTTTTGTTTTTGTATTTGTGTGCCAAAATTGTGGGCATGACATTTGGTATCAGAGCAGAGGTTCATGCTCTCAAACCTCTGGGATAGTTGGTGTTATGATGATTATGCATGATGGTGGAGGAGATGGAAGAGTAATGTGATATTATGTTGTGATGTGACAAGCATTGTACTTGTGATTATATGAATGCACTTGTTGTGCATACCACTTAGTGTGGACTCATTATGATGTTGTTGTGTTTCGTGATGAGAGTATTCACTCTCTCTTTCGTGAATTCAATGAGAATTTCACGTGTGATATGTTACCTTGTTATGTGAAAGAAATGTTATTGTGGACTACGAAAGTGTTGTAGTGCTTCATTATTCTGTGATATTATATGTGTGGTAATGTGTTGTATGACAAAACTACTTCATAGTGAATTGTATCATTTTGTGATGTTACCACCGTGTTGTGATGTTAGTCACTATGTTCATCATACATATGTTTCATGCGTTATGTGATGGATTCATGTCATGAATTAGGGGTATATGGTGATCTTATGACCCCTATTGTACTGTACTTGCACTTTTGGGTGTGTTATGTGGAAACGTGATGTGTTATGAGATGTGGAAATGATGTTGTGTTATACCCGTAAATATACCATGTTAAGATATTATGGTTGTTGTGAGTAAATCATCATTGTGTTAGTAATGTAGTTATGTGTTATGTTGTGTACCCTACACTCACCGACCCTAAGGGAAGCAATCAATAAAAGTATGTGTGGAGAGAGAAGACGTGTGTCCAAGTACCCATAACCTTGAGCTCGAGTATGAGTTTGGAAGTGGAGTCTTATGTAGACTGAAAACCCACTTCTATTTGTTTGGTATACTTCAATCTTTCTCAGTATTTGTGGAATGTGCACCACCTGAGGCTTAACTTCTCTCTTCTATATGGGTTTTCCATTAAAAAATTGTATTTAATACCGACTATGTTGATCCTTATGGGATTTTAGAGGGATGATTCAAGCAAAGATTATGACAATTATATTGTTTGAATAGTTATTATGTTACTTTCCGAGTCGTGCTTGATATCGGACAGGGTCTGATGCCTTTATCGGGATGTCGATATAAAAAATCAATGTCAGATGAGAACTGACGAACTTGTGATGTTGCATATGTTGTTATATATTTTATGACATGGAATCGATATCCGAGTGCTAGAAACTTGATGAGTACCCCTTTGATGGCCATATAAGGCCACATAGTGATCATGATGTGATATTTCTCTATACGTATTTTATTCGTAAATTTGACTTTTCTTTTCTCTTCCTTTTCTAGAACCAACAAATTTTGTTATTTAATTTTGGTTGAGTTACTACTTGCAATTTTGGGTATTTAATTTGATTGTTGCACTAACATAATGATTTTCACACTAACTACGGCTAATTAGCCATTTACTTTGCTTAGATTGAAAGTTGAATTTTTTTCCTTGAGTTTCAAATTTATCTTCTCACTTGGCCCAAGGTGATTGAATTTGATGCCACTTGGCAATTTTTCTTGAAGTTTTGGCATGTTTGTTCTAATAGTGTTATATGTTATAATGGGGACATGAGATCACCATGGACTAGTGGTACCTATGGGTCTACTTTGTTGTATGGGGTATACCCTAAGGAGTTATAAATAACTAGTGTAGTTGTTGAGCTACATGTTATTATGTCACTTGGGTTAGAGGTTCTTGGACTCTATGTGCCTAGGGCCATAGGGTGACCAACCTCTTTGGTGGAGAGAAAAGGAAAATTTGTCTTCATTTTATTTTTGGGAGGTACACATGGAGTTGTTTTGGGAGGCTTATGGATATTGGGAGGTATATGGAGTTGGTATTTATGATTCAAGAGTACTCATGTGAGTCTTGTTATGTTTTATGATGTCAAGGCTTGATGATCCTCGTTTATGATATGATGTTTCCACCATCTTGACATTGTGTAGTTACAATTATGGTTTTGAGTTGCGTGAAACTCTGTATGTGTATTCCTAGGAATTCCTTATTGTTATATTTTGGTTGTGTTATAAGTATTGTTTGGGTCAGGGGGCATACATATGTGTGGATTATATTTCTCTTCTCATGATTGGGTTGGGAGTCTTGTGATGTGATACCATCATGAAAACATGTTAACAAGATGTCTTGTGGGTCATAGTGTTGTGTCCGAGTTTTGTGTGGCATCATGATTTCATGTATTCTTGGGAACACATGAAAATAAATCAATTGAAATCTTAAACAATGAAATATTATGAGCTTGAGATTAAGAAATGGTGTAAAGGAAAAGACTAATTGAGTAATAAAGTAAAAGAGAAATGCCAATATTCACATAACATAAATAATTGAAGAAATTTATTTTAAAAATTGGCTTTGGGTGGTCGATCGCATGAAAAGTTGTTTTATTAAGCGACATGTGTCATTATTCTCTTTCCTTAATTATCCCTCTATCTAACTTTAGCATCATGTCGCATCGAGGAAGATGCTCTTATAAGGGGAAGGAGATGTAATGCCCCACTCGGTCATATCGGGTTGGTATGTCATCTAAGGACCATCAATGTTGTAAAGTTTGATTGTAGGTGTTTCACACAAGTTAGCCACTTAAATCCTCAATGAGACTCATCGTGAACCCTAGCTTGGAGAGGATTAACCCTTTAATTCTATTGACATGCCATCAAAATATTTCTAGATAGTGGTATTTAAATCTCAAGTAAATGCACTTGTCTTTCGTTAATATTGAATGCATAATTATCGAACTAGGAAGCACCTTACGAGTACATTATTTGGGTAATTGTGTGTAAGTTAATCAACCACCTTCTTGTTTTTGTATAAGACTCTTTTATCGGCCAATGTCTTTTTTTCGCCCAAACCCTAGTTCTTTTTTTGTTCGCTTGAGCCTAAATTGACTAAGTATGAAAGATGAATGGAAAGATATCCAAATGTCCCTTTGGTGCACTCGGGGCATTGAAAATTCAAGAATATAGTAGAAACACACAGATCTCCACATGTCACCCATAGTGTAATTTCAAATAAAGAGAAAAAAGAAAGGCCCTCAAACAAGCGTGCGCTCCCGTGTCTCTTAGGTGCAGTTTTGAAGACAAAATCCCAGGAAAGGCCCTCAAACAAGCATGACCTCCATGTGGTAGAGAAGAATCATCACCAACCAAAGGAGCACAAGTTGGATGAATTAAAGGCAATTAGAAATATCACCAACAAGAAGTTGAGATATTGACCCAAAAATGAAAGATCTTGTAAGAAAATTGAATGTTTTGGTGGAAGGTCTGATTCTAGACATTGAAGCGAGAGCCAAAAGGATCTATAAAGGAATGTTCTCGATCTAGAAAAAAAAGGAGGAGAAAATAGAAAAAAAAAACATACTAGAGTTTGAAAAGGGATTCTAGGCTTAGTTATTGTATTGGCTAGCCTTAACAAGACTCTGTTGTAGAAGGAAGTTGTAATATGTGCCATATCGGCCTTATGTATTATTTTCTCTATGAATAAAGAGTTCTTGTTCTGTGCATTTTAGCTTTCAATATTATGTGTCTTTCATCTTTCATTGCTGGTAGTTTTTAGATAATTTTGAAGATCTATCATGTTATATGCCCTTGGGTTTTCTATATGCATCTATCATCTACATATTGTTATGTTTTACACCTTCTCGGCCTCTGATAATCCAAGATACTTCTAAAAATAGTAGATCATGCTAAAAATGCTCTTGACTATTTTAAGTAGTTTCCCAGGATCCATCTCTGTGTCTTTTTAAGATTTGTTTGGTGCATCACCTTAGTTAGTTTTGTACTTCATTTTATTTTCCTCTAACCTTATCCCACACCATAGAGAAGAGCCAACTTCTTTAAAATATGGAGGTTATCTTAGGGCACATGTCCCACTTCCCTAAGGTATCCCATGACTCTGATGGTTCATCCACAAAGATAATCATCAACATTTTTTCCGCACATGCCGGTGGGACATGAACATCTACACATCTTAAGACTCCATCATCAAAAATCTATTGATTTCAATAGTACTAAGTTTGGTCTTCTCTAGTTTACAAGATGAATGTGAAAACAAGAGTGAGGACAAGAGAAGAAGGTGTGTTTGAATACTTACAGTTATCTCCACCACACATAATAGAAGAGGTAGATAGATTCAGAGGTCTCTGTCTCCTCCAAACAGACTCTCTCAACACCTCCACTAGGTAGGCCCTTCTTACAGTCAACTAGAACCCTCAAGACCTATTTTAATGGCCCACCTCCAAGCTCAACCCCCGAGGTAGTTTGTTTCATGGAATCAAGGGAGTCCACTCATCCTACCCACACCCCCGGTGGTGTGGAATCCTATTCAGCTAACACACTAAAAGTGCTGCCCAAATTTAGTGGAGAAGACTTCAAAACTCTAGAGGAACACCTCCAAGATGTAGTGGAAATATGTGGTACATTATATAGGGAACAAGACGTCAGCCTTATGGTTACTAGCTACTTCCTTAAGGGAAGGCTCTGGATTGGTACCGATCCCTAACTCCTAATACTATATCGGCACTTGGGACCAACTGGGAAATGTATTGGTAGCAAGATTCAAGTGAGAAAGGGGATAGATCCTCACTCCTACAACAACTTATCAACATCAAGAAGGGTCCGCAAGAGCTTATGACCGATTTTAACACTAGATTTCACAAAACATGGAAAAGGATTCTTGTTCTAGTGAGGCCACCTGTAGGTATGGCTATTTTTTTTTACTTAAAAGCTCTGAATTCAGATATTTTTGTGATGATTCAATCATTAGGAGGGGACTCTTTACCACAAGCATATGATATTGTGATCCAAGATGAGAACAATCTAATAGATGTCGGTAAGCTTCCCCCGAGAGCCCCTTTGCCAATGTACCCCAAATAGCTCCCCTTCCACAAGCACAAGTCCCAAGCTCTACCCAAGCCCCTACGTCCCTATATAATTACCCATCCTCTCATCGACACCAATTCCCACTACAACATGTCATCATCCTCTTCTCCCGAAATGGAGGAAGTCAAAAATATCCTTAGAAACTTCTCTAATGAGATAGTAAATCTTAAAAGGAATCAGAGTGCTTACCCAAGAAAAATTATCAAAAGCTATATCAAGGTGGTAGGCCTACCTATCCCTCTCAACATCAGAATACCTAGAGACCATCATCTGCATAGTCATCTAACCAGCTCATCCGGTGCCAACACCACTCCAAACTATCCCACCCAATAGCGGAAGAGAAATGGTACTGGAAAAACAATTTGGTAGAAGATCCCAATGCATGGTGCTTCCCCTATAATATTTCCCACATGCCAAGAGACTGTCCCCAAGGAAATTTACAACAAAAGGTAGCCAAAAAAAGAGCAAGGGAAGGCTATGATGTTAATGCATCAAGACCTTACTAGTCCATGGGAGTCCAAAATGTGGCCTTTGTTGCGTAGATTCAAGGGATGTCCCTAGAACAAGAAGCAGAGATCACACAGAGCACACACTTTTCTCTTGGGTAGAAGGAGAGGAATTCATATTTACAAATGAGGTAGCTACTTCCAATCTATTCAATTTAATTACAACACTCACTTCAAAAAAAGGATGATAGAGACGGACGCTCCTATCCCAAGTATGACTAGCAAGATAAAAAGAGCCTCCAACCATCATGGTCTCACCACCGATGGTCGTAAAAAAAGAAGCTCTGAGAACTATCCTAGAATCAGGATGCCCTCCATCCCATGGTTGAAGGAATAAAACACCAGTCATCATCCAAGACATCATCACCCTAGACCAATTAACGTGGTTCAACAACTCAAGAAAGTGCCAACTAATGCATCCTTGTGGGATCTTTTGGGCATTCTAGAGAAAAAGGAGTTGCTCCAAGAAGCACTTAAATCAAATGATGACCCAACCACCACGGGAAAGAGAAGGAATGGGTAAAAGTGATTGAGCCCCATAGAGGTAGTGTTGTTAAATCAAAAGGGAGAAGTAAGTAAACCAAGGCCCAACCCCTTTTTTATGACTCTTATCATAGGTAGGAAATTATTACATAACTCCATGATAGACTCTGCGGCAAAGCACTACAGTCATGCCCAAAGCAATTATAGATGCCTTGGGAATTGAATATGAGCCCTTAAAGAAAGGAGTCATGCAACTGGATGGAAAATCAGTCCAAACCATAGGAGCTATCAAGGGACTCCCATTGCAGCTTTATTCCTACCCGAACATAACCATTCCATAGGATATAGTAGTAATTGACATTCTCGCTAGTCTTCGACTGTGTCTCTCCCATGATTTCATAGCTAAAATAGGAGGCTATATGTCTCTTGATTGGTCCCATCTGATTTTGTGGACCAAGTATGGATCTAAGATGAAGGTATTATCATAAAACCCCTTGCCAAGGAACATATAAATGGACCAAGCGGTCTCAAGGATTTGAGGCTTCCCATGCTATGATCACCAGAGAAGAGGAATCATATACAGAGGAGGGTAATCTTCAAAGTGGTGGTCATTTAGCCAACCTTCCCCGGTGATCCCTTTGGGAACTTTGATTCAACTGGTTTGGGTACTTACGTCATCTTTGATGAGGACTCCATGATTCCAAAGGTGGTAAAAGAAGAGGATAAAAGAGAAGGGAATCCCATCAAGAGATTCCTAGATATGGACCCTGCATTTGATGGGGCTAAAAGAAAAAATGGCTCAAGAGATGGAATATGCTTGTTATCCCCAAGTGGAAAGAAGATACTCTAGGCATTCCACTTCCAGTTCTCTATACCAAGTAATGAAGTAGAGTATGAGGCCTTAGTACATGGCTTGGCCATGACATGAAAGGAAGGCATCAAATAGTTGAGAGTCTTTGGTGACTCAGAGTTGGTAGTGACAGGTAAGGAAGGAATGCCACCAAAAAAAATCCAAGAATGAGGTCCTATCGACATAGGGTGTGGGATCTCATGAATATTTCAAAGCCTTTAATATCAAGGTTATTCCCCGAGACCAAAATATAGAGGTTGATAGGATGGCCTTAATCGGGTCACAATTCAACCCAATACAAGATTTGATAGTGAATGAAAGTACCATAAAATTGATCATCACCCTTCTATACCTGATAACATCGATCATTGGTAGGTTTTTAATAGTGACCAATAGATTATACACTTCCTCCAAGCAATCGACTAGTTTGCAAACCAACTCCAACCCAAGATCGAAGAAGCTTATGGAGATCAGATTATTCAATTGAAGATGAAAAAACTTCCAAAAGGGTTAATAACACTAGAAATCCTTTTTGATTCTAATGATGCTAGTTCAGATCGAAGGAAGTTTTGTAGTGGTAAAGGAGGATTATGTCGAGCTAGAAGTGACTAAAGAGAGAAAGCTAAAGGTTGGGAGATTAGTCACTCAAAGAGAAAGGGAAAGACTTGTGGCTCTATGCCATAAGTATGAAAAAGTGATGGCTTGGATGTATGATGACCTACATGGTTACAACAAGGATATCATCCAACACACCATTGACCTCGAAGAAGGAACTAAGCCCGTGTGCCAAAAGCAGTGGCCCGTGAACCCAAAAATAGAATCCCTCATGGCTGAGGAACTGAGAAAACTCCTAGAGGCCAAAATAATCTTCCTATCAAGCACACAACATGGGTCTCTAACCTAGTCCCTGGTAAGGAAGAAAAAATGAAAAAATTTAGCTCTGTGTAGATTTTAGAGACCTAAATAGAGTGTCCCTAAAGGATCACTACCCTTTACCCTCCATGGAGCAGATATTACAAATAGTTGCAGGCTCAGAAAGGTTCTCTCTGCTGGATGGTTTTTTAGCTTATAACCAGATATGGCTCAGAAAGGGACCAACATAAGACCACTTTCACAACAAAATGGGGAACCTTCACATACACAAAAATGCCATTTGGACTCACAAATGTTGGAGCTACCTTTCAAAGAGCCATGGACTCCGTTTTGGAGCATTGATCAATAAGGTAATTCTTATATACCTAGATGATCTCACGGTGTTTACCAAGACAACAGAGAGGATCATTTTGATGCCTTGGAAGTTGTATTCAAGAAATGCCAAGAATTTGGGATCTCTCGAACCCAAGGAAATGTGTTTTTGAGTACCCCAAGGAAAACTCCTGGGACACATTGTTTCAAAGGAAGGAATCTCTATTGATCTAGAAAGAGTTGAAGCCATCCTGGGACTGCCCTTACTAGTCAATAAGAAAGTGGTCCAATATTTCTTAGGAAAGATCAATTTTTTCAGCAAGTTCATTTCAGACTTTTTTTCGAGACAATCCACCCGATCACGCTAATGCTCAAGAAGGACCTTAACTTCAAATGGACCATTGAAGGTCATCAAGGCCTTTGAGGTAATTAAAGGGGCTATCACATCCACCCCAGTACTATGCAACCCCATTCTCAAAGGATTTCATCATGTATGTATATGGGGTAAACATAGTGTAGCATCTATGCTACTGACACATAAGGGAGAGTCTCAAGGAGAAGAACATCGATCACCTTCTTTTCAAAAACTCTCCATGACTATGAAACAAGGTATAACTTTGTAGAAAGACAAGCTTATGTTATAGTTAAGGGTCTGAAGAAATTCAGGCACCTTGTCACTCATAGTAAAATCTAGGTTATGGTGGCACACTCTAGTGTCAAAGAATATATAACAGAGGGTGAGATAATAGATAAAAGAGCTAATTGGATCACTAAGATCCTCAAATATGACATTGAGGTAAAACCTACAAAGCTAGTATGGGGAAGGGGCCTATGTCAATATTTAACACAAGACCCCATGCCCCTGATTAATGATGAGCCCAAAAGAGATACTCTATATCCAAGAAAGTGACTAGGTAGCTGGGTCTTGGATAGGATCCACTTCATGCAAAAAGGAAATACCCAAGCCATCTCCCCTTAAAAAAGAGGAGGTACTATAGGCAACAAGGATCCAATTTCACCATGATTGATGATTTCCTTTTTAAAAGGAACTTTAATGGAATCCTGCTAAGGTGCTGGAGAGAATGAAGAAGAAGCTGAAAGAGTCTTACGTGAGTTGCACCATGGGAGCTCGAGAGGCCATTTTTCTACCCAAACCACAACCATAAAAATCCTGCAAGAAGGATACTTTTGGCCAAGCATGTTCATTGATAGTCAAGAAGAGACAAACAGATGCAAGGTTTGTCAAGTTTATATGGGTTTTTGGAGGAATGTGGCATTACCTCTTAACCCCATCCTAATTGAGGAACCATTTTACACAATGGGGTCTAGATTCATTCATGGAATGGTCAACCCAACTTCAAGCACCAGCACAAATGGATCCTCACCGCAACCGATTACTTCACCCGATGGGTGGAGGTAGTTCCACTAAAAGAGGCCACCGAGAATGTGATCTGGGACTCCTACAAGATATCACACACTTTGGACCCCCCCACACTATTATATCAGATAATGCTAAGGCCTTTTTGGGGGCCAAAGTATCTGAATTTTTCATAAAGCATGGGATCTATCTAAAAACATCCTCCAATTATTACCCACAAGGAAATGGTTTAGTAGAAGTCCACTAACAAAAAAACCTGATCAAGCTCATAAAAAGAATGGGAAATGAGCATAAGAGGCTATGGCATGAACATATCAAAAACAACCTTATGGGCTGATCGAGATCACACCTAAACAGATCCTAAAAGCCTCACCATATGAGATAGTTTATGGGAAAAGTGTTGTGATGCCAATTTCCCTAGAAATCCCCTATGTTACAACTATTAAAACAAATTGAGATAGAGGAAAATGGGGTGATGCAAGTGAGACTCACTGAGCTAGTAGAGCTCCAAGAGAAGTGGGAGGCCACTCATGAAGCCATGATCACCACCAAAGGTGGTGAAAACTTGGTTCGATCAAAAGACATGTCGAACCAGAATTCCAAGTTGGTACTATGGTTTTGAAATGGGATGCAAGGGCTGCCAAGCCTGGAAATCATGGAAAGTTTGACCCCTTATGGATGGGACCCTTCAAAATCAATGCATGCAAGCAACACAATGCTTTTGAAACTTGAAACCATGGAAGGTGACCCCTTGGCAATTCCAGTAAATGGGATTCATTTAAAACCTTTCCTTTGAGTCTCTTCGTTTTTAATATTGTATCATATGTATAGTTTTTCTTTTCCTAGTTCTTTTTTTCATTTGTTTTTGTCCCTTTTTAATAAGTGTCTCGAGACATGTGTCCCTCATGGATCCCCTTGCCTCTTTTTGAAGTTTTGGAGGGAGTGCACCTTCCTAATTTTCCCAAAATTAATGATCCAATGTCCTCCTAGGATATTTGAGGGAAAAATATTGAGAATTGATATAGAATCTCTCAAAAAGCATAAAGTTTGGTGCTTAGGGTCATTAAAAAAAGGGTCATTATGTGATGTGACTCTATATACGTGTGAGCCATTACTCTACAAGTTAAGGGTGGTTATTTAAGATAGTTGGGAGCATCCAACATGTTCATTTCAAATGCTAGAGTCTTTCCAATCAAGTCTCCAAGTGTCAAAGAAAAAGAATCGAGCCTTCTCCTAGTTCTAAAAACTACCATGGTGACTTCTAGCTCACACCACAAGAAAAGTCTTATGTAGGACAACCCACACCCCCATGCCCTCTCAACCAAGGTTGAGATTCCTTGATGGGGGTCTCGGTCCAGTGACCCTTATGGTTTTCTAACTTTTTCGATGACGTCTTTGACCCTGTTCTCAACAAGAAGCCCAAAGCTCTGAGAGAGGAAACCTATGCCAAGTTTCTTAACCTGGGAAATTCAAAGATTTTGGCTCAAGAATCTAGAGCATGACACTCACCCAATATATGGTGCCTCTCGTGCACCCATACCCAGAGCTCATATAGATGTGTGTGGGTTGTTTTGACTCAACACCAATACCATCCAGGAAAAACATAAAGGTGGTAATTACACCTCAAGCTATTAGGGACATGTTGGCTCTAATCTATGACCCCACTGGCTAGTTTCTATGATATGGCCAAGCTCCAAAGCATTTGGGCTCAGTGCTAGAATAAATATTCATTTCTTAATAGGGAGTTAAGGAGAAGGCAGATTCAGGTGGTTTGGGAACCACAGGATTCCCCATTCCCCTAAAGTCACTTATGGTGGATTCACAAGATGCCTGCTCCATGCTGACATTCATTTTTGGCCAAGATTTAGATAAGAATGTCTAGGATTGGTAGATGGTGGCCTTTTAGAATGAGGTCCATAAAGAAAGAAAGAGTAGGCGTACCACTTTTGATTTTTTCAAAGTCATTGAAGAATCTATTTGTGAGAAGCTTGTCAGGTTCTGGTAAACTCCACCTTTAGGTATTCTTCATATTTGTTCCACCTTATTTTTGTATCAAAATGCCCAATACTTACCTCAGCTATTTCATGACTCTAACTCTATGGGATGTGGGTTGATCCCCAAAATATCATTCCAGTGTCCACTTGGACTCATGTACTATCTCATCATCAGATGTATATGAATTTTTTAATTCTTTTGTGGAGCCCCTCTTGCTTGAATTTGACCTAGAAGGGGTCAACAACAGAATGAATACTCTATGTCAATCCATCCTTGTAGACCCCCTACACCCTTGTGATTATTTTTTAGGGTAGGGCATTCGATGATTTGGCTGCATGGTTTTGAGATGAATCCTTTATGCTCCCGAGGGTCCTCATGACATGGGTGGTGGGTCTTGAGATAGCCAAGTAGTTGGTACTCCTGGATATTGAATTTGATCTCGGTAAAAAAAAAGAAGGCACTTTTTGATCTCCCCTTGAGAAAGGGAGGAATTATTGTGATTAAGAGAAAGTGGAGCATAGCCTCACACAAAAGTTGGCTTCCTATGGATTTTCACCCTAATTCAAGACTCATGGAGGTATGACCCAGATGGGATGATGGTCGTGACTCTAGTTTGAAACAAGGTCCCAGACTCCTGCAAGCACGAGTCTAGGGAATTTTTTTGAAGAAAGGTGGTCCCCTCTGGGAAGAGTCACCCGACATATTTTCATTGAGCTCAAGTGACATTCCAATTCTAGACGGGAGTCATTCCACCTAGTTAAGCACATGTATGATCCCACCCTCACCATGAAAAAGGACTTAGAGAGCGGCCCTGCGTAAGAAAGACTAGAGCATAAAAAATTGAAGCCTATTGGAAGTATAGGAAGGAGATCGGGAAAACCACCCTCAATTTTGAGGTCATATCCAAGTAATGATGAGAAATGGGAGGATTTTTGGGATGTGGATCATGGATCTGACATGGAGAGTGAGGACATAGTGACAATCACCTAGAGAGCCCCCATGAGAGATCGACCACAGAGTCCTAGTGGCCCTCCCAACAAGTAATTTCAGTACATACCACCCCACCCTCCATTTCTCAACAAGGTCCTTTTGGTTTAGGCACCCCATGCCGCATCTCGCATCAGTTCCCCTAGTGTGGGAACCTATGGAGGAATGATGTCGAGCCCCCCCACAAAAATTTAAAGTCGGTCGTGATGACCCCTGCATCTCTCCTCCCCTCTACCTCCTCTCGGGGCTCCCTTTCAATCCTCCTCCTCCACCACCATTTTCCCCTACAAGGGGTATCCCCTTATTAGTAACCCCATCTCAAACTCTCCCTCCACCCCAGAGCCCCTCTTTTCCTCAACCTCCCTCCACCATCCCAACTTTCTCCCCCGTGTGGTGACAAGCCCTTCTTTGGCTAGTAACTTCAATGCCTCAACCACAAGTTACAATTCCATATGGTCTCCACCCAGGGTTCCCATTCATGGGTGGGGTTGTCCCTTCTCCCTCGAGATTTTTTGAGTCAAGATGAAACCACCAAGGCAGCCCTAGAGATAGAAGGGAAAAAAAAAGAAGAAAAGGAAATGTCAGGCAGAGAAGCAAAAAAAGTAGATGTGGTCATTATATGACCATCAACAGAGCTCCTTGACCATCGTGTGGCTAGTCCCCCAAGTATCCAAACCCATGGAAATAGATGCAACCCGATGACTATTCTATCAAGCATTGTCATGGTTGACCTCTTAGAGTTTCGGCCTCAGGATAAGGTTAAGTTAATGAATGAAACTGTGGTCGTAGTCATGATAGACTACCTTAAGCTCAACAACCAAGCTGAGAAAGGCACAATCTAGCCTCCGTAGGGAAGAAGCAACCATGGCCAACCAACAAGCTGAGATTAAAGGAAAAGGAAAGGAGATCAAACAACTCCACAAGGAATTGAAGGAAGCTCCATCACAAGAAGTCCTTGTGGCTTCTCAAGTGGAAGCTAAAACTCTAGAAGCTAAAACTTTCCATCGAGGCCCTGGCCATTTTCTCTCACAGAGAAAGGATCCCTCAAAAGGAGGTTGATTCAAGAAAGGTGGAGGTGGCTATGATCCAAGAAAAGTTTGTGCACATCGAGGTAGAAAAGGGAAGCCTCCAGACAAGGTTGAAATCATCTGAGGACGTGGTCAAGGACTTGACCCATAAATTGGGACAACAACCCCTAAAGGGGGAATTGTAACATTAGTGTAGAGAGCTATATGCCTCTTGTTGTGACCAAATTCCACCATGAAATGAATCTAGCCCCCGCACTTGGATTTATATCCGATGCACAAGGGTTATGCTCAAATGTGGAGACCACACCTCCACCATCAGCAATGTAGTATCCACCAAGGTCCCTGAATCATTACTATTGATTCAAAAACTTTATGATGCTTCTAACTCCACCCTACAAGGGGAAGGAATCACTGACATGTGGATGATTGCTGCAAAAATCAATGAGATCTTGAGATATAATAAAGCCATCCATCAAATGCCAAAATCTCTTGACCTCAGCTCCAACAAGGGATAAAAGAGATGGAAGTAGAGCATCAATGAATTAGTCTAGTTAGGCTTCCCCTCCCCTTCCCCGATGACTCTACAGTCCTATCAAAGGACCAAATTCAACAAACTCTTGATCACTAAATGACAAGACAAGACTATCTTTTAGTCTTTAAAAGAGAGCTCCAGTGTCACCAAGGTGGAAGCCATCTTGAACCCAATATCATGTAGTTGGAGTTCCACTTTACACGCAGTAGTGTGCAGAGTCTCCAAAAATTTTCCCACAAGGAGATAATCGAAGTTGGACCGAGCTTTCCAGGCCTTGCAGAGAAGAACCTACCCAACAGAGGTGGAATGGCTTGGATATCGAGACTACTTTGTAAAACTCTGAGTGGCATTTTGTAAGCCACATTTTGAATTTTGAGGCTGAGAAGATTTTAGATCCTTCCATGACTGGCATGGAGTCCCTTGGTGAGTCACCATAACTATAGAGTTTATTTTTGTATAAGACTCTTTTATGGCCACCATCTTTTTGTCCCCCGACCCTAGTTTTTTTGTTTCTTGAGCCTAAATTTGACTAAGTATGAAGTTGAATGTGGAAGATGTCCATGTGTCCCTTTGGTGCACACTGGGGCATGAAGTGAAGAGAAGGAATGTTCTCAAACTTGTGCCGCATCATCCACATGTCCCAGACCCGATAAAGTTTCCCAAGTGGGTTGAAAAGTCAAGAATATAGTAGAAACACACAAGGTCTCCATGTGTCACCTAAGCACAATTTCAAATAAAGAAAAAAGGAAGGCCCTCAAACAAGTGTGTGCCCTCCATGTGTCTCTAGGTGCATATTTTGAAGACAAATCCCTAGAAAGGCCCTCAAACAAGCATGTGACCTCCACATGGTAGAGAAGAATCATCACCAACCAAAGGAGTGCAAGTTGGATGAATTAAAGGCAATCGAAATATCACCAATAGGAAGTTGAGATATTGACCCAAAAATGAAAGATCTTGTAAGAAAATTGAATGTTGTCGGTGGAAGGTTTGATTCCGGACATTGAAGTGAGAGCCAAAAGGATCTATAAAGGAATGTTTTGATCCAGAACCAGAAAAAAAAAAAGAAGAAAATAGAAAAGAAAACATACTAGAGCTGTGAAAAGGGATTCTAGGCTTAGTTATTGTATTGGCTAGCTAGCCTTACAAGACTCTATTGTAGAAGGAAGTTGTAATCTATGTGCCATATCAGCCTTATGTATTATTTTCTCTATGAATAAAGAGTTCTTGTTTTGTGCATTTTAGCTTTCAATATTTTGTGTCTTTCATCTTTCATTGTTGGTAGTTTTTAGATAATTTTGAAGATCTATCATGTTATATGCCCTTGGGTTTTCTATATGCATCTATCATCTACATATTGTTTTGGTGCTTAACTCGGGATTTGGGCTCATCAAGTTGTCTTAACATTGGCTTGTCCCTATAGAACATGGAAAATATTTCTCCGGCGGTTGTGGTCACATACCATTATAAATGGTGGCTATGTCATCCTCTCTTATGAAGTAGTTTACAAAAGTAATGGGCATCCTCATGAAGCATTGTCATTGTTTCACTAAATGCAACCAATAGGTATCTAATCTGACCTTCCCTTTCCTGTTGCGCTTCCCCAAGCGCCAAATCTCGATGCATGGGTAAGAAATGTGCATGAATTGTTTTTCAAATGTTCCAGCAAATTGATTTATTTGAAAGGATTTAAAACCTCTAACAAACAAACAAGTGACAGGTGTAAAGACAGACACCACTTCCTTGTCAGCATTCTCCTAGCCTGTGTCAAATTGGGGACCGTGATACTGGGTATGTACATTTTCAAAGCATGTGAAGAGGAGAGAGTTTAGGAAGATGTGATCAGTTGCAAGCATTTGTAGGCGTGTATGAAAACATGGAAGCACCTTGTGGGCTTAGGCGATGCCAGACATGTGGATTGTTTTATTAAATTCAGTATGATACCATGCGATGCCAGACATGAAGTGTATGATACCATTCCATGATAAAAATGCAGCAATGCGGAGGCAATATAAGAGGAGAATAAAAATAGGCTACGATAGATGAAATTAGAGATTGAGTGAAAGGGATCGACACTTGCGGTGTTTTCTGAGAATAAATCACATTATGACATTTTGAAGATGAAGCTAGAAGAATGTGAGAGGAACCTTCAACAGGAAAGCACACGAAGGAGTTTGGTTGAGTGGGATTTGAAAGAGCTTAAGAGTAGAGAAGGGCACTTACTGAAAGTGGAAAGGAGCATACTACTGTACAAGAGAAGTTGAAGTGGAGAAAGAATGGTTTGGGCTGCCAGCATAGAAAGAGAAAGAATTCATATAAAAAATAAGAATATTACATATGGAAAATTATTAAATTTTGTTCCCACTCATAACAATCTCTCTTCTTTTTCTATTTATGAAATAGGACCTGTTTTATCAGAGAAAGATACTATTTCACTCATCAAGTCACACGTAAATATATTATTGGCTAAATATTTACGTGACCAAGCATTAATACATGACTTGTACAAATCGTTTAATTTACTTACTCAATTAAATTCATTTATTCATCATAAAATCCATATTGGCTCGATTCAAGATATATATAGAATTCCTTTAATAAGCAAACAAATTGTCAATTTAGACAAAAGTTATTGCTATCCTTTTGCAAAAAGTTCAGATTCAGAAGAAAACAACCCTTTTTTTAAGTCGCTTTTTGACCCGGTTTTTAATTCGAGCATTAAATCTTATAAAGATGATTTACTATCGGAAATCTCTTTCCGAATGAAGAAGCTTGCAGAAAAAGAAAAATATAGTTCAGCAGAAAGTTCAAAAAACATAATTGAAGACAAAGTCATAGGTGATAAAGACGCCTTTTTGGATCTTTTCAATAAAGAAATACTAAAAATTAAAAATATATTATTTTATTTTTATAAGATCCCTCAAATACAAATAGATATTTTTGAGAAATGGGATTTGTTTCAACCATATACATCATGGTTTTTTACTTCCACAGGGTGGAAATATATGAAGAAGTCATTTTTGGCTACTTTTCCAGAAAGGTTGGAAACTAGCAATTATCAATTAATATCTTTTTTGGACGATATTAGGAAGGATTGTAATCATAATTTGAATATTATGTGGACACTCTATCATCAATTTTGGACACTTATAAAGTGGCAATTTAGATTTAAATTTCTCCCGAAATGGAATTTATTCCTATCCTTTTGGAATCTTTTGGATTGGAAGGAACCAATTAATCAAACAGTATTAAGGGGAAAGGATACGTCAGTATCATTTGATACATGGAAATATATACTAAATGTTCGGGAGTATGATAAACCTCTTTATATTTTCCTTGGGTTTTTCTTTTTTGTTTCCTTCACAATTTTTTCATGGCTTAAGTTGGTTATAAACGTTTATATATTCAATGATTTTCAAACGAATATGGGCCAACATTACTATTTGGATCTAAAAGAAAAGGTGAAATATTTTAAAAAGCTCATAATTTATTATAATTTAAATTAGTATGGTTTTTGATTGACATTCGTCTATTTTATTGATCAGGCGTCGGATCCTGATGATGTAGGATTACTTTCAATATTGGAAATTTTGCATGTCAAAAGTAATTTGAAATGGCTTTTGCGAAGATCTAATAAATGGCACTCACTCCTAAAGATGTGGTTGTACGAATACGATGGAATGGAGGAGCTCCTTAGTAGAGAGAAGGTATTGTTTTCAGTACAAGAACAAATCTCTAAATTTGAATCAAAGTTGACTCCCCCTAATGGTTTCTTTTCTAAATATTTCAAAAAAGGGAGACACCCAAGACTTTGTTACCTTAGATATTTAGCTGAAATTATTCAGCTAGGTCTAATGAATAAAATAGGCATAAGGGATTGCGAGCTTGATTCCTTATTTTTAGCAAAAAACCAGGTCTTCGATGTTTTTCAAAGATCGATTAACTCTCTGCCAACTAAGATATCTCTATCTGACCAAGTTATATTTTTCCCATTCTACCCGGCACTGTCCCTTTCGAATCGAATTTTATTGATAGGGCCTAAGGACACTAGATGATCGTATTTGGCCAAAAGTCTAGCAGTAGATTCTTATCTACCTTTAATAAAAATATCTCCTAAAAGTTTTTTGGATCAAGATAAACTTTTGCTCACATATGTAGCTGAGTATACATTTCAGCTAGTAAATCATACCTTAAGCATGAAGATATCTTTTTATCTATGGGCTGGTCAAGGCCAGACGACGTATATGATAAACTGTATTATCAACAAAAACCGAAAAACTGGTATTATCAACGAGATGAGAATGATGTATCTCCGGAGTTTTTTGGGAGAAGATACGCGCAATTTGTGCTTGCAATCCAATTGGCAAAATTAATGTCTCCTTGTGTCATATGGATTCCAGACATTCATGAAATGGATGATTTCGTTTACCATACTACAGTATTGGGTGAACTCCTTGGAGATCCGCCGCTGGTGGATGAAGATGAGGAAGAATCCATACAACAAAATATTGTTGTTATTGCTTCGACTCATATTCCTAAAAAATTGGATCCATTTCTAATATCTCCTCCTTATCGTAAACGACGATTCGATACATTTATCAACACTAAAATGTGCCCTGCCTCGCACCGAGAAAAGGAATTTACTTTGCTTTTACGTGACAAAGGACTCTATTTGAAAAAAGAATGGAACTCTGATCATTTTTTTGGATTAATGACCAGCGGTTTTAATACACGAGATATGGCAAAACTTGTTGATTATGTGCGGCTCGGTATTAAACTAAATACTTGATTATAGATGATGATATAGCTGGATACGTTTTATATAGATCAAGGTGGGCTTGTTCCAATTATGACTTTTACAGTGGGACACTTCCCTATAAGATAGGAAAAGCTTTTATACAGAATAAACTTACGTATCCTAAGCATTTTATAAATCTCAAAAGGGAATTCAAGAGTGCAAGGGCGTACTTTTGTCTCGAATGGTATTTAGAACCTTCAATTGCGTAATGATGTGAAGGAATTAACCATATTCTATCACATAGTGGGTTGCTTGGCCGAGATCAGGAGCTCAAGATTGTTGGTTTACATCAGAATCAAATAGAAAGAATTAGACTCCTCTTAGTGATATAATTGCGAATGATTTCATTCTAGCTTCCAATCTTTTACAGAGTCTTCTGGAAGAGTTTCTAGGGGAAATATTTCGGGAAATTATGATAAAAATAACATCACAATCACTCCTCATTTCAAAAGAGATATGATGCAAAAAGGATTATCTGCTCAATTAGATGAACTCGTTTTATTTAAAGAATTGAAGTACTTCTACAGAGGAGAATTAGGTAGTAGGCTAGTTTGTTCTCCTAGGACTTGGCGTTTTACTTTTCTTCGCAGTAATCGATTCGACCATAAAAAAGATATAACATTAGAGAACCATTTTTTGGATTATCTTCGTCTGTTCGGAGAGTTTCAAAAAAGGCCGACCCGTCTTTCTAGTTTTTTTTGGGTGAAATTCCTAGAGTCTCGCGACCCCATTGAAATTTATAAAGAAGCTAAAAATATCGCACGAAGAAAGATAGCTGCTTTCTGGGAAGCAAGATCATTATACAATAAGTTTAAAAGACTGGGAATATATAAATTTGATACAGAAGAGGATGTAGCGGAATATAAACCTTTAGATACACCTATAATCTATTTCGGTCGCCGATTTCTTTGGGATCCCGTTAGTATTCGATTTCAAAATAGGAGCGTTGCGTTTTTACGAGCAGAACTTTTTGTTCCTCGCGAACTCGTGAAAAGGATTTATATTACTTACGCTTTAGAAAGAAGAGAAGTATTAAGGGATGTTACAATAATAACGATAAAGTCTATATCAAGAAGAAAAAAGATTAGGAACATAGCCCTAGGACTAAAATATCAAATTGTGGAGGATGACGATGACGATAATAGTGATTTGCCTCCTACCATGAAGAAGAAAAAGGTACAGAATTTTGAGACTTTTAAACGTTTTCAAGAAGTTGGTGTCCGATTGAGGCGTGTGCTTCCATATCCTACAAAGATACTAGATGACGCTATTTTTCGTGAAAAGACACGGGATGATAAATTCAGAGTATTTTTGGTTGAGAACGAAAGGGAAAATAGAGAATTATTATATAATGAATGTTTTATTCATAATACTCTATTCGAAATTTATGAATATTTAGCAAATATGTTCATATCTAACACAATGTTATTGAAACAAATAGAGAATGAACTGTTTAAACAAGAATGGCTTTCTCCGGATTATATTAATTCTTTAGTAACGAAAGGATTGAAAAAAAAGATCTAAAAAGGACTAAATATTTTAAAACTTATTACTATTTCGACCAGTAAGCATAGTACCAAATATGAACCAAGTCAGTTATCTTTAACTTGATAAGTTAATTATCAACTTATGCTTACTCAATATTGACTGACTTATATTCTTATATTGAGGTTATTGTATACCTCAATATTGTAACGCCCATTGACTAATTCAATGGGCGTTACAATATTATCATTATGCCTTGAAGAGGATTCGAACCTCCACGCTGTTTAGCACGAGATTTTGAGTCTCGCGTGTCTACCATTTCACCATCAAGGCATCCAATTTTTTTCATGAATATTAATATATATAGCGTGTAATTAATACATAGCTATATGTGGAATATAAAATGGCTAACAAGGATAGAGTATTGGAGTATTTATATAGATCCGTGATATAGGTCTGGTGATATCATCAATTCTTTTTCTTATCGGAGGATTCTTTTTTTCCTATCAATAGATGTACGATTGAACATTTTTCGATTCAATAGAGAGTATAACTTTCTATGTTACCCAAATAACATTATGTTTAATCCTAAATAGCCAGAACGTAGTGACGTATAATTTAATTATACACGTTTGAATTCCATTTTACTCATATATAATAGAAATATTTCTAATATGGTATAGAATGAACTTCTAATTTGACGATCAAGTTTTGTAATTAGAAGTTCATTCTATAATTATAATTTCAGTGTATTATTTGTGATGTGGCTTATGTAAATTTACAATGAGCTCATGATTTGGTTTCAAAACATGTTACGTGACTACTTATCAAATAAAGGCCATGAAAACGACTAAGTGAATTGGACCTGGTTCGTGTATCGAAAACCTCGTAGTTAACACTCACCAATTCTTCCGACATGGGTATCTCCTATAACTTGTATAATTTCAATATTTTCTAGTTTCCTTTTTAGGGATGTTGTTTTTAAAAGGAAAATTATAAACTCAAGATGAAGTTTCCTTAGTAAGTTTTTAATGAGAAGTAGACTTGATATTTAAACTTTTCCCTTATCTACACAACTGGAAGGATAGGTTTTGAGTGTGACCTAGTTTTATGTTTTACCTCTTTAGAGGTTTGGTTAGTTTTAATAACAATGCTGGATAACAAAAAAATAAAAATAATGAGTTCAAACTTGATCTCTAGCTTAAAACAACCCCTTTTTCTTTACCTTACAAAGTCAATAAAACGTGATTTTCAGTGACTAAAAAAATCTCTCCGAACGTCGAAATGAGAAAGTCAAGTTTTGACTATGTTCCCTATCATGTGGGGTGTCACATCAAACCTTAGAGTACCCTCGAATGAAATTTCATGCACTTTTCTTCACTCCTGTAGGAGCCATGTTAACCCTTTTTGCAATTTTGGGAAGTTATGAAACTCAAAAGTTGGGTTTGGTTTTGCCTTGTCGTTTGGACCCTGAGCAAAGAAATGGATATTTTCCTCTGTAAACCTCTATTATTTATCCATAAAAATTTATTACAACCCTTTTCTCATAGAAAAAAAACTATAATGTTAGTTTTGCAAGGGGTTATGTAGACTCCTCGGTGGTTGGTTGACTAGGTCCAACTAGCTCAATTACGACCGATGGCTCCAGAAAAGTAGTCACCATTTGTACCCTGTTCACCAGTTCTAAGTTTCAACTCCTATGAATTCCCTATATATATTATAGCGTATAAAATTTTCCTTGTAGTGTGTTCACAAATTGGAAATCCATTTTTGAACATGGTTTCTTAGCCCTCGAGTTAAAATTGAACGTTTTCGCAAACTTGTAGCGAAATGTGAAAGAATTTCATTGGACCCTCTCAAGTCAAATAATTAACAATAAAACTTGAAAGAACTTATATATGACTTTATGAAACCATTTTTGGCTTCTTGTTTTGAGAAATTTGACTATCGGGAAAATGATGTTTTTCTCTCTCTTCTCTCTATCTCTCCTCCTCTAGTTAGGAACCGAAATGAAATGAATGCACCCCTAGCTCTTTCTTGTTGCATGTTAAGTATTATAATCATGTGAATGAGAAAACTATGAAAATATGAATTATGCTAGAATTTTGTGAGATGTCATGCCATCAATTTGTGTTGACCATGTGTTGGTTGCGGGTATTGAGAAAAAGGAGAAAGTCAATTGTTTTGGTGATTTCATAATAATATGTTATTTGAAACAATGTAATTATATAGGATATATCAACAACACTATTATATATAGAAATTTTAATTATTTAATTTCTTGGTGAGCATGAAATTGTTAGCATTTTGGGGTGTTTGGAAAATGAACATGTGGTCATGGGTGTTAACTTAATTTCAGATTATGTATTGTTAAGGGGGTAGATGTATATGCTAGTTGGAAATGAATTGATTTTTATAGTGTGCTCCGGTGTGAAAATTAATAAATGAACCTCTTGTGTGTGTTGTATTAATTACCTTGGAATTGTAAGAAAAAAACCTAAACAAAAGGCCAACCTTAGAGAAAAAATTTATATGATTTACCCTTCTTGTGTGATCACCTTCATGACATATAAAAATGATATTTTAGGATGAGCCTAGTTCCTTATACTCAATGACACCTCCTAGCTTAAGGGAAATAAGATTCCAAATTCAGGTTACCATAATAACATGTACGCATATCGACATTATCACAAAACCACCTTGTAGGAACGGTAATGGTTAAACACTATCTTGAGTATGTGGGTTTCCTCTTAAGAATTGTATTTGTGCATGTGAATAGTAATAAACTAATAATGGTGTGTGTCATCTACTTTCTAGTGATGTATTGGACCTATAAAACCCTTATCGTGCTAAGAAAAGACTTAAGACTATTACTAATCATTTCCTTGTTTATACTTGGGACAAACCTCACAAAACTATGTCCATAACTTAGGTACATTCATGTGAGGAAAGGGTTGCACTATGTGTACCCTGTCACATTAGGTGTGAGTATGATCATTTTCCCTAGGTATCATAATTCTAGTCTCCTCTTGAATAATTTATCCTTCATGTGTGTGTTATCCTTGGTGCTCTAGTAGGTAGCCAAATCCTTATGAATATTATTGGGGTGTTTTTACCTTCAAATGATCTCATTAAAGAGAATTAAATGACACAATTGGAACCTATGTTGTAAGTTACCTATGTATGAAACTATTGAGTTGAAGCCCTTATTCTCCTCATAAATAGAAGTGTTACCTTGGCAAGAAGTACATTTGGTTGTGCAAAGGTTGTGAGGTAGGGATGTTTGGTCTCCCCTGGTATTGTCTATTAGTTTGTTGTAGACCCCTTTTGGGTGTAAATGAAATTAGTCAATCATGGACCTCTCATGAAAATTATGGTGAAATACACTTTAATTTATGTTTTCCCAATGAGAATGGTAGTGGCTAGAAGGTAAAAGGATGTATAAAATTGTAATTGAATGTCTCCTTATAACATGCATCCAATACTTAAATTTCCCATGAATAATATAAACTATATTACGTGTGAGATCATACTCCTTAAAATCTTGATGTCTAAGTGAAGAACAAGTATTATATGAACCTTAGTTGTTCTAAAATGAATTTAATGTAATGACGTAAAAGTTATAAGAACATGAGTAAATGAGAGGTAATTTTGGAACGGTTGTTAAATGCCGCATACACCTTGAATGATGCCAACATGACTAAAATAACTAAGATGACTATTATAACAATAAAAATAAAGTAGTGCCTCATTAGTGATCATTCAATCTATTAAATGGGAAACTTGTAATACTTAAGGGATGAACATATTCACCATACCCATCATCGTGGTTTAAACAATAATGTTAAATGATTAAAATTATAAAAAGGGGAATTTGAGACTTGTCCCTTTTGACTCAATGCAAACCCTCTTATGCATATCATGAATGATGCAAACTAAGTATTTAAGTTAAGTAGTTAGAATACATAGTTAGTTGTAATAACTTTAAAAAAAGAGTGTAACCTTAGTGTTTAAATGCTACTATGAAAATAACATGAAATCTGTCCACTCTTAACCTAATATACTTCCTTTTATTTCATGTGAATCTCCCTTGTTGCAATGAAGGTAAATTACAAAACCAAGTAAACATGCTCCTTATTAATGAATCCTTAGATAAATTGATAGTAGCCTCATGCATGTTTAAATGTTCTTATCAACAATCGGGATATATAAATTAATTATGATAGGAGAAACGAGAAAAATCAATGGAACCATTATAAGTAAAATGTTAAACGAAATAAAGAAAATGTAATCTAGTTTAAAGAAGAATGAAGGTTTACATGTTAAGTTATTTTCAAATAATTAAGGTCAATAATGAAATAGGATTGTAATAAATATGTAAACCATGAAAGTGTCGTGTCAGGAAAGTGCCTATACATGAGTTTATATTGTAGTTGAATCATTATTTTGTACCTTGTCATTTGGGGAAAATGTGGCTTGATGTGCATCATGTGTTTTCATGTTATATATGTGGGTTCATGTTTGTGTAAATGTCTTATGTGATGTTGAGTTATCCTAAGTGATCCCATGTGGTGTCGTGTATCAAATAATGTAAGTCAAAATATGTTTTTGGTATGTTTCTTGTTGTATTTGTGTGTCAAAATTGTGGGGTGACAATTTATGATGAGCGAAGGATTAAATAAAATAAGTGAATATACAAAGTGAGAAATATTAGATGTGTGTATGCTTGAAAAAACCCTATTTATGAATATTCGCAACATCGTATCCACAGAGTTCATGCCACACGGAAAATTAAATAAGAACGTGCATTGAAACAACAAAATATAGAATGAATATATGTTTATAATCATGGTATTGGATTCCAATGCACTAATTACATGAAACAAGATCACCTCATGACCCACTTGGCGATTCAAAATAGAGAGTGATATAGAATAGATAATTTCAAGATTACATCTGTTATAACCGAGTTTCAAAGCTATTTGAAATCATTTTAGGGTGGAAGGGGACGAGAATCTTCATCTTCCCATTCCCGGTATGTAGTCCCAAATTTATGTTGGAATAATTTTCATTGATGTCAAATAAAGCTAAAGGAGCTAACAGATTATTAGAGTCATTAATGTCAAATTTTTTGCAGGATTTAACTGACAAAGAATATTTTTGAAAGAGTAGTAAAGGATAATTCTTCGGAGTCTCTTTTTATTTCATTGGATTCTGACCAGACTGCTTAAGAGTTTGATTGGAAACCTTTGGAGTCTAAACAGAAAGCTTTGGATTCTCTTTTTATTGCTTCGAAGTCTGACCAAAATGCTTCGGAGTCCGTCCAAATTCTGTGGTTTTTCTTGGTTTGGGACCAACAGTTTGGGATGACTATTATAATGCATTTTTGAGTTTGTTAAATTAGTTTTTATGATCATGTTTGGCTGACCCTCAAGGCATGAAAAACAAGTTCATAATCTTGAAAGAGAAATGGCCAACCTCATGTGTTTTTCCATTGATTTTTTTTTGTGCTACCTATGTCCGAACTTCATCATAGTCTTGGTGCCCAATGCTTAAGTTTCATAATCAAGTATAAAATAAGGTGAAGATGAAATAAGACATAAGAGTTGTGTTGAGAAAATAAAGATTCACAAAAGAGGAAGAAAGAGAAAACAGATCATGAAATGAGTAAAGTATGGACAAAGTGAAGTATGTAGAGGTGAGAAATACAAGTTGTGAAGAGAGTATTCCTGCATGGAGAAAATAGAAGAGTAGAGAGGTAAGTGTGAGCTATTAAGGAGAATATTAGAGCAATCAATGAATATTGTTGTTTGAATCTTAATAAGATATATGAGTTTGGAGAAGTGACAACTGTTGAAGAAGAGAAGAGGAAAAATGAAGTATTATGTGGAGGAAAAGTTAAGTGAGTAATGATGTAATAGAATGTGCAAGTGAGTAAAGACAGGTGATTTGTTGTGAAGAAGGAGTAAATTCGAAAGGAAGTGCATATTTGTATGAGAGGATGCATTAGAGAGAAGAAACAATGAACTGTTGAGTGAATGATGAGAGAAAAATAGATGTGTGGAGAATATGCAGCAAATACGCAGCTCGTATGCGGTAAGTGTGCAGCAAGTGTGTGAATTTATGAGGGAAAGAGAAAAGGTCTCTAATTACTAACTATTTGTTTAGTTGTGGAAGACCAAATGTCATCAAGTAATGAAAAATTATAATCATTAAAGAGTGCTTGACATTTTATTCTTTTGTTTTGGCATTTTATATTCAAATACTATACTATTCCAAATTATTAGTGCCCAAGAATATGAAGATTCATGAGAAGTTCTGAAAGAAGATGAAGTTGAAAAGGTAGAAAAACACGGGTGTGGAATATATAAAATAAAGTAATATAATTTCATGATGCAAGAGCATCATGGAATGAGAAGCACTATGTGGCCAATCATCCTTCTTGTCATGCTATTGAGTTGTTGGAATGTGTTAGATTCCTTAGAGAGTCTAAGTGATGCATTGCAAGCAAATAATAAGGTTTGAAAGTTTGAATTACCCTCCTATTGTATTTTCCTCCAAAGGGAATTCAAATTTGTAAAATCTTGAAAAGGTGATAATTGACTTATAAATGCTTGAGAAGGAGGTTTTAATGAGTTCAAGAGTGAGGAGGTGTCTAGGTGGATTGAACTAAGTCTTAGGTTGAGGTATAAGTCATTGAAATGTCTAAAATAGAGAAAATGTGCCTAAATTTGTGATATGTGGGCATTATGATTCATAAAGAATTAGTTAGGGTTATGAGTGTGAGGAAGAACGAGATAAAATCTCGAAGGAAGTAGTTATAAGGAGGATCCTCAAGGGAGAGGCTTTGAGGAAGAAATGTGAAAGTTGAAAATATGAAATTTTATATGTATGCACAATTTTGATATGTAACTTTGTTTTAAGGGCATTTATGAATTTTCTTGTGAAGTGTCCTTCTTCTTACTATTATTCATGCTTTGATTACTATGAAGTAATTTTTTGTGATAGGTTGTATTTTATTGCTAAGCATTTGCATATCAAGCCTTATAATAGGTGAAAGAAGACTCAGAGTACAATTAGGACTATGAGAGAAGGAAATGACTGAAATTGAATATAATTAGAGCATTTTAAGTTATTTGTACTATGAATCATTGTTGAAGGTTTGATGCATGTTATAGAGACTCCAATCCCTTAAAGGAACTTGCATGTGTCCAATATTAGTTAGTGAAATCAATAAAGGAATACTTTGAGTTGATTGTATGTGAAAATTTTAAGGTAGCATTATCTTATGATCTCGTGGTTAAGCATCCATCTTATTACATGCTAGTAAATGAGAAGATCTTAGTGAAGTGTAAGGTGCAGATATAGGATCTTGAATGCATGGTTATAAAGATTTGAGAAAGCAAGAATAGGACTGTATGCATATGGAGATAAGGTTAAACATTTCCTTTGCATGTGGTGTGTGACTAAGACTAATAAAGATCATTTGCAATGATTATAGACTTTGAGATGAGGGTATAAGATGAACTTTTGTTTGATACTTTATACTTGTTACAAATCAGAGATGAAACCCTCAAGTCACACAGTCCGTGAAAATAGTTATACATGATCTTGATGTATATTTGATGTACTAGTTGTCTCTGTTATCCCAAGGCCTGGAGGAGAATGAGACAGACCTAGGTATGAAATTTTAGAGCTTGAAATCAACTAGTATGAAAGATATAAGCTTTTATTAGTTTACAGTCATGTCAAATAGGCGTGCAACTAGGGTTTTGAGGAAACTAGGTTTTGATACCTTTAAACTTAAATTTTTGAGTTGAAAATTCGTATTTTGTATGTTGACAGACCTCTCAAGATGATTTTGAAAGAAATTTAGACTTTTTTGGTGTAAATCCAAGAAATTCTTAATGTTGGCTATAGGAACCCTGTCACAGTCTAGAAGACTAGTTTGGTAAGGTTGATTTGTAAAGGAAGTATGCATTAGAAGTTGAATCTAATTTTGAAACTTTAGTCATAGCTAAACCATGAAAATGGGTCCCCAAATATGTGAAGAAATTGTTTTGCAACCTCCCAGTTAAGAAGATAAAGCCTAGAAACTCTTGAGGCATGGCTAGTAAGGTATAAGGTGCAAGAAATAAGGAAAGAGAAATTGGAAGGAGAGGGTTAAACGTTAGGACTTTAAATTTACACCACACCATCACAAGACCATGTAGACACAAAATCACACACATACTACTATTCATTATATGGTGTTTTATATATGGATCTTGTGTAAGAAAAGTATTCACTAATGACACACTGCCTAGTCCATCTTTTTACTTTATTTGTTTCTATTGTTTTATCTCTCGCATATGTCACTTCTGTACCCATCTCTGTTCAAGTCACGGGGATCCCTTTCTGTCAATATTTTCACATTTTTCATCAATTATCTCTAGACACTAGCACCCGTGCGCTCCTATCTAGTCTAGACACCCTTGTCCTCTTTGTTCTTTCTCACATTTTTTATATTTATGGTAAGGCTTTTGGTTTTCTTACTCCTATCCCGAGGTCCTAGTCAACATGTCATGTCATTAGTGTTGAAATTCAAACAAGAGATCCCTATATAAACACAACATACATACCATTATAAGGGCGGAAATTTTATCAAGGGTTATCTATCTACATACTATCAAAGGGACTACATTTTGGGCTTATTACTCTACATACACTACATAGGAAGGGGAAGTTTCTAAATTCCATCCCACACATTTGCATTCTATCTAGCTATCACCCATTATCTTGGTGTCATTGGTGTGAGGGAAACCTAGGAGCATTATTGCACACACAAGCACATAGAACTACATGGAGTCTGAGATGTAGTGCAACACTCGGTCGTAAGTTCACTCTGTTGGGTGACCACCAAGAAACAGTCTAACTCCCCATTTACATATTTCTATTTATAATTTGATGTATTTTGGGGGTTTGCGGGACATTATCTTGTTTGTAGGTTACCATCAAATTATGTGATCTTCCGGTGACCTACTGGGAGATCAACAATGAAGGGTAGTGAAACCCTTGTGACATCGAAGAAACCAAGTTTCGAGATTTTCTCAAACTCTAGTGCTTAGGAAAGGTCTCTGCACCCGTAAGCCCTCGCCCTACCCAGGATCACGTGTCTCAACCATTATGTAAGTTTTACAATTATTATCAAGAATTTCCAGATTCTATTCATCCTTTTCATCAGCTTCTTCCAGTTGGGTGCACTTAGGGATAAGTAAAATCAAGATAAGTACCCTACCTCTCTCATTTGCTTCCATAGTTACATATTTAAAATGCTTAGCATTTATATCTACTTATATATCATCAGTAGGCACATATAGAGGCACATTCCATGTCAATGTGTGGATCAATGAATCCACAATCAAGGACCAATACGCATTGCCTACACCCATCCAATACCACATTAGCACACATGATTACAAACATACAACAACTAAGTGACAATCAGCAACTAACAACAAAACAATACTCACCCTTCATTATCATTGCTACTATACCATCCCCATAAGGGGCAAGCACCTTCCCTTCCATGACTCCAATCGGAGGCTTGCCCATGGCATCCACAACAACTAGAAACAAGTAGCACCCATCGATGTGCAAACCACCATGCACTATATGCCTTATTACATCCTACATCATCTACCCGCATAGGCCCTATGGCCGCATCCATCTCATCTCGCACTGGGAACTAGTTGTGCTCTTATAGGTCACGCCTCGCTCCCGGCCTCCTCGGAGCTCTTGTCACTCTCACCCATACATATGGCTCTAGGGGCACATCCTGAGCCATACAAAACTATGTGACACACTCTACCTAGAATAGCTCATCCGCCCCTCAAAATCAGTCCTCCAACCACATATTACACCGAATACATCATATCTCTACTCTATCCTCAAGCCATCTACCATAGTATCAATATGGCCTCCATAATGTGGCCCCTGGACCCATACAATCAAACATCAATCTATAAGTACCGATGTCCATCCTCCTACTTGACACCTACCCATCTCGCAGAAGTATATATAGCCTCACCCACTCCACATGTGGCCCACTGAGTAGCCTCAATATGTGTAAATTTGTATAGGTCCCTATATAAATGTGCCAATACACATCACGCCCATGTATATCTAGTCCCATCATCCTCCATACGCTGATCGATATGATGCATCTTATACAAGATGCATACACTACCACCCTACACCGCCACCGATGAAGCAATCACAACCGTAATGAACTTTTGCAAGTGTGGAACGCCTGATCTCAAAAGATGGCACCCAAACTAATATGGGTCTCTATATGTACCCGTGTCCCTATAAAATACCACCTAGCAGCCCTCATCTATCTTTGAGCATCCTATATGGCCATCACCTGTACTCTCTCACCCCCAACTAAAATACAACATGCGACATACATCCTCTAAGGTCACGTTCATCTCCCCAAAGAGAAACCAAAAAGTGCACGTCTGCACACCATCTCTCACACAACATAGTGATCATAGAAATATTATGGGGTACCTACCCCAATCTCATTATGTGTCGTAGGCTAACACAAGTCTAAGTATATCCCACTTGATGTCATATAAGCCCAATCCCAACAACTTACTCAAATATTGACCTCCAAGGAACTCCCTCGAATGGATATCCCTTTGTACAACACAAAATATCAGCAAAAATGTGATATTAGCACCTCATATACACACAAAAACAACTACCGATAATACCAAAATGCATTCAAAATCACATTTATCATGTTTTAGGGTCAAAGCAACCTCCCGGGTTGCCATCACCCAGAGCAGGATGCGGGTGCCCAAGAGCAAGTCACCATCGCATAGAATTAGGTTCTTATTTCCGAAAGGACGTTAGCACCTTGGCCTCTCTCACCCATGTCGAAACACCAAAAATTCAATAACTCAAATTTTGTGAAAATTGACATAAACAAGCAAATTTCATCAAATTTTTCAACAATAATCACACTTACCAACTCAGTTGTCGTCTGCGACACCATGCCCGTCACCACCATCTCGAATCTGCTCAATCTCACTACTCTAATTTGCAGCATCCTCACAAGCTCAGATCTCAAAATCACAATCAATCAAGGTTCAAATGAAGTCACTATTCACTTTTACCATTACTATATATAGCACTTTTTAATCGCTAATTTACTATAGTTACCATTTGTGCTCATTTTACAACTAATACACGCTACACATTTGTTCTCATAGCTTGAGATTTGCTACTCCGTTTTCTTCCCCATATGCACTATGTGGTTCAACATTCCTCCTACCTTCGTATTGTCCACATTCTATAGTTTTATATTCCAATCCACCACATTTTCATCTTAATAACACACATAACTTTACGACATCTACTATCCTTCATTTTTATCACTATTACATCATTTTACATTTACTTTCGGCTTAGCATTTGTTCTTACTATCACTCCCCTATCTTCAAAAGGGGAATACAATCGGGATCGTACTACGATCCCTATCAAGCTACTATGTGATCACTACACACTCCTAATACATCGTTATCAAAAAGTTACTCATATAATATGCGACAATTTCTACTACTTTCTATCTCTTCCCATAATGACCTAATATGGGGGCAACAGCGAAAATCTCTCCATGAGTAATCTATCATATACATTCAATCTCAACACAATTTTCTACTACTTGAATCAAGTCAATCAATCGGTGCAAGCATCACTTCATTATTCCTCCTAGATGGCCTAATTTGGGAGCTACATCACTACATTCTACCCGACATGGGAATCATTTTACATTGCTTCCAGATGACCTAACATGGAATCCATCTAACAGTATACATATCACAACACCCATGGAGTGGAGGTAATGAGACGTCATTACGTTTCCTATACTTCTCTTATATGGGTTATTCAAAGCATGGATCAAAATGGAACAGAATTTGGTTTCTATCCGTTGTAGGGGTTAGACCTTTTGAGGATGTAGTCATAGTTAGAGAGTAAAACTAGACCTCTCGATAAGGTATGGAAGAGATTAAACCAAGTAATAACATAAAATAATAATATTATAATTCAATACATTTGGGATACATAATACAATGAATAACACCCATACATATAAGATGTTTGGGTCCCTATAATTTAGGAAACTAACAAACCACCAAACCCCTATTACGTGAGTTTGGTTTAACAACCAAATCTCACACAATCAATAATATTATAAAAAACTCGTAATATGAGTTGTTATTACACCTTACTCACATATAACTATAGTTCACACTAATATTAATTTCCTAACATTCCCCCCCTTAGTGTGAACATGGAAAGAATGCACATCTCAAGAACTGAAAATAGAATCGTATGCTTCTGCATACTTTTAGGTCTGTATATTGTTGGCTTGGATCTTGATGTTTGGATCTTGTTACACATGACCAATCCGCTTCACCATAGTGAATCCCATACCGAATGATCACACTTCCACCGATTCACCTACATACGCGAACTCAACATTTCCTGCTTTCACTTCCATCAACGTTATATTTCACCGTCCGATTGATGTCAAAAGTACGAAAGTCGAAGAATCTCTGTAGTCGAGGATCACCCAGTTCATCTGTCATCCTATATAACTATTCTCATATTCCAAAATGCACATTCTCCATGTTTCAATCAAAATAGGGGAAGGAAACCACACACTATTTTATTATGCACACCACCGAAAACAAACAATGAAATAATATAGAAAGATGCCACCAGTTGTCGATGCAATGCCGTCAATTGTGGATCGACGAGAGGCATTGATCGCCCTCCATCCTCCATTTCCTCCGACCTCCGGTGGTATTGCTACTTAGTTATAAAATGTAGCTTTTAGTCTTAAATAAATAAACACCTCACAAAATCAACTTGGATGTCGGTTTCAACCGATATTGCATCCAATTACAACTTTTTTAAACGGGGTTTTTCTAGCTAAATTTAGCTAGCTACAAATAAATTTAAAAATTCTCGCTAAATTTACTGAATCCACTAAAAATTCCACCAAAGCTCATGTGGAGGGGGATTTGACCCCTTGACCTCTTCTTATTGAAGAGTCTTACAAAAATTTGGTAGCCACTTCTCCTTGTAAGCTAAACATTTATATGAAGAAGTGACTTGATATTTAAACACTACAAATCAATCAATCTTAAGCCATACCTTCTTTTCAAAACCACGGGTTTGCTGAATAGTGGTTTTATGAAAAATTACAACAAAGAAAAAAATAGAAGGCAGTTTTATAAGGCGGTTTTGGACATGTTTAAGGCGGTTTTTCTCCTTCCTTCACTATAGATCTGAGAGATTTCTCTTGAAAAATAACCAAATGATATTTAATCAATGCATATCCACTTAGAATTTAATTCCACCATGAAATATTCTTTTAAACTTTAAATGATAGGATATAAATGTCTACGTGATCCTCAATACCATGCAAAGGAATTCAAATAATGCAATTCTTAGTTTATATTGCCATGTAATATTACATTTGATTTTTGACAAGTAAACTTCAACACTCTCACAAAAATGAATAAATCTAATGTCGGATCATGAGGATATTGTGCACATGGAAGAAGATTAGGAAAATGACTAAGATCTCACTGATTGAATGATCTCTATGCAAAGAAGGTAGAGTTCAAACATGGTTCCATGGGTAGAATGAGATAAATGAACTAGATATTAGACTCTCGTCATTCTTAATAAATCAACTCGTTGATAATTGCATGCAGGTTTAGACGATGTCAAAATTCACCAGAAAAAATGAACTCACCAACATATTTAATACGTTGATCTTGGTAGATCCAATGTTGGCCAAGGTGACACTGAGATAATCTTAAAATACACAAACAAATGTTGAGAACATCCATACACAACTAGCTCAAAACTGATCCTTCACTATTGAGAAAGCCATAGAGATGATGATAGAGTATTGTACACGGAACCTCCAGCTCTCACAAGCTAGAATATGTGCATGTCATTGCTTCACAATGTTAATGCAACCATATCTATAGATCTGACATGCTACCTTTATTGTTCTCGACCTTCTCTTATACCATTAATAAGGTATGGAAGAGATTAAACCAATAATAACACCGAATAATAATATTATAATTCAATACATTTGGGATACATAATACAATGAATAACACCCATACATATAGGATGTTTGGGTCCCTATAATTTAGGAAACTAACAAACCACCAAACCCCTATTACGTGAGTTTGGTTTAACAACCAAATCTCACACAAACAATAATATAATAAATACCTCTTAATATTAGTTGTTATTACACCTTACTCACATAGAATTATAGTTCACACTAATATTAATTTCCTAACACTCTCTCCCTAACACTCTTCCTCTAGAGGCGGGACGCCCAAATCCTTCATTTTTCACACATACAAAATCAGGTTGGGAACTAATCACTCCCTACCCCTTCAAATCTCCATCGGTGACAATTTGAAAATTTCTAAATCCTCCAAAATCAAATCATTAATTTTTCCAGTGCTCCTCACATTTTCCATCTCTATTTATGCCACATGGATCATCACGTTGATCCATGGTTCATTGTGTCATATGTTCTTATTCTCGCGCTTACTTCGCAACAGAGCTTCTCTAGATTTCTCTCAAGTATGTTCCTTACTTCCTTTACACTACTTGAATTCCATTCAAATAGCATAAAGGGGGAGCAAATGTAGACACAAAATCATGCACATACTACTATTTATTATACCACCAAGTATGGTGTTTTATACATGGATCTTGCGTAAGAAAACTATTCACTTGTGACATACTACGTAGTTTTTTGTTTGCTTTATTTTTTTATTGTTTTATATCTCACATCTGTCTCTTCTTCGTACTAGCTCTTGTCAGTCACAGGGATCACTTTCGACATTATTTTCACATTTTTCATTAGTTTTCTCTGGACACTAGCACCCAAGTGCTCTTGTCCATTTAGGGTGCCCATGTACTCTTTGTTCTTGCTCACATTTTGGATATTTTGGTGAGTATTTTTGGTTTTCTTACTCCTATCTCAAGGTCCTAATCGGCATGTCATATCACTAGTGTCAAAATTCAAGCAAGAGATCCCTATATAAACACAACATACATACCATTATAAGGGTGGGAAATTTTATCAAGGGATATCTATCTACATACTATTAAAGGGAATGCATTTTGGGATTATTACTCTACATACAATACATAGGAAGGGGAAGTTTGAATTCCATCCCACACATTTGCATTCTATCTAGCTATCGCCCATTATCTTGGCATCGTTGGTGTGAGGGAAACCTAAGAACACTATTACACACACAAGCATATAGAACTACATGGATTCTGAGATGTAGTGCAGCACTTGATTGTAAGTTTACCCTATTGGGTGACCACCGAGGACAGTCTGACTCCCCATTTGAATCTTTATTTTTTAGGATTTGATATAGTTTGGGGGTTTTGCATGACATTATATGTTTTGCAGGTTACTATCAAATTCAACGATCTTCCAATGACATACAAGTGATCAACAATGAAGGGTAGAAAAATCCTTACAACACTGAAGAAACCAAGTTCTAAGATTTTTTGCAGACTCTACAGCACCTAGAGAGGTCTCTAGTGCCTGTGGCGCCTCGCCCCTGTCTAGGCACCCGTGTCCCAGCCATTTTGTAATTTCTAGAATTCTTATTGAGCATTTCCATTATTTTGTTCAACATTTTCATCGAGTTCTTCCAGTTCAGGTTCACATCGGGATAAACAAAATCAAGATAAGTGCCCTACCCCTCTCATTTGCTTCCATAGTTATATCTTTAAAAGGCTTAGTATTTGTATCTAATGTATACCATTGTAGCAATTTCTGAAATTATATTTTAATAAGATAAATTCAGATTTTATTGAATCATCCCAATGGGTATTGGAAAATGACATTACCTTATTGTGGGTGTACATTTTTTGTGTTAATCATGAAATGGCCATAATGCTTGCTTTAAGAGCCTTAATGGCATTTTGAAGGAATTAAAGAAAAGGTAGGGTCTTGAACATCTTACATTCATTTAGACAAGTGTTGTAGCATATCGTAGGAAGGTGAAAGATATGGGTGAAGTATTGAGCCATACCAAGTTAAGCCAAGAGTCCTATTTGGCTAATTTAAGTACTTGTGCTTGAATAGTGAATGAAGGGTATACTTCAAGAAAGGTAAGAACGTCTAATTTTATTTTGTAAAGAGAAGAATGCATAATGAGAGTAGCAAAAGGTGGTTGTAAGTGAATGATGGAATCTATGTTGAAAAGGTATTCAAAGTAGACATCTAAAAATTACACAATAGAGAAGAAAAGAAGAGGAGAATGAAATAATGAACAACATAGAATAAAAGAAGATAAGAATGAACAACAAAAAGAGCATAAACATAAAGCGATTTGATTTCATTAATTGGACCAACATCCATGTTGGAAGAATGATCTAATTTATGTGTATGAAGTGAATGATTGAATTGCTATCATTAGGTTGAAGAAGCAACTATAGACGGTGGAAGTTTGTATTGTTGAGGTTGGTGCCTCACAATTTGAATATTGTTGTCTCCAGAGGTTGGTG
This sequence comes from Taxus wallichiana var. yunnanensis, assembly GCA_018340775.1. Lineage (NCBI taxonomy): Eukaryota > Viridiplantae > Streptophyta > Pinopsida > Cupressales > Taxaceae > Taxus > Taxus wallichiana. The sequence goes on along the minus strand of CM031239.1, from coordinate 508,261,384 downwards.
CCTACGAATTAGCTAAGTTGGTGCTCGGCATTGGGGATTGGTGTCTCCAATGAGTTGGTTCTCAAGATTGGGGATTGGTGTCTCTAGTAGGTTGGTTCCTACAAATGTATATGGAAGATGTAGATTGAGGATTATCTATATCAAAGAGATTTATGCTTACCATTGGACAAAAATTCTAGACCTAAGAAGATGAGTGATGAAGAATGGAAGATTCGTTACATAAAGGCTTTGGGATCTATAAGATTGAGCTGACAAACATCCATGGCTTCCAATATTATAGAAGCAACATCTACTGTAGAGTTAATGAAATATCTTGCTAATTTATATGAAAAAACTAGTACTTTAAATAAATTTTATTTGTTGAAGAAACTATATAGTTCTAAGATGCATGAAGGTGGATTTGTATTTAGTCATTTGAATGATTTCCAATCTATTGTAAATCACTTAAAATCGATTGATATATTATTTGATGATGAAGTGAAAGCACTTTTATTCTTATGTTATTTTCCTTATAGTTGGGATAACTTGGTAATGGTTGTCAGTAATACAACATCTCGCTAATAATATTTTCAATTTTGATGATGTGGTTAGTATAATCTCAAATGAAGAAATTCGTAGGAAAAGTACACAGAGGAATCATCCGGGAATGCTTTGAATGTAGAAAGCAGAGACATGCAGAATGAGAGATCTAAGAGTAATAATAATGGGAAATCAAAGTCAAGGGATGGAAAATCTAAATCCAGAGGTAAGGGAATTCCTTGTTGGAAATGTTGAAAGAAATTACATGCAAAGAAATATTGTTGGTCAAAGGATAAAAAGAACCAACAACCGCATAAAGGTAAAGAAGCAAATCTTCGCAACAGAGGTAATGCAAGATGCTCTTATTCTTTCTTTAGATAAAAGAATTGAATCATAGCTTTTAGATTTAGGATATTCTTTCCATGCAGCCTCTAATAAGGGTTATTTCAAAAATTATGTCTAGGGCAATTTTGGACATGTTTATTTGGGTGATGATGAACCTTGCAGTATTACTAGTAAAGGGGAAGTTCATTTATAATTGCAGAATAGAAATACATGGATATTGAAAGATGTGAGGCATGTGTCAAGCCTCAAGAGGAATCTTATTTCTATAGGGAAACTAGGTGAAGTTGGTTGCATGGTTACATTCACAATAGACTCTTGGAAAGTCACCAAGGGTGCTTTTGGTGTGTGCGGTTAGAAGGTAGGAACGTTATATTTATCTACATGTGTTACTCGATTCCTTTTTGCATTATCTACTTCAAATTTAGATGCATGTATGTTGCATAATCGGTTGGGCCATATGAGTCAAAAAGGAATGCAGATCTTAAAGGCTAAGGGTAAGTTATCAAATTTGAAAGATTTAGATCTTGATTTCTATGAGCATTGTATCTTTGGAAAGCAAAAGAGAGTGAGATTTATCAAAGTTAGGGCAACTAAGAAGGAGTGGAAATTGGAGCTTGCGCACTCAGATGTATGAGGACCAACTCAGGTAGCTTCTCATGGAGGATCCCAAGTATTATGTTGCTTTCATTGATGATGCTACAACAAAGGTATGGGTTTATTATATTAAACATAAATATGATGTTTTGATATTTTTAAAAGATGGAAAGCCCTTGTTGAGAATGAATATAATTCAAAGTTAAAGTGCCTTAGATTTGAAAATGGTGGTGAATATTGTAGTAAGACTTTCAATGATTATTGTTCAGTAAATGAGATACGTAGAGAAAGAACGGTTCCAAGAACACCACAAGAGAATGGTGTTATAGAAAGAATGAACAGGACAATCATGGAACATGCTAGAAGTATGAGGATACAGTCTAGATTGCCCTCGCAGTTTTGAGCAGAAGCAGTTGATACAATGGTTTATTTGATTAACCGTAGGCCTTCAAGTTCACTAGATGGAGGAATACCAGAGGAAGCTTGGACCGGAAAAGAGGTAGATCTTTCTTTTCTTAAAGTTTTTTGGTTCAAAAGATTTTGTGCATATTGATAAGGAAAATAGGAAAAAGTTGGATGTAAAATCCAAGAGATTCACTTTCATTGGTTATGGATCTGGTGATTTTAGATTCCGTTTTTGGGATTTAGAGAATTCTAAAATTATTAAGTGTCGTGACATTGACTGGAATGAAAAGAGAATGTACAGGGATCAAATTATGGTACCCAAGGATGAACCAGTTGAGAATTTTTTAATGAAAATGAACTCTCAGATTTAAAAGTAATACCAACATGGTTACACAATAATTGGTGTCAGTTGATCCCTGACCAACATCGGTCAATAGAACCATTATTGGTTACAGAAGATCCCAACCGGCATCGGTTAGTAGAACCGACGTCGGTTACAGGTGACCGGTGTCGGTCACTGATAGATTTGGATACAAATGTCCAGGAGGTCCAGAATGAGCCTCGGTACCCCAAACTCCTATGAGAAGGTCACAAAGGGTAAGTAAACCTCCAGAAATATTTACACCTTCTCTATTTTATTTATTATTGACTGATAATGGTGAACCATAAAGTTTTGAAGAAGCAATGCAAGATAAGACTCACATCCAGTGGGAGCATTGCATGGATGAAAAGATGGAATCCTTTGAATAGAACCAGACTTGAGATTTAGCTAAGTTGTTAGAATGTAAGAAGACATTGTAGAACAAGTGGGTTTACAAGATCAAGGAAGAAGAGGGTGGACAGAAAAGGTACAAGGAAAGGCTTGTAGTAAAAGGATTTGCACAGAAAGTAGGTATTGACTTTGGTGAAATATTTTCTCCTATTGTTAAGATAAATTTTATTCATATTGTATTGAGTTTAGTTGCAGTACATGATTTGTATTTAGAGCAACTAGATGTGAAGACCGATTTTCTTCATGGTGATTTGGATGAAAAGAGTTATATACAAGCAGCCACTTGGCTATGAAGTCAAGGGTAAGTATAAATTAGTGTGCAGGTTGAAAAAGATTCTATATGGGCTCAAGCAAGCTCCAAGGCAATGGTACATGAGGTTTGATAGTTTCATGCATGAGCATGGTTATTTGAGATGTGAATTTGAACATTGTGTTTATTTCAAGAAGCTTGAAAATGGGATCTATATTATTTTGTTATTGTATGTGGATGATATGTTTATTGCAGGATCTAGTATGCAGGACATTGGTGAGCTTAAGGGAAATCTAGCTCACACATTTTCTATGAAGGATTTAGGAGCTACAAAAAGAATCCTTTGAATGCAAATAGATAGAGACAGGAAAAATAAGAAATTGTATTTATATCAAGAGGATTATATCTACAAGGTGTTAGAAAAGTTCAATATGCAAAATGTAAAACCTATTAGTACACCTATGGCTAGACACTTCAAATTGAGTAAATATCAGTGTCCATCATCACATGAGGAGGTCAAATACATGACACAAGTGCCATATACTTCATCAATTAGGAGTATCATGTATGTTATGGTTTGTACCAGACCAAACATTGTACGGGTGAGAGTCAGAGTTGTGAGTAGATATATGGCCAATCCAGGAAAAGAACATTGGAAAGTAGTCCAATGGATACTTAGGTATTTGAAAGGGACATCTAATATGCAATTATGATATGGAGGTTCATATATTTCATTATGTGGCTATGTTGATTCGGATATGGCTGAAGATCTAGATGGTAGTAGGAGCACTACTGGATATATTTTCATAGTAAGTGGGATGACAATTAGCTGGATTTCAAGATTACATAAGGTTGTGGCTTTGTCTACTACAGAGGCAGAGTATGTTGCGGCTATAGATGTTGGCAAGGAGATGATATGGATGAGTAGATTCATAAAAGAGTTGGGAAAGAAAAAATATGATTACAAATTATTTAGTGAATGTCAAAGTGTAATTCATTTGGAAAATAACTCAGTGTTTCATTCAAGAACAAAACACATTCAGTTGAGGTATCACTTCATACGGTAGGTATTGAAGGATGGGAAGTTGAATCTAGAAAAGATTCATATGAGTGAGAACCCTGTGGATTTACTAATGAATCCGTTATCAAAGGAGAATTTGGAGCTATACTATAGTTCTGTTGGTCTTCGAGTTTGAGACTTGAAGAGGAAGAAACAAAGCTAAGGAAGGATCCAAGAATGACCTTATACAATAATGGTGTTGTAATTCATCTCCAAGTGGGAGATTTTTGAGTTTTGGAGCTCAATTACTTTGGATTAGCATGCAATATGAAACTTGCTAGAAAATATAGTAATCGGCATCGGTTAAGGAGGTACCGGCATCGGTCAAGAAAGGAGGAATTGACATTGGTTAGGGTTAACCGACATCGGTTAGGGTTAACCAACATCGGTTACCTGTGTGTGGGTGTTTTAATTAACTCACATGAATTAGATCTATTTTTAGTATTAAATCAGATCTATTGATTTTAATTGCATGGCTAAGTGCCCTAAGTTTGTATATGCCTATATAAACATGAAAGTTAGGGTTTAGAAGTAAGGATTAAGAAGAACTTGCAAAACTTGATGATTATTGTGAAAATAATTGTGAGAGAGAATTCTTGGAGGAGAAACAAAATCTTGAGTGAAAGAAAAGTATTATACATCCGAGAGGTGTGGAAGATTGTAAATATTCAATTGTTTATCTTGTGAAAGCTTTGGATAATATATTGGCTTATTTCTTGATGGATGTAACCCACCTTTGGGTGAACCACGTTAAATACGGTGTTGATTTATATCTCTTATTTTGTATATTTCTTCCGCGTAATATCTCGCTTTTATTTGCATATATGCTTAGATCTAATATATAATTTGTATAACCTTGTGCTAACCCCAATAATGTTGTACCCTTATTTGGGTTACTTGATGAATACAGATAATATATTTTGTATGCTCCATATTAGGGATAATAAACTAGAGTCTTTTAAGTAAACCGTCCACAGGTTTGTTTGTTGATTGTGTATTAGTAGTACTACTCTTTTCATTCATGCCACGCGTTGTTATAAAATATGAATCAAGGATATATTAGCTGTAGCAGATATCATGGATGGGATGTGTGATGAACAAAAAAAGGGTGAATGTTTAGAAAAAGAGGTCATTTCATTGATATAACTTGAGTTTTGACAAATTTCTATGATCGGTACTCGGGAACCTATTATAGGTAACTCTTCCTTATGACATGTGGGGTATGAGCTGTAGAACTCTCACGAGCTCATTAAAGCTTGATCGGTAAAGTATCCTTTTAGAGGGGATCCCCTTCAAGTGGGTAACAATATAGTTATATTGTAAACTATACCTATTAACTGGCAGGTTTTAAGTTGCTAAAACTTTTTGGATGGACACCCTTCTCTTAATTCCCAGGAATGAGATCCGAAGAACTCACTTGAGCCAATAGCCTATCTTAGGTGTATGGTTAAGTTTGTTAGAACCGAGCATTAATATTTCTTAACCGGGATACGACATTAAACTTAATTATTTAGGTTGGGGTTACTTGTTACATGGAGTCTTAGTGACTTAAGTTGATTGGAGACTTAACATATGCTTCCTTATTCTTGATAATAAGAAAATAAAATTCTTATAGTTACATTTAATAGTAATGGATGTTCTTTTTAGGTTATAATAACAAAGGAAAAATGGATATGGTTATGATTTGAATCAATTATTAAATGATAGATACGAATGGTACATTGATTGTATTTGATAGTTGTTGAAATCAATTATCCCTTTATTGCTGTAAAGTATGGAATACTTAATGTCTTGTTAATCAATAATATGATATCTGATTTAAGTATTGTGAATGAGAGATGTAAATAACCAAGTTTATATTATTTATTTCATAATAAAGCAACAAGATTTAAGTTAGTCCATGCTAGTTCTAGGAACTGACCATGTATATATTATTATTATTCACCTTGCAAGGTTGAAAAGTATTATGAGTTGATTAAATAATTGGATTGCTGCTATGTACCTTGCGATATATTATAATGTCCTTACAAGTGGTATCAGAGCAACGATTTCGGCCAAAATTAGGCCAAAAACCCTAATTTTTTGTTTCGAGTATATCTTGAAGAGGGTATCGAAATTTTTCCCAATTTTTGCAACATAATTTGGAAAAAATATAAGTCAGAATATCTGAAAAATTCAGCTCCATTGGATCTGTTTTGCGGAAGTTATTGGTGTTTTAAGTTTTTTCATAAATTCACTTTTTAGGAAGCAAATTGTGGTATTTTTTAGCAAAATTTATATTTTCGGAAAGCTCTTGAAATTTCAGTTAGGGTTTGTTCTTTGTGTTTTTATCCATCTACCAAAATATTTTCAGAATTCCGAAAACCCTAGTTTTGTGGATCATGGGGATGGTAGCTTTTTTTAAAGATGGCAAGATTGATGCTAGAGAATGGTGGAACAAATTCAGGGATAAATTCTCTAAACCATCAGATATTTGGTTATTCAAGTTGTGGATTAGTGGCCCTACATGATTTTCTTTTCTAAGTTAGAAAAGGAAAAGTCTAATTGGTCTTTGTAGGAACTGGAACAAGTTTTTATGGACAGATGGGCAACAAAAGAAGAAAAAGACGAAGAAGAAGAAGACGAAGAAGAAGAAGAAGAAGAAGAAGAAGAAGAAGAAAAGAAAAAGAAGAAGAAGAAGAAGAAGAAGAAGATGTTGATGATGAAATTGCTACACAGGATAGGATTTCATATGGTGGTTGGATGATCGAGCTTGGTGACAAGTGTGCAATAATTTAAAGCACACTCATTATATGGCTTCTTCTTATGTTTCGGGGACGAAACATGTCAAAGAGGGAGGCAATGTTATGTACCTTGGGATATATTATAATGTCCTTACAATTGCGCATCGTGCATTGATTAATAATGTATTGGTTTATATGAATTGTAATAAATGTATTTATACTTGGGTTTAATGCGAAAGCATTACTCGTAAATTGTGTAAGGCAAAATGTGTCTAATGTATTAGATGATTATCTTCATAATCACTTGTGAATATGTACTAATGTTCTAAATTATGAATATAATGACTGTTGTTCGGATCATTAAGGTGGTGGTAAGCAACATATTTTTATCATTTTTATCAAGAAGGTATTTATTGTAAGTTGATATTTAAATGTGATAATATAATGGTTTAAAGATGTCATTATGACTTAACGAATGTATAACAAAATTAGTAAGACAAAGAAGGAATGTAACACGACACTATAAAGAGATAAGTAAGAGGGTATGTCTATTAATCATAGTTAAATATGATGCTATAAATCGCTTTATAAATATGTTCATTAAAAAACAAATTCTTGTCTTTTATTAGAAGAAATGACTTACATGTTTATGATTAATTACATATGTTGTAAATTATCTTATTGTTCTACTTTATCCCATCGGGAAATAATTACAACAATATGAAACAAAGTATGAAGGTGCACATAAAATAGTATAGTTTTACATATCTTACTTAAGTAAACTAAAAATACTAGGTGATTATTATTGATCATAAGTAATGTTTATCTTATCATATTGAATTAATAGTGAAGGGTAGGAGTTATAGAGCGGCAATGTGAAACACAAGAACCTTGTCCATACCAACTAAGGATGGCTTTGAGGAGGGTATCAGACGCATAATGAGGCAAGTCATTACGTGAGTGAAACCTTTCCTGTAAGAATCCTAAGGTGGTACTGACAAGATTCATGGGACTTGATTATCGAGCCATGATACATGCAGCTTCTAAAATTGATCTAATTACTTATTGTAAACGATTAACTAAAATGATTAATTGTAAATATGAAACTTAATTAACAGAAATTGAATCCTAATAAATATGTTTAGACGGATGTGTGGTGATTGGCAGACAAGTTTTGAGTGGCTTGTGTGTAGTCACGAAACTAGGCTTGCTAGCGCAATGCCAAAAACTATGTGCATAATAGTGCAAAAGATTGATTGCATTATTTTTTCACCATTTCTTATTTTAGTTGTGTTTTGAGTTGGAGTGAAGTACTTGTATACACTCCAAGTATATACTAGTTGGCACTAAGAAGATGCATGGGATATTTGAACCTATAGAAAAGGTGTAACTAAAGGTATACAATGTATATCAGCTCGTAAGAGTGTTTAAGGGGGATCGTGGAGATCTAGAACCCTTGCAGTTGCACATGGTTATCATATGTTGTTAAGATGGATTCTGGAATATTAATCAATGTTGGATTACTTAGTGTTGATCTAAGTAATAATGTTAAATCATTATAGCATAAAAATAATTAAGGGATTTTGTAAACTTAATTAGTATGCTAGATTTATTTTGTTGCGTGCTTAAAATCACTCAAGGCATAAAAAGGTAATTTAAGGTTTTAAATATAAATTCCTTTGTTTTTGAAGTATAATATGGGTGTTACAACATTTATAGGAGGCTTACAACTCTTTGAATAATGCATCACTATAAGCTTATGTTATATGACACTTCTATTTTAATGAGAGTGATTCAATAAAATCTTATATATTTTATTAAAATATGAAAGCAATGACTACTACAACTGATATACAATGAAATATAGATGTTAGGAAATTTATTTGATTTATTTATGAAAGAAAATATAAGAGATAAGGCACTTACCTTTATTTTGCTTATCCCAAAGTGTTTTTGGGTGGAGAATGTGATAGAATAGAAACATAGACCATCACAATCCCGCTCATAAAAATGCAAAGGTGCTTGAAACTCCTGACACAAAGCTTGGATAGGGACAGGGCATTGTGGGTGCCCTAGACCTTTGGTGGGCACCGTAGACTATGAAAAAGCTAGGGATCTGGTTCTGACATTGTCGTTAGGGCTTCACAATTATTCACCATTGATCACCTTAAAGCCGCACTTTGATTTCAGGGGTACCTGTAAATCTACAACAATAATATCATCGACTGAGCATTGCACTACATCTCAGACTCCAATGTAGTTTTATGTGATTGTGTGTGCAATAATGCTCCCTGGGATGCCCTCACACTAAGCGACACTAAGATAACAAGTGATAGCTAGATAGATGTAAATGTGTCGAACGGAAAAATGAACTTCCCCTTCCTATGTAGTGTGTATGCAAAGTAATACACCCAAATGCAGTCCCTTGAGATATGTAGATCGATAGCCCTTGATAAGAATTGTTCGTTTTTATAATGATATGTATGTTGTGTTTATATAGGGATCTCTTACTTGTATTTCGACACTAATGATCCGACATGCCGACTAGTACCTCGGGATATCGGTGGGAAAACCAAAAAGACCAACCTCAAATGTCAAAAATAAGATCAAAAATAAAGAGGACACAGGTGCCCAATTTTAGAAAATAATTTTAAGTGTTCATAATATTTAGTTTATAATTAAATAATATTGAATATAGGTTATTCTTTATTATTTAATATAAACTCTATATTAGGTTTCATTAGTTATTAATTAACTAATTATTAAATCGAGGTGTACCCGTCACTTAATGGTTATAACCCTTCAGTTATTTAAATATGGCAAATAGGGCCATATTCGGAGATACGTAAATTCCAAAGTTAAAAATAGGGAGCAAGAGTGAGGAAGGGAGTTACTGGACTGGTTAAAAAGTTTCTCAATAAAATGGAAATTTTCTTCATGGTTTTTTACCCCATTGGGGTTTTCCACGTTATATGTTGTGTTAATGTGTTATGGTGTAAATTACTTTACTTTGTTATTTATTTATTATGCACATTAATTCAATTTGGTTAATATAAATTTATACCCTCAACCTGACATGGTATTAGAGTGGGCTAAAGTATTGGTTAAATAATTTAATTAATCCAAATGTCATGTTTGTTGGGTAGTTGGTTGGTTGGTTAGGAACCTATTTAACCCCCCGCTTCTTCTGGAATGTGTCAATGCTTTTGGAGACATGTGTGTGTGCACAGGTGAAAGGTGATTACATTTTCTACATGCGCGTGAAAACAATTAACGAGACCAAGTGAGATTATTTATGTTTGAAATATTTTCCATGGTTTATATAGTTTTTCATGTGCAAGATTAAATTATTCAAGGTAAAAACAAGAAGTTAAAGAAAAGGAGACAAGCTCCATGGAAATAGGCTTTCAATTTTTTTCATTGGGAGCATGAAAAATATTGTCCCTTGTAAATTTGTGTATTCCCTAGTAATTTCTTTTGGTGTATTTTCTATTTATTTTGCCCATGTCATTCGAGGCCCCTTTAGTTAGGGTCTATTTCAAGTTTTTATAAATCATATACTCATTATATAGTTTAAAACTATAATCATTTTTTTATATATTATGATTTATAAATATATAAAAAATATATATATATATATATATATATATATACAAACTATATAATAAAACCATCATACTATATAAAATTGTACCTAACTATTTTTTGTTTAGGGTTTGCATTTATCATGGGTGGGCGAACCCCTTCCTACCCTCACCCCTTGTGTTGGCCACCACATGGCCCTCTCTGCATGAAGTGCCCTCCCTCCAATGCTCAGCCCCACATGGCCCCTATTTTCCCCCTCGTGTCGCACCATCCGTCTCCTCATGCGGCCGTGGCGTGGTCAATTTTTTTAAAAAAAAGCTTAGTCCCACATTGGGACATTCATGGGTTAAACAAGGCTTTAAAAGCCTTTGTAGAGAGTGAGGGTGGTGTAACTTCAATGAAACCACCACTCCATTTTTGTTTAAATCCCTTAGGGATTGGCTCACCCTCTAGGTCATGTGATCTCTATACATTGTTATATGTTGGTCGACCGCGAGTGCTTTGTTCAGCTCACCATGCATCGGTTTGGATTGTGAATGGTTTAATATTTCATAAATAGTAGATACTTTGGCATTTGATGGTTTGGAATTGGTTATAAATAATATGGCTCAGTGAATAATAAGAAGTAACGAATAAATTGCAATGTAGAAATGTTAATTGACATTGTTTCGGTGAGTTGCCAATATATAAAAACTAAACTTGTTGAGTCAAGTTGACCAACTCGGCCAAGTTAATAGATATCTCAAACATATAAAGGAACAAGAGCTCCAAAAATATTCTTATATACTACTATTATGTTTTTTCTTTTAAAATATAATTAATCCTTAAAGGATCTTTTTAAAGAAAAATAGTGAAAATAATGTAATTTTTTTAAAAATATTTTTCGACACGATGACTAGATCATCATCATCATTTGGATAGAAAACTAAAAAAATCACTCACATTTTGATTTAATTTTAATATCATACTAATACATTCGTGTGTAGATTATCCACTTGACATGACCTCCTTTTTGGCGTAAACTAGTCAATTTTTTTATTGTGAGGATTAAACAATGATAAGGGGATTTCTATTAACTTTGATTTTTTAATCCTCATTAATTATTTAATTTTATTTTTATGCGAAAATGGGGTCTAATCAATTTTCAATTGATAAATCTCAGATGTTGAATGGGAATAATTACAGCATTTGGAAGATTCGATTGAAGGCAAAATTCATGGCTCACAAACTATGGGCAGTTGTGAACGGAATTGAGAGGGCTCCGATCGAAAGACAAGAAATTGTGGACAACATTGTTTCGTATCAACAAAAAGTACAAGAGGTGATGTCCATCATTTTGCGAAGCATATAGGATGATTTTCTACTTCATATCGGGAATCAAGAAAGTTTGAGTGAGGCTTGGACTCAATTGGAATCGATGCATGAAGGTACATGTTTATCAAAAATCATTAAACTGATTTTAGAACTAATGACAACTCCCATGAAGGGAGATGAAAAAGTAATAAATTATTTGGCAAAAATCAAAAATATTAAGTCTCAGTTGGATGGGTGTAGTTGTAACTTAATTCAGGATAAATTGCTTTATTTCATTATTCAGTTGAATATTCATGAAAAATTTAGAAATTTCATTTCAATTTTGAATTCTAAATATCAAATAGAACAAGACATTCCATATTTGCAAACCCTTAGTGCTCTTCTGGTTTAGGAAGAGAAAGTTATGACAAACTTTGATTTAAAAGAGAATGCCACTCAAGCACTTCTTGCTCAAAAATTAAAAATAAACCTTCCGGGTTTTTTTGGAAATTGGTAAAATGTTGAGGGTGTTGAAAGGACCCAAATCCTTTTACAAAAATCCCAAAAGGCTAGATATTACATGAAATTACATAAGATACAAAGACCAAAGTCAAAAAGTACCAAAATCCAAAAAGCAGACCCACACAAGGGTTATATATCTATCATATTTTTCAAGTACATTAATAGCTTCATAAGTAGCAACATCCAGATTTTTGTCACCATTACTTCAGCCAAAGTGATGAGATATTTACAACCATTTTGCAGATGTTCCCAAGTCTTGTCAGTGTGATCCTTCCACTTTTGATTACTATGAAGGCTCTATTGATTTTTTCAAGCACTCTGTGAAGAATTTCAGCGGTGTCAATATTAGTATCACCGATTGCAGCAACATTAGTAGTATCCTCAGCAAGCCTCTTGAGAAACCTACATAATGTCCACGAGTAGCATCACCAAAGCAGCATTTTCTCCACACCAATATCATCATCAACATTTTCCTCTTCCACAACATCAAGTTGGTTGAGAAGGAGTCGAGGAATCAGAGTAAGCCATTAAAAGGATGAGAAGAACATCATGGTTGTCATTATCGTCACAATGAGGATCGACATTTCCATGTTTGGAGAAAGAGTGGGAGGTGGTTGGTCCTCCACCACCAAGGGATGATTGTTAGGGGAGGGAGAGAAGACATAGGCAAAGAAGCATGGAGAAGAGGTGGCATCCCGGTGTCTCGTGATCACCACCTCCGAATTAGAGGCATGTTAGAGGTCGAGGCGGCGGTGGAGACAACGGTAGTAAGAATGAACAGGGAGTGACGGAGGGACGTGGTGATGGGCCAAGCCGTAATAGTGGGGAAATGAGCCAAAACCACAAGATCGGCGGTCGCTTTAAACAACAAGTAGAGTAAACCCTAATGAAGGAGAGGGATTTCACCAACACGGGCTTATTTAATGGAAAGGTCCAGAGATTGAAATAAAAAGTTAGCAAATTTTACCTTGATTCCATTACGAAAATGGGATAGGAGGAAAATTTTTGGTCTATACACTAGTTTGTATCTCCCTTCGCGCATAAAATAACACATTATCTACTCAGTGAATCTATCCCATGGTGTAAGCAGAGAAGAGTGCTCAAAACCAAACTGATATTTGTTAACCCATTCCTTCTTCTTCAAAAAAGCCCCATCTCCACTTTAAGTGAACGCTAAAGAAAATATCTCCATCAAGTAGGAAGACCCGTAACGGAGGCAATGGATTTAGTTGTGATTTCGAACTTGGTCTGCCCCACTTTCACTTTCCCCTTCTTCCATGTCGCTAGAATGCAACTAGAGACAATTACAGAGTGACCCGAGAGGCGTTCGATGAATGGAGTGACCCCTTTCTCCTGCAATAAATTCCACACCTCAAGATCCTTCATTAACTCTTCACAGTTGGCAAGTTCCACTCTAACCAAAGAACCACCCATATCAACCAGAGAAGAACTTGTAAGAGAAATAAAATTTAAATTGAAGAAATTGAGTCAAAGCTCTTTAACTTGTCCCTTACCATCCCTCCCATGTTCCAGTTGGAGATACGATTGTGTACTTTAATGATTATAAACCTCCTTCATGAGAATTATTATTATTTTTCCCCCTCCCACACATGACTCCCATCATTACGATAATTCATAATTATATATTCATAAATGCATTCCTTAACGGCAAAGTGGGATAGGTAGAGGAAGTAATAATGTTGACACCAATAAATTAAAACCAAAGATACTAAAAATCTTTAGGTCGATCATTTGCTAACGCTGAAGTAGATTTTCAGGAAAATTCCCAATCCAAACTTGTTGTTTTTCAATTGAAACTCCCAGGTTAGCCAACTGGTCAGCCACTTTGTTTCCTTCCCTGTAGGTATGTTGATAAAGAATATTCTGAAAGCGGGATTGCAGGCTTCTCGTGTCAGCTATTATGTTGCTTATGCTCCACCTTCTTGGTTCATTAGAATTAAGAATGTGGATCAAGTTGAGGGAGTCACTTTCCACAATGAGATTAATTGATCCAAATCTAAGAGCCAACTCCATCCCTTTGAGAATTGCAAGAGCTTATGTTCTATGGTTAGTCCCATTACCAAAATTGACTGCAGTTGCTGGCATTGGTTGATCGTGATCATCTTTTATGATAGCACCACTTCCTAAGGCCCCGAGATTACCTTTTATTGCATTTTCTATATTTAATTTAAGTCAGCCAATTGGAGGAGGGATCCAAGAGTTATTTGCTCTAGTTGCATCCGAAGAGGGTGGCTTTAAGGAGATCTGAAGTTGCTTAATCCAAGGATCCTTTTGGTTAAGAGAAAAATAAATTATGTTGTTTCTAGATGGAGCAATTTAAATTTTCTAAACACCAAATACTAAAAGGGATAAAATATGGAGGAGATTTTGAGACTGGGCTTTGAAAACTCTTTTATTCCTCTCTTTCCAAATATTCCATAAGGCATGGGGGAGGAGGGTTTCCAAGCAAGATCTGCAACTTGGTGTCTAAAAAGGGTTTCCATTGAAGGATGGCATCAAAAATAGTGGAAGGAAACACCCATGAGACCCCAAAGCTATTTAATAGGAGACTCCATATAGAATGAGAGAAAGAACAAGTGGAAAAGAAAGTGAATAGAAGTTTCAAGAGCATTGAGACATAATACACACTTGCTTGGAAGAGAGATCCCTCTTCATTTAAGATTTTCACCTAAAAGGAAAGAGTCTCAAAATGCCAACCAAGTGTAATAACTAATTTTTGGAATCACTGTGGGGGCTAAATATGATTCAGAGGAGGAACCTCGAACGACGTGGGAGGGAGAGATAAATCGCCTTGACCGAAAACTCTCCCAAAGTTGATAGTGGCCAAATACGAGCATCTTCCTCTAGAGAAAATTACAAGTAATGCGAGGAAATCAAAATATTTAGTTTATCTAATTGCTACATCCGGATTAAATTGCCACCTTCCCATAACAAGACTGCCAAAGATAGAGAAGGATTGGACTGTAAATGTAACCCTTAACAGCTTTTTCCACATAATCTTGTTGGCTAGATTTTATGCATAGCTAAAACCTAGGTAGTCATGAGATAAATCTCCCTCATTTACCAGTGAGGCTCCCATGTAATATTTCTATCAATTATGTATTCTAATAAATATTTTTGAGTTTTACTTTACCCGCAAAGCTCATGAACCGTAGCTAAGAAATTATGCACCACGTAAACAAACAGAAAGAAATATTACGTAAGGGGAATAGTTAAATTCGGGAAGAAAGGAAAGAGGATGTGTAATCCAACCAATAGTTTACAGAGTTGGTTTCATACACATAGACAAAACAAATAGATCTACATAATTAAAGGAAAGGAAAGTTTCTAATCTAAATCTCAGATAATGCAAAGTTTATCTAAATATCTACATAGAAGTAAGAAGTAAATGCACCTTTGACACAAAGTTCTCTAAAATCCACCTTTTTTAATTCCTCAGCTTTCAAAAAAGATATCAAGGGTTTCAACACAAAGTCTGGAACTCAAGAATGTTGATTATAAATTCTAATCCTTTAACCTATAGGTTCTTCCTGTGTTTCGAGTGTATAAAAGGCAATTAAAAATAGGAAAGCAATAACTGAACTGACATATGCGAAGCTATAAAGAAAACAACTGACAATCTTTCCCCTGGAATTCCTCTCCACATGACATGCATCTGAAGACTAAATCAAAGTTTTGCATGTCTGCCACCTATTCTTAATTAAGGACCTTTTCAGATAACTAAAAGTAATGGCTTTTAACCAATTACTTTAGTTTTACAATTTTTTCCGAGAAAATAAGAATAAGAGAGGAAAGAGAAGAAGAAAGAAAATATGTCGGTCGTCATACTTTACGCTTTCTCTTTGTTCTGAAACTGAATATACTTGTCAAACATGTGACTCAATGTCTTCCCATCTACCTTAGCAACCATTTCTTTCTCAGTTTTAAACTACAGCAATCCTCTAGACAAAGTAGCAAAGTGTTAGCCTTTACCTTCTCCAAACTAGGCCCATACCCCTCAATATCTGCATGAAGTTTCACGAGTCTGCCAATTGAATCTAACGTGAAAGGCATGACGGCTTCATCAATCTTCTTTTGCACAACCAGAATAAATTCCTCATGGGAAGTAGGCAACTCATCTGGAATGTTCTTTGGTACTTCCCCATCTTATCTTCCAACAACTACATCCTATTCAGCATAAGCTTGAGGATCTCCATGTGGAAGGAAACTACTATCTCTAACTACTTCCCCTTTTCTATCAATCCGTCAGGTACAATTTTCTCAATTAGCGCATCCTTCGCAATGAATGCATCATAGCTAAGGTATCTAGATGAATTTCAGCAACTATGTTTTCATCTTCTATCCCTATCATTAGTTCCTTTAGCTGAGATAATGTCTTATGCATATTCTCCAAGCTAGTTGGTATTCCCTCGAACTGCTCTAAAGCTTGGTGAATAATTTTCTCTTTCCATTGAGCAATAACTTTGACTTGGTTCCCGCATCTTCAATCTCTTCAACCAAATGGTTGCATACATGTTCCTGCACTAACATGGGCTGAGAAGAAGGTTTGGCAACCTTAGTGATGATCTCACATAACTGGGAGATCTGCATCTAAAGCATGTCTTTTTCTGCCTTCTCCTTGTCAAGTTTAAGGAATAAAGCGTCTATCAGTGTCGTGTATCTTGCTTTAATCCTTCCATGGTGATTCTCCCCAATGGTACTTTGGTCACCGATATGTCTCTGTAGTAGTTAGCTCTCCCTTTTGTTTCCCTTCAGCTGGAACTGACAACTCAACAAAATTCTGCCCTGATTCTTCAATAATCAACCTTGAAGTTACCTTGGCAACTTTAGGTCTTTTATCTTTTCCGCCCAAACTCATGAGCAGCTGCAAGTCATGTTCTTCCAAGTTGATCTCCTCTCTAGCTTCTGGGACTATTTGCAAAGCCAACCAGGATGAGAAATTTCTCTTGAGGAATGAGAAGTCACTAAATGTACCACCATCTCATGCTCGGGTCTGCTACATCTAAATTCACCACAAGTGTTATGGCTGCCCTCTTCTGAATTGTCCAAAGACAATGCTCTTTCGAACTCTGCCATTTGTGCTTTCAACTTCTCCACAGGGAGAGGTGAAGATCTGGGTGGCTGAGAAAAAATACGAACGATGTTGGATTCAACGGTGGAATGATAATATCTGTCTGAGGTCCTGGAGTTGCCGAAGTGTTGTGAGTTGATGTTGGAGAAGCTTCATCTGAAAGTGGCACTGGTATAATGGATGTAGACTTGCCTTTTCTAGTACCTAATACTTCTTGTGCACTTTGAGCTTCTCTAGTCTTCTACTACTCTCACCTTCATGTTTTCTATTGTTGGGATCCCCTGCAATGAAATTCTCTATGATCTGATTCATCAAATCCTTGTCTAAGAAATACCCCTTTGTTAACAACCAATTCGAAGTGTTGACCAATACTGCGAAAGACCTCTCCTCAATCGTGTGAAAACCACCCACATTCTCCTGAAGAATAGCTCTATCTCCTCCCATTTTTATGATATGTGTCAAGTACCACATGCCCATCATTTGATATATTTGTAGATATCTATGCTAAACCATAGTCAGAAACCTATTGTGTTTATAACATGTTGAAATCTCCCTTTCTGACTTCATATTCACTCCTGCACTTCATCCAAAAGTCTTCAAGTGAAGGAAAATGTGAGTATTCTTGGGAGATTGTCCTCTTTGTTATCCCATATGGGTCAAATTTCATTCGTGATAGGAATAACTCATGCTCATACCCAGAAAACATTTTTGCTCCAATTCCTCTGGCTTGGTGAATGCTCTAAAGAACTATAATGACCCACTGTGACTGGAAAGCTACCTGTAGACTTGTGTCATTTTGACTGTAAGTCATGTAACTCTACGAGTTACCTGCACAACTCCATGATGACCCACTTATCACTTAGGTACTTTGGCAACTTAATTGGTTCTCCTCGAAATTGCTAACCCTGAGATATGTGAAGTCCGCAAACTGGGTGAAGATACAGCCATGTTGGGAGACAACTTTTCAGACTTCTTTTCTCACTCTGTTGGTCCTCATATCACTATTTAATTTGCAAATGAATCTGTAGAAGAAGCCATTGTTGACTGCCATGTAATGCTTTTAGCATTCAGAATTGTCAACTGTGGGAAGCACTCATCAATAGGATCTTTTGACAATATGCCACGTATATCTAGTTTGGAAAATATCCCCTGAGAAGTTGTTGCACATACTGTATGAAGTCATTTTGAATTTGAATGTCCGCCTCACACTCTAGAGTTACTCACCGATGTTGTCACCGATGATCTTCACCCAATTAATTATCAAATCAACTATGTTGATCTCAATGGTCCTTATAAAGGCATACATCCATGAGCGGATGTTATTGGTATTAGCTTCCCCATTTATCCTGCAAAGCAATTTGATGATATCTTCAATTTCCTACACAAGATTAGATTTTGAAAGAGTCCTTGGGAAATTCGACGGTGCCCTGTGATTCTTGATGTATTTTTATTCATTATACCCATGTAATTTGCTTTATGATTTTCCCATCTATCACTATCATCCTGCATGCTAATTGCAATCACCACGGACCGTCTTTGGAAGCTTGAGGCAAAAATTAATGAACTGAGCATCCAACCTAATTATTGTCTTTCCTGCAGCATCTCGGAATGTCCTAGAAAGAGAATGATAAGACCTTGCACACTCCATAACAAATTCATGCCGAAAACACTACAACTTAAATAATTCCCACTACTCCTTATTACCCGCATAAGAGATGATCTTCCTGTGGCTTTGGATCTGTCAATTAAATCAATGATAGATTTAGGGCCCATGTCTGTATCATTGATTTCAGTAAGCCTGGAAACAATGCATGATTTTGCGACCCTTCTCTTTCATCCTGCTTCATTATGCCTGGAACAATCTTTGTCTGAGCTCTTTTTCTTTTATTTCTACCAGAAGACTTTGCAATTGGATTAATTTGTGTAGAACCTGCAATTCCTCCTGATTCAGAAGATATATTCAATGTATCTGACATTGATTTTTCCTTCTTTTCACCAATATGAGCACCTATGATGAATACCTGCAAATAACTCAGACAAAAATGGAGTCCATGGCATGAATGCCTAATTTCTATCACCAAAATCTGCTTATAAAGCTTGCTGCCCTAAATTTTAAGACTTTGTTTGCATGTCAAGCAAGCTAAAATATTATTTAATTCACCTATGCACTTATACCAACATGTAGATGCTCTGAATAATAAAAAGAAAGCTTCTCCAACCCTAGGCGCCAAAATTGGATGCTTCCTGGCAATAAAAAATATTTTTAATGCAAATCACCTCTTCCTTTGGCGCCAAACTTCTCCAGGGCAGCATGCTCCACGTAAAAGAATTAATTGTCTTCTCCTTATGGCATCCCATGCTTATATAAGCAACTGCATGCTAAATTTAATAATTGCCTCTTCTTATTTTTAGCAATTCTTAATAATAAGACATGTTTTTTCTCTCAATTTGGGTGCCCAAGTTTGCATGCTTTAGCTTGCTTTTCCTTGCAATTAATTCCTTTATTTTTATCAAGCCTCTTTGTCTTATTTTTAGCCTTCCTTCATGCTTTGACTTTCCTCCTATTTATGGCACCAACTTTAGCTAGAAATAAATAAAATAAATATTATTAAAAGCATGTAGTTGTGCCAAGGTGGGTCACACTTTTTGGCTAGAAGTCATGTTAAAAATAGGAAGGCAAGGAAGTGGGAATTTTTACCCTTCCAGGAAGCTCCAAAATTCCCATCTTTCACTTAAGTGATTTTATCCTTTGTCATGGGGAAAAACAACCTTCCAGGAAGCCTCTAAATTCCCACCTTCCTGACAGCCCCGAAATTCCCATTAGCACTCTAGAGATTACTTTACCAAAAATTATGACTTGCATAAAAGAAAGCTCTTTTCAAAAAGTACGACTTGCATGGGTGAATAAAATTTCTTTGATGGGAATTCTTACCCTTCTGGCAGCCCCGAAATTCCCATTTGTACTTTAAGTGATTCATCCTTCATCATGGGAAAAAACAACCTTCCAGGAAGGCTCCAAATTCCCACCTTCCTACTAGCTCCAAAATTCCCATTCGCACTTAAGTGATTTAACTTTAATAATGGGAAAAACAACCTTCTAGGAAGGCTCTAAATTCCCATCTTCTTGCCAACGCAAAATTCCCATTTTCGCTTAAAAACCATCCTTCCAAAAAGAGAAACTAGCATGGAACAAGCTTATTTCACCAAAAGTGTGACTTGCATTCTTCCTTATTTGTTAGAAATTAACACTCCGTGATTAATTTTTTTCTTTGTCTGAGGCCATGCATGACTTCAAGTACTTCCAGGAAATTAAACAAGCTATCTGAGAACAAAATGAACGGATCAAGGGAATTAACAGACAAACTATGGAAAAACGAAAACAAACACAAAAGAAATAAATAGGAACGAAAACACCGCGGAAGTTGCATGTAATTCGCTCACAAATAACTAGTCAAGTAAAAACTCATCCTTGTTAAATACTCTATCGAGAGAGGCGAAATACTAGCATGCAAATCTTCAACAGGTTCAATTACGACATTATTTATTTATTTATTTATTAATTAAATAAAATAAAAATCTCTCGAAAAAACCTAGAAAGAGAAAATGAATTTTAGCATGTGGGTATTTTTCTAAATTGGCTTATACGATTCTCCAGAACACCTTAAGGCATTGGAGACAACTACAAGCAATAAAAACACAAAACGACCGTTACTTTGAAAAGAATGAAAATTTTAAAAGGGGTAGTCCCATATTTCGAGTGAAATCTCGGGGACACCAAATCTAGTGAGGTGAGTTATAATAGGATCCCAATATGAGTCGAGGATAAGGGTTTCTCCCCTATCCACCAAAATTTCTAGAAATCTATCTTTTGCCATTGCCCAATCTCCATTTAGTACTGATCGCAATAGATTCTAAATGCTAACTATAGAGTTCTAGATTGTCGAGCCACTCGAAATATCTTTAGGGAAGATATTTTCCCTGTGGAGATAAGTATTTAGAAATCAACATCTAAATCCAAGTATATTTACCTTTAGAAGCCACGGCCCATCACAACTGGCTAACATAACAGAGTTCATTTTAGCAACTCTACGTAAACTAAGACCCTCAAGAGTCAGGCGTATAGACCACATTCCAAGAGACCAGATGGATTCATTTTTTCCTCAGCTCCAGACCAAAGGAATTGCTTTTGAATCTGTTTAATACTAGCAACAACCGAGGAAGGAATTTTAAGAAGAGGCATAAAGTATATGGGAAGGCTTTACAGAGTGGCTTTAACCAGTTGCATCTTACCAACTTGACTGAGTAGGACTCCTTTCTATCCTGCAAGCTTCTTCTAAAATATTTTGATGACTAGATACCAAAGTGTTTTAAATTGCCTTCCTTTAAAGAGAGGGAGCCCCAAGTAAGAAGAAGGTAGATCAATGACGTTGCATCCAAAAATGGCACCGATCTTTCTTTACCTAGTAGGGGTATTTATAAAAGCAATGTTGCTCTTGGTGAAATTTATAAGTTGATTGGAATCAGATTGATAGCATTCCAATATTCTTTTCAATATTTTAGCTTCCACCACTGAAGCAGCTCCTAACATGAGAGTATAATTCACAAATTGGTTGTGGGTAACTACATGAACCTTAGAAGTAATAGTGATACCCATAATTATGCCAGATCTTTTAGCTGCAACCAGTGCTCTACTAAGTGTGGCAACCATGAGGATAAACAAAAAGGTGATAGTGGGTTGCCTTGTCTTATCCCTCTACTTGTGTTAAAATATCCTTGAGGAATGTCATTCATAAGGATCGAAAACCTAGGAGGATATACAACTATAGACCCAAGAGCACCATTTATCCCCGAATCCAAAAAAATAAGCACTCTGAGAAGGAAATTCCAACTCACCCTGTCAAAATCCTTTTGCATATCAAGATTAATAATCATGTAAGTTGTTTTAGTGAGAGAGGTTGTATGGATAGCTTCATGAACTGTTATTACTCCCCCTTGAATCAGTCTTCCACCATGAAGCCATTCAATTTTTCCGAGATTAATTTTTCCATAAGTGGTTTGAGTCTAGAGACCATAATATTAGTAATTATCTTATAAGAAGTGTTTCAAAGAATTATGGGATGAAAATTTGAGACCAATTTAGATCCCAAAGACTTAGGAGCAAGAGCCACAAAAGTATTATTCCATTCCTTAAGAAGAATATCATTTTGTTGGAATTCGGTGACAGCAACAAACAGATCTGACTCTATAATATGCCAATAAGTTTGAAAGAAAGCTATAGGAAAGCCATCTAGGCCAAGTGACTTGTCTCCCTTCATATCAAAAATAGCTCTACAAACCTCCTCTAAGGAAAAAGGTTGAGTGAGCTTAGTGTTTATATCCTCTAAGATCAGTTTAGGAATATGTTGCAACATCTCCTAACTATCCTCCTCATAAGGAGGCTTATCTTCTTGAAGAAGAATATAATAGTAATGGACCAACTCTGCTACAATGATGTCTTCGTGATTTAAATATCTCCCATCCATAGTTATGAGCTCTTTAATTTTACCTCTACTTTTGTGATTGGTGACGGTAGTATAAAAAAATTGTATTTTGGTCTCCCTACTGTATTCAAATTTCCTGAGATCTCTATCTCCAGTATATTTATTCTTCAGCAAGGGTATTATGATAGTCGTTGAGGAGTGCTAATTCTTGTTGGTGCAGAGTAGGAGTTCTTCCTCCAAGCTCTATGCTAGTAAAGATTTCAACCAATTTTATAGTGAGTTGATCCTTCCTTTTACGGATGTCTCCAAAGGCATTTAGTTTCCAATATTTGAGCTCTTTCTTAACATGATTAATCTTTTTTAGAATCTATACATGGCTGAACCCAAAAAATCAGTCTTCCACCACTCAACAATGAGGTTATCTAAATTGTGGTTTTGAAGCCAAGCTAACTCAAATCAAAATGGAGGGTGTTTCGGGTTTTGCATTTGAGTAGCATTTAGAAGCAAAGGGAAGTGATCATAAGCAATTTTAGGAAGTGCCATCATATAAAAATCATTGAAGTGAGAAATCTAGTCCATAGAAGCAAGCATCCTATCCAATCTTATTTGAATATGGTTGTTCCTAACCTTCAATTAGACCAAGTAAAAGAGGCTCCATGAAGATCAAAGTCAAAGAATTCACCTTGCCTGATAAAATTAGCCAAAGAATCCATGTTGTTTGTGTTGATGTTGGTCCCTCCCTACTTTTCCGAAATATAGAGGGAGTGTTGAAATCACCTGCAATAATCCAAGGAAGATGCTTACACGTGTTATGGAATTCCAACAATTCTTTCCAGACTTTTTCCTTGTGATTTTCTAGATTAGGAGCATAAATATTCACTGCAATCCATCCAACACTAGATCCTATTTCTTGAAAAAACATTCCCAGGAAATGGGGCATTTTGATAATGCATTCCCAAAAAGGATTTTGGGATTCCAAAACGTACATATGCCACCAAAGTTACCAACCAAAGTCTATGTGCAGAAAAGGAAGCATTGGGCCATATCCTATGCAACAAATCATCTTCTTTCAGCTTTGTTTCCTGTAACATCATAATGTCTGGATTGTGTTTAAGTCTAAAATATTTAAGGATTCTTTTTTTCTGGGGAGCATTTATTCCCCTTACATTCCAAGAGAAGAGCTTAATTTTTGGATTTATGCTTCCCCCTACATGGTGAGGGTTCCTTGTGTGATATTTTGAGATGCTTCTTCTTGAAGCTTAGCTTGGTTTGTATGTCTTCCTTTGAACTTTTTAATACCCAAATCTATACCCTATTTAGTATTGTTTCTAATTTTTTTGGCTAGGTTGAGCTTTGCAGACACTGAGGTTGAGAGGGAGTGGTGAGGAGACTTTTCTCTTCAAAGAGGAAGATCAGGTGGGGAGTAGAGACAAGAGATTCTTCTAGTCCAAACTAGATGGGGATATCAAGATTTACAATTGTTTTCAGAAGCTCACCAAAGAAGGTGAGGAAGGCGGGGTGAAAAAGAAAAACATGATCAAACAATGGGAATAAAGTGGGTATATCCAAGAAGAGGGAAGATGTCACAACAAAAGGATGATCCAATGGATGTTGCTGCTCAAGAAATAAATTCTAGGGATAAGAAAAGGAAGTAGATATTTGTTCAAATTGAAGTGTCTACGGGGTGAAAAGGATGGAAGTGGGTGAGAGATGGTGGTTTCAGAAAGGATTTCGCCCTCCTCTTGTAAAACATAAAAAGGGTTGGAGGTGCTAACTTCCTTTATGATTTTGGGAATGTATTTCCCTTTGTTCTTCGGGGAACATAGCCACTCCTTGGGTTTTGGGACTGGCTTGGAAGGACAAGCCTGGGCTCTGTGGCCAATGCTTTTACATATTGAGTAAGCATGAGGTATGTATTCATACTCAATTGGTTGCACCCATGTTCCTAGGTTAGAATGGAGCTCAATGGAAGATGGTAATGGAATACTAATTAGGGGGTTGGTCAGGTGTGTTGAATGAACTACCGAAGAAGTATAGGAAGGAATTTTGTTATATCCTCGACCTTTAACTACTCCAAATGCTAAGGACACCGATCTGTAAAAGCCATTGTGTATGGAGTTCGTAGATTGGTTTGAACTCACTCATTGTATGTAAACCCACAACACCAAGGGTAGAAATTGCACTAAACTGAACCGGTGTAAACATGGTGTGTAAACTATAAAATCCCAAATGATGCCCCCCTCTTTGGGGGCGCATGCGACGTCACTGAAGGAGAAATCCGGCCCCAAAAGAGTACCAACTGCATGTACTCTAAAACTCTACCCTAAGCATGGGAAAGGGAATGCACTTGGTATAATCTAAGGCATGCACAAACAAGGATGGCTAGCTAAAAATGTTTGTACAAAAACATACATGTAAAAGATAGTGTGTAAGTTATGAAAATAGTGTAAAAACTACCAAGAAAAGTAGTTTAAACACGCAAGAAGACAAGTAAGCCACACAAAGCGGGATACAAACATGGGACATCACTCACGATGTTACAAGACATGCAAGGCCATCATGACCGCAAACAAGAAACAAGTTTTCACACCAAACAAAGGGAAATTCCCACAAACAAGAGAAAACAATAACAGACTATGTAACAAACAAGTATGGAAGCAAATATCCCTACATAAAAAATGTTACACATGAAGCACCTATTAGCATGTTAGAAAAATAACTAGTATGTCAAAAGCATGTATAACCAAGGAATGTAAAGTTATAAGTACAAAATGAAACAATAGCACCTATGAGAGACGAATGTGGATGCCCCCAACAACCACTGTAGGAAGGGTAGAAGACGAGCATCCATGCTGCGTGCAAGAGACATGTATCTGTGATCACTACTAGAAAAAGACACGAATGCACATGTGTGGATGATATAGATAAATTACATACAAGTAAGCTAACTAGCATGTGTAATAAAGTGGCCATGAACCAGCACAAGTAAGCAAGAGTAAAAGTAACCATAGTATGCAGCATGTTGTGGATGGATTGAATGGAATGCAAAATGGAGTGATAGGAGCCATGCCCCCGAGTGAATGGAAGTGTATGAAATGAGGTTCATTTTTTCCCCTCAACAGTCAAGAATGAACCATAAACAAGAGTGCATCATCGAGAAATGGTTGAAGTATGTGTTCTTTCTAACACATTGTGATGAATATGTAGGTATGGTGATAATATGCGACCTAGTGATGATGTGTGTGTGAACCCTATAGCCGAAGTGTATATCACAGCCAGATGAATGTATAAGTGATGATTTAGCCTAAGCGTATATCACTATGAGATGAATGGATGAGTGATGATTTATCCCTAAGCATATATCACTACAAGATGAAAAGAGGGAGTGGTGATGTAACCTAAGGTGTATACCACTACAAAATGATAGAATAGGTGACGATTTAGCCTAAAGCGTATGTCACTAAGCTAGAAATGTTGCATGATGAAAGGTTGAATAGTAAATGTGTGATGAGTGTAAGGTCCATTTGATTTGTAAACCCTCAACAATGAGTATGGACCGAGGAACTAAAGTGTGTTATAGGGTGGTGAGTGCAGTGCATAGAAGACAATGTAGTATATGTACGGATGAAAGATGACCAAACAATGAGTAGAATTTGTAAATTTGGGATGTGTAAAGTGTACCGAAGTGATATGTAATGTATGTAGAAAGATTAGTAATGTAGGATACAAAATGAGGAGTGTATAATACTAGCTTTGTAGTATGATATATGTGAAATGACAACTAATATGATGTATGATGTATGATGTATGATGTATGATGTATGATGTATGATGTATGATGTATGATGTATGATGTATGATGTATGATGTATGATGTATGATGTATGATGTATGATGTATGATGTATGATGTATATGATGTATGATGTATGATGTATGATGTATGATGTAGGATCTATGATGTATGATGTATGATGTATGATTTATGATGTATGATGTATGATATATGATGGATGATGTATGGTGTATGATGTATGATGTATGATGTATGATGTATGATGTATGATTTATGATGTATGATGTATGATGATGATGTATGATGTATGATGTATGATGTATGATGTATGATGTATGATGTATGATGTATGATGTATGATGTATGATGTATGACCCGCGATATGTGAATAGATGCGATGTGTAAGTCCTATAGTGCGGTGTGTGGGGTTCAATGTAGTAAGCCCTCAATAGTCATGTGTGAATTGAAGCACAAGAGTGTGTTGTTGGGTAATGACGATGCTAGAACATATGTATCACTATGCAAGATGAGATGATGTTATGCGTGAATGCTAAGAGTGTGATGTAAGTATACTAGAATGAAGGGGGAAGGTGTGTTAAGTGCTATGCCCCCAAGTATGTGTGCAAGAAGATCATGTAAAGTCATCGAGAAGATCATCCTCCTCTGGGTCAAAGCCATATGGATAAGCATTGGTGACCTGATAAGCAATAATGTTTGGTTAATAGCATAATGAGCCATTGAGGCGTAAGTTGTACATACCCATGGCATATTCCTCATTGGTGAATGGAGGAAGAGGACAACCGTGTGCATACCAATGAGTAAGATTTTGTGTATGACCTAGGAAAGAGCTATTACAGATGAAGATACGTCCAAAAGGCATAGGGAAAGATATATTTGTATGATCAGGATCTAGAGTGCCCCAATATTATTAAGCCATGATTGTCCTAATGTGAGTGAAGAAGAGTGAGGAGTACATGATGGATAGACTGTGAGATGAGAGACATGCAAGCCATAAGTAGCAGTAATGTGAACAAAGCCATAATAAATAGTAGGAGCGTGTGGTGTAGGATAGAGATCCTCAAAATCAAAACCTAAGTGAGCCAAGTCGTCATGTGTACATATGGTGTCATCACATGTAGGATCAAATGGAATATGTTCCCAATATGATTCATTCATGAAGAGTGTATAAGTGAATGGTGGGTGTGATAGTGCAGGTGGTACATGTGAAGGTGTAGGAGATAGAGTGACATCCATAGACTAGACAGGCCCCTGATAAGGAATCATAGTAGTAGTAGAAGTAGGTGGCACAAAATAAATTGCATCTACCATACAAATGGTGTTGTCAAGTGGTGGTAAGTGAGGTGATTCTTCCCTAGGTTGGGGCTAATCTGTAATATCTATGCGTGGGATAGGAATATTAGTATTAGGATCCCAAATCGCAAATCTTGAAATGGATTACGGTCACAAAAACAAGCATGTGCCCCATGCTCTCATGTAATAATTTAACACAATTATGTATAGTAGAGGCAATAGCTTGCATGGCATGAAGCCATGGCCTTCCCAAAAGATAATTGTAGGAGATTAGGAAATCAACAACAAAAAGACAGTGTGGACAATCTTTTGACTAACGGTGATAGGTATACAACATGACCGAGACAAGGACGGACGGAACCATCATAAGCACGTAGTGAAATACTAGATGGACTGACATCATGAGTTGAAAGGCCTAAAAATTTGAGGAATGATATAGAACAAAAGTTAAGTTCAAACTTGTTAGTGCTCAAATTAGTCCGACCCCATCAACCTTTGAGATCCCTTAGTTTGCGGCCTTTGTAATGTTTTTGTCCCTCCAGGGCTAGAAATGGTGCCTCTCCTACATTTTACGGTTTGGCAGTGTAATTTTCTTGTCAAAATTACGTCTCGGCATCGGTTGAAAAGTGGCCCTTTCGGTTGGATGCGGCTCATGCGGGGCACTTTAAAAGTTCTAAGGCTCATTTCAACACAAAACATGTCCACATGGGCTTCGCATCAGGCCTTCCCATACTTAGACTTTTCACGCAACTTCCTAAAGGGCCTGGGCCACATGGAGGGACCGCACATGTTAGGGACAGGCCCTTGAGTTTTATTTTGAAGAAGCACTAGGAGGACACTTGGAGACTCTACCGAACTGAGACACGTGTTGGGCCCATGCTTGTTTGGGGTCTCTACTTTTCGGGACCATCTCAAAGTGCGCCATTGAGACATGTAGCAGTGGGGAAATGGAGAGACAGAGCTTCGGGGTCATTCAAGGTTTTTTGCCTTTTGTAAAAAAGGGATAAATTTGTAAGTTGAAGTGCAGGTCCATTGGGACCCACATTGGGACACGTGTCAAGCCCGTCTTCTAAGGGCGGAGGCGGAGAAAAATGTTAACATTTTACTTTTTCCAAAAATTATAAAATGTCAAAAGGTGCCCCTAGGCCCATTTCCAATCACATTTTGCCATGTGGAGAGCTCAGATTAAAATTTGAAATGCAGGATCAACTATAGTTGTGCATTTCATTTGATTTTGCCACCATTGAAGCTCCAAGATGTTTGGAGATGCATTTTTGCATCATTCTTCATCAAATTTTTGGCAAATTTGTGTCATTTTGGCCTGCAAAGTTCAATTGAATCAATTTGGGAGTTCAATTTGTAAATCAAGTACTTTTGAGATGGATTTTTGCTCGAGACTCGTGTGAGAAAGTAAGATGCCAGATCCAGAAGTTACAGAGTAAAATTTCAGAGGGAAAAAGGATGAAATGATTAAAGGTACAGTGTGAAAGGTGAAAAAGGCATTGCTTCGAGAGCAAAAAGGGATGACTGTCAAGTCCATCTACGCAGAGGCTCCGAAAAATGATTAAAAAGGGGATTTCTTGCATGAAAGAATCTAGAATGATTAAAGGGACTCCCAAAAAGTTGTGGCATGGCATCCTAGTCAGTAGTCGAGGGCCCAAGAAACATGATCCGTTCACAATTGGTCCACCTGGAAGATTTCATATATGAATTTGTTAGATTTTGAGAAACCTAAAAAGTTAACTTCCTCTGTGTTAGATTTTCATTCATGTTGAGTTAGTTACAAGTGTATAGCCATTAACAAGCTCGAGATTATTTAAATAACTCTCCCTATTGATGACTCGATAAATTTTGAGTTAATTTGTGTCAAATCTCTGACAAATTTTGTGTTTATTTCACTTTCAGAATGTCTACAAGTAGTTTTTCTTGTTCCTATTGCAATATTGTATCAAAATCTCTTTGAATCACACAAATCTCAATCCTTGTGATAGTTTAGTGGCATCTACAATTTCATTTTTCAGAAGAGCTTTCATCTGGGAATGAAATAAACAATTTAAAATCACTTTTCTTTCATTTATTGACATAAATTGTTTGTAAGCCTCTAGGTGTACCTCAGGCATGACTGATCTTAGATTTTGATGTTTTATTGGGTCTTCTAACTTGAGCCTTCGTGCTAGAATCTCAAATATTACGTGAAAAAGTGCATGTCTGGGCCTCCATTGATGCACACCTTCTAGTTGAAGGAATGTTTTAACTATTTTGAAGCTTTCTGTTATTGAGTTCTCCATTTGTTGTGAAGTTTCTCAAGGATCTAACAAAGTCCAATCTATCTTGTTGATCTCCCACCAAAAAATTATTTCAAATAACCAATCCTACCTCGAACTACCCATGTCTTGCTCTATATATCCACCAAAGAACAAAATGCATTTGCTAAAGTATGTAGAACAGATCAGGATTCCAAATGTCTTTAGTAACCTTTGCCTTGTGTTGAAAATATCCCCATAATCTGGAAGTGACAACTTGTGAGAGTCATATTTGGTGTGTTGATCATATTTTCCCCAAGGTCTTCTCTATAAAATTTGTGCAAAAGTAAGGTATATGCATCTCCTTCAATAATCAGAGGTTACAAAATAGGTTCTCTTACCTTGGTTGAAAGGCACAACCTAAAATAGTTAGGATAAGATCACATCCTTTTAAGGTGCTATCCATCTCTCCACAAATCTGAGTAACAAAGGGCCTAGTTAGATCTCATCCCCGGCTACAAAACGACACACACTATGATTTATCTACCTCTAAGCTCCATGTCCAATCTGTGTTGCTGCTCGGTTTGAAAGGGAGAACAAATTTGGATACCAAAAAAACCCATTATCAATCAAAGTATGCTTAACAACGACATTATAAATACAAGAGATGATATGTAGAGGCGGGTCATTATCAAAAGTGTGAACATCAAAGGGAAGGTTAGACTTGAATATGATATGTGAAGAAAAGGCATCGACAAAGGCTTGATAAACCAAGTTTGGATGCATGTCAACACGAATGCGAGTAGTAGAAAGAAAATTTTGGACTCTATGTAGTAAATCTAGATTGGTAAGTAAATAATCATTGATTGAGATACTCATGATGATCAAACCCTAGGGTGATAAGCAATGAATGGAGAATCTAGAAGCATGAATGATTGAGTCGGGTTCACCAAAATGATTAACTAAAATTAACTAATATGTAGTATGTGGGGATAGTTAATCTAAGCTATTAGCAATTGTAAATAAAGTAAATAAATGTAGTAAAGAAGTATGTAAATGAGCTAAACAACTATGTAAAAGGAAATTCTAACCCTAATGTGTAAGAGAGAAGAGGAAAGAACTCGGTTGAATAACAGATGCTCATGGGACTATGTCACAAATGTGATTGGAAAATAAGAAGGTATCAACGATCGATTCCCAGGATGGAGCACAGGAAGGGACTGGGAGACCTACGGGTGCTCTAGTCTGCAAACTGGGTGCCCTAGTCTGTGTAAAAGCTCTAAAACTAATCTTCACTAGTTCAAGTAGTTGGTCCGAAACCCTCGTTTATCTACTGCTGCATCGATTCACCTGTCATGCACTAAGTGTCACCAATAAACTGTAAAATACCAAAAGAAGTATCAAAACCCTAAAAAGAAAGATGCAAATTAATAGGTCGACTGACCTTAGCAAGAACCTGATATTGGGCTTACTAACTAAGCATTACACTACATTTTGGACCCAAATGTAGTTCTAGTGAGTGTGTGCATAATGTGCCCTAGGTGCTCTTGTGCCAATCGCACTTTGTGAAGTAGTGAGCAATAACTAAATGTAGAAAATGTAATAGTATGTGTGCATGGAATAGAATAGAATCCCTCCCCCTATGAAGTGTGATGTAGATGTCCTAGCCTTGTGCCTTAATGATGGAGCTATGTGGATGCAAGTGATCCAATGCAATAGATGGATGCAACTCTAGATGGATGATAGTAATGACTAATGCTAGGTCCCTCATTATGGTCTCATAACTTTATATTTATAGGGTTCTCTTGATCTAATTTCATAATTAACCCTGAAATGGCTAACCACCAAAAAGATAAAGACCTCAAATGGATAAAAATAGCCCAAAAAGTGGCGGGAAAGTGTGAAAAGGATCGGGGTGCCCTGGTGGGACCACAACACCCATGGGTGCCCCGGTACTAACTGGGTGTTGCGGTTGAGGCTAAAATAATACGGGATGACAAAAGATGATTGGGAATGTGGATGCAAAAGGTCGGTGATGGCGAAGTAAAATAAAACAAGATGGCCAAAAGATGAGGGTTGATTATTACTTTCTTCACTCAAGAACCTTCTAAATAGTAGTATGAGACTGGGATTAAATAATGCCTAAATTGCGTGATTTTGTGTCTATAGTGTGATCATACAAGTGGTAATTTTTATCTACATTTTTCGTGACCGATACACTAATACAAATAGGGGTAACAATGTAAAAAGGGGCCCCAATAATGAGAGTATGTAGTTGTAAATCCTAAAAAGAAGGGGAAATATTTAGAATCCCATGATGTCGTATGTTTTAGACATTTTTTTACCAAGTGATTCACCCGTGTTATACCTACAAAATGAAGTTCTAGATTGAGTGGTATTGCAATTTATCATATCCATATTCCTTTCTTTCAACTATATATTTGTATACCAACTATTATAGTGAACATTAATGAATTTTATGTTACTTCTCCTAATGATACAAAAATTGATGCAAATGAACATGTTGTTAAGGATGATACACCTAAACTTGAGAATTATTGTGAAGATCATATTGAACACAATACTAAACACCATAGTAAAATACATGTTGATAAAATTAATGGTGTAGATTTATAATTATCATAAAATAATTAATAAACAACATAAAGATAGATGTTATCTTGAGTGTTATCCTAAAATCTATTAATATGAGGATTTCTAAGGAATCCATACATGAGGAGCCACATGAGGAACCTTTGAATAATCCTAATACTCCTTCTAAAAGCTTCATCCTATAATAGGTGTTTAGATCAATGATCTTATTACTTCTACCATTCATTTGTCTACACTTATGGCTATACAAGTGATGCATACACTTACTATTACTACTATGGGGGCATCATAATTTACTCATATACCTACGAGTCTTCACACACAACATTAAAATTATTTTGCACCTTCTAAGCCCACATCTTGTGTGAAAATAACTATTAATAATTTACCTATGTCTACCGATCTTAGCAACTAAATTATTAAACCATGCATCTTAGATCTCCAAGCCAATATTTCTCAAATAGAACAAGGATCCAATAGATGAAACTTACCATGAGTTCTAAAATATTATTACAAAACCCTTTAGCCCAATAGATTCCCAACTATCTGCTACCTATAGAGTTCATTGCATGAAATATTACCCTATTCAAGGGTAAAGGTGATATGTAATAATATCTTTAAACCTTCAATGCAACATGTCTACATTATATTGGTAGCAATCTAGTTTAGTAACATTTGTTTCCCTAGGAGCCTTAAAGACTATGCCTTGAGATGGTTTTATGACCATCCTATGGAATCTTTATTTATACCTTCAATATTTTTCCTAACAAGATGTTAACACACTTCTCTATCAACATTATTGAAAAAGAGTCATATACTCTAACTTGTAGTCATAAAATCGTGCACTTTACACATTATTTAGTCTCGGTCTCATATTACTATTCATATGGTTTTCAAGTGAAGAAAGTACTACTTAACCGATGTCCTTCGCCCATTTTACTTTGATTTACCAAATCTTTGTCAACCTTCAAAGACATACTTTTCCAGTTTGTTTTTGTCATTTGGCATAATTTTACCTTTGATGGGGTGTCCAATCAATATTGGGTCACCTTAGGTGCCCCGAGCCTTTTACACTTTCCCGCCACTTTTTCGGTACTTTTTGACTGTTTGAGCTTCTTATCTTTTTAGTGGTCAACCTTTTCGGGGTTAATTATGAAATTAGAATAAGAGAACCATATAAATATAAATTTATGACACCATAATGAGGGACCAAGTAGTAAGCACTACTATCATCACCTAAGGTCGCATCCATCAAAGGCTCCATTTGTATCCATCTAGCTCCATCACAAGGCACAAGTTTGGTTCATCTACATCACATTGCATAAGAGGGAAGTTTATTATATTCCATCCACCATTCTATTATATTTTACATAGTTATTGCTCACTACTTTCACAAAGCGTGACTCCAACAAGAGCACCTAGGGCATGATTACACACATAAGCACATAGAACTACATCAGGTCTGAAATTTAGTGCAGTGCTCATTTAATAAGTCCACCATTGTGGTAGTTGAGGTCAGTTCGACCCCTTCATATGAATCTTTCTTTTTAGGGTTTGATGTTTTTCTTGGGGTTTTACAGGTCTTTTCTTCATCACCAATTACAGCCGACATATGTCGTAGTGCAAATGGAGTTAGTGCGACAGGAAGTGAAGGCATGAAACCATTAAGAGACACCTTAGAGGAAGGTTACAGAACTTTTTCACAAACCAAGGCACCCATATTGCAAACTTGTACCTATCCAGGCATCCCAGTCCACTCAGATTGCCTAGATTTGCACTTTTTGGACTTCGGCACAGTCGTTTCCTCCTCCTGTTTCTCCAGCCATCTCTGTGACATGGTCCAGCAAGCTCGTCGAATCAGCATAGTTCTTTATAACTCTCTTTGCACTTTAGGGTTTCACATATCTACTTCCTTAGTTGTTTGGATCATTTTATTTATACATTCATATGTTATTTACTATTTTCCTTAATGTCAGATTAACTATAGAATTATTCATTATTCCATATTTTAGTTAATTATTTTGGTGAACCCGACTCGATCTTCATGCTTAGGATACTCATTTTTCCTCTATCATGGATCAAGTTTCTTTATTTGATTTACTTAAGAGATATCCCAATTTCCATGATGTTTTTCAAAAATCCCTAGACACCTTGTATCTTGAGGACAATGCATCACCTCATGAAATAAGTCTTATATTCTCTCATCTATTTGATTGACCCTAAGTAATCCTCCATCTAATCAATCCCTATTAGAATCAATTCAATCTTTGTATTTTTTTCAAGAAAAGTTTATAGCTATGGAATCCATGATCACATCTAAAATGTGGAATTTGATGCTTAAGGATGCTTCTCAAGCGCATGTGTGTTCTCTTTCTACATATCATTCTCATTCTATGTCCTACACACTGATCTCAATCGGAACACCTGATCTTAGTATGGCATCCAAACTAATATGGGTCTCTATATGTACCCATGTCCCTATAAAATACCACCTAGCAGCCCTCATCTGTCTTTGAGCATCCTATATGGCCATCACCAAAGACTCTCTCACCCCCAACTAGCGTCATAATATGCGATATACATCCTCTAAGGTCACGGTCATCTCCCCGGTAGGAAACCAAAAAGTGCACATGTTTGCACACCATTTCTCACACAACACGGTGATCGTAGAAATATTATGGGGTACCTACCCCAATCTCGTTACGTGCCACGAAGCCAACACAATATAGTAGTTCCCACTCGACGTCGGATCGGGGGTTCACTTAGTAAAAGTATGGTATAACACGTGCGTTCGAAGGGTATTAAAGAATACCCTTAATTCTAGTTTTTACCTCTAATTATTCAATTGATAATACCCCCTCTGTTATATTATTAGAATGAAAATACCCCCTATTTTTTCCATGTACCTTACCTACCCATTTTTCAATTACAATTTTATTTACCCCTTTTTATTTCTACCGTAATATATTAAACAAAAAATATATCATATTTCTCACTCAATTTTTTTTAATATGCATTTCCTCTCGAAATATAGTTTGAAGCCATTGAATACCTATTACAAATCACCTTATAAATGTTACACTTTAATTATTTATCAATATTTCTTCAAATAATTAAGATGGTGAAATAATATCACTTGTGTTGAAAAGCATACTCAATCCTAGTTTTCTATCATCTTATTATTATTGGTTAAGAATCTCTTAATTGAGATTTCTTTATTCAAAAAGAGATTATATTTTAACTTTATGAACACACTCCTTTTGCAATTTTAAGGTATATACGTTTTAAAACTAGGGTTCAAATGTTTTAGTTTTATATTAAAATTAAACCTCCCTTTCCTTTGGCCCACCTATCTAACCTACCCCAATACCTGATTCAAAATATTAATAAATTAAACCCTTTCACCCCCTCATGTATACCGGTATATTGATTTTAATTTTATTAATTTTAATTACCTCAATATGAACCCACGTGCTAGGATATTGCCTAGCTAATGAACCCCCATGCGTCGGATAAGCCCAATCCCAACAACTTACTCAAATGTCAACCTCCATGGAACTCCTTCGAATGGATATCCCTTTGTCAGACAACATAGAATATCAGCAAAAATGTGATATTAGCACCTCATATACATAAAAACAACTACTCATAATACCAAAATGCATTCAAATTCACATTTATCATGTTTTAGGGTCAAAGCAAATGGGGGTTGCCAACACCAGAGCAAGATGCAGGCCCAAGAGCAAGTCACCATCGCTAAAAGTATGTGTTTATTTCCCAAAGGATGTTAGCACCTTGGCCGCTCTCACCCATGTCAGAAACACCCAAAAATTCAATAACTCAAATTTTGTGAAAATTGACATAAACGAGCAAATTTCATCAAATTTTTCAACAATAATCACACGGTCACTTACCAACTCGGTTGTCATCTGCAATGCCATGACCACCACCACCATCTTGAATGTGCTCAATCTCGCTACTCTAATTTGCAGCATCCTCAAAACTCGAGCTCAAAATCACAATCAATCAAGGCTCAAATGAAGTTACTATTCACTTTTACCATTACTATATATAGCACTTTTTTTAATGCTAATTTACTATAGTTACCATTCGTGCTCATTTTACAACTAATACAAGCTACGAGTTGTTCTCATATCTTGAGCTTTCTTTACTCGAGTTTTCTTACCCAACTACACTAAGTGGTTCAACATTCCTCCTACCTTCGTATTGTCCACATTCTATAGTTTTATATTCCAATCCCCCACATTTTCATCTTGATAACACACATAACTTTACGACATCTACTATCCTTCATTTTGCTCACTATTACATCATTTTACATCTACTTTGACTTAGCATTTGTTCTTACTATCACCCCTGTCTTTGAAAGGGGGAATACAATTAGGATCATACTACGATCCCTATCAAGCTACTATGTGATCACTACACACTCCTAATACATCGTTATCAAAAATTTACTCATATAATATGCGACAATTTCTACTACTTTCTATCTCTTCCCCTAATGACCTAATATGGGGGAAACAATGAAAAATCTCTCCATGAGTAATATATCGTATACATTCAATCTCAACAAAATTTTCTACTACTCGAATCAAGTCAATCAATCGGTGCAAGCATCACTTCATTATTCCTCCTAGATGACCTAATTTGGGAGCTACATCACTACATTCCACCGACATGGGAATCATTTTACATCACTTCCAGATGACCTAACATGGAAGCCATCTAACACTATACATATCATGACACACATGGAGTGGAGGCAATGCGATGGCATTTCCTTTCCTATACTTCTCTTATATGGGTTATTCAACATGGATCGAAATGGAACAGAATTTGGTTTCTATCCGTTTGTAGGGGTTATACCTTTTGAGGATGTAGTCATAGTTGGAGAGTAAAACTAGACCTCCCCGATAAGGTATGGAAGAGATTAAACCAAGTAATAACATCGAATAATAATATTATAATTCAATACATTTGGGATACATAATACAATGAATAACATCCATACATATAGGATGTTTGGGTCCCTATAATTTAGGAAACTAACAAACCACCAAACCCCTATTACATGAGTTTGGTTTAACAACCAAATCTCACACAAACAATAATATTATAAACAACTCATAATATGAGTTGTTATTACACCTTACTCACATAGAACTATATTTCACACTAATGTTCATTTCCTAACATTCCCCCTTAGTGTGAACATGGGAAGAAAGCACATCTCAAGAACTGAAAATAGAATCGTATGCCTTTGCATACAATAAGGTCTACATACTATTGGTTTAGATCTTGATGTTTGGATCTTGTTGCACATGACCAATCCGCTTCACTGCAGTAAAACCCATACCTAATGATCACACTTTCACCGATTCACCTACATACATGAACTCAACAATTCCCACTTTCACTTCCAGTGAATGCTAGATTTCACCGGTGATCGATGTTAGAAGTACGACAGTCGAAGAATCTCTGTAGTTAGAGGATCACTCTAGTTCAACTGCCCTCCTATATAACTATTCTCAAATTCCAA
The DNA here is from genome assembly GCA_018340775.1 of Taxus wallichiana var. yunnanensis. Lineage (NCBI taxonomy): Eukaryota > Viridiplantae > Streptophyta > Pinopsida > Cupressales > Taxaceae > Taxus > Taxus wallichiana. The sequence continues at coordinate 508,223,219 of CM031239.1, read as the reverse complement.
AATGCACATTCTCCACGTTTCAATCAAAATAGGGAAGGAAACCACACACCATTTTATTATGCACACCACTGAAAGCAAACAACTAAAATAATATAAAAAGATGCCACCAAAGTGTCGTATGCGACCCTCGTCAATCATGTGTGACGAGAGGCGTTGATCACCCTCCATCCTCCATTTCCTCCGCCTCCAGTGGTATTGCTACTTAGTTATAAAATGTAGCTTTTAGTCTTAAATAAATAAACACCTCACAAATTCAACTTGGACGTCGGTTTGGCAACCGATATTGCGTCCAATTACAACTTTTTTTTAAACGGGGTTTTCTAGCTAAATTTAGCTAGCTACAAATAAATTTAAAAATTCTGCTAAATTTACTGAATCCATAAAAATTTCCGCCAAAGCTCATGTGGAGGGAGATTTGACCCCTTGACCTCTTCTTATTGAAGAGTCTTATAGAACTCTACGGGTAACCACTTCTCCTTGTAAGCTAAGCATTTATATGAAGAAGTAACTTGTTATTTAAGCACTACAAATCAATCAATCTTACGTCATACCTTCTTTTCAAAACCATAGGTTTATTGAATAGTGGTTTTATGAAAAATTACAACAAAGAAAAAAATAGAAGGCAGTTTTATAAGGCGAGTTTTGGACATGTTTAAGGCATTTTTTCTCCTTCCTTCACTGCAGATCTGAGATATTTCTCTTGAAAAATAACCAAATGATATTTAATCAATGCATATCCACTTAGACTTTAATTCCACCACGAAATATTTCTTGTAAACTTTAAATGATAGGATATAAATGTCTATGTGATCCTTAATACCATGCAAAGGCATTCAAATAATGCAATTCTTAGTTCGTATTGCCATGTAATATTGCATTTGATTTTTGATAGGTAAACTTCAACACTCACAAAAATGAATAAATCTAATGTCGGATCATGAGGATATTGTGCACATGCAAGAAGATTAGGAAAATGACTGAGATCTCACCGATTGGATGATCTTTATGCAAAGAAGGCGAGTTCAAGCATGGTTCCATGGGTAGAATGAGAGAAATGAACAAGATATTAGAATCTCATCATTCTTAATAAATCGACTCGTTGATAATTACATGCAGGTTTAGATGATGTCGAAATTCACCAGAAAAAATGAACTCACCAATTTATTTAATACGTTGATATTGGGAGATCCAATGTTGGCCAAGGTGACGCAGATAATCTTCAAATACACAAAAAAATGTTGAGAACATCCATACACAACTATCTCAAAACCGATCCTTCACTATTGAGAAATCCATAGAGATGATGATAGAGTATTGTACATGGAACCTCCAACTCTCACAAGCTAGAATATGTGCATGTCGTTGCTTCACAATGTTAATGCAACCATATATGTAGAACTGACATGCTACCTTCATTTTTCCTTGACCTTCTCTGATACCACTGATAAGGTATGGAAGAGATTAAACCAGTAATAACACCGAATAATAATATTATAATTCAATACATTTAGGATACATAATACAATGAATAACACCCATACATATAGGATGTTTGGGTCCCTATAATTTAGGAAACTAACAAACCACCAAACCCCTATTACGTGAGTTTGGTTTAACACCAAATCTCACACGAACAATAATATAATAAATAACTCGTAATATTAGCTATTATTACACCTTACTCACATATAATTATAGTTCACACTAATATTAATTTCTTAACACTCTCTCCCTAAAACTCTTCCTCTGGCGGCGGGACGCCCAAATCCTTCATTTTTCACACATAAAAAATAAGGTTGGGAACTAATCACTCCCTACCCCTTCAAATCTCCATCAGTGATAATTTGAAAATCTCCAAATCCTCCAAAATCAAATCATTAATTTTTCCAAGTGCTCCTCACAGTTTTCCATCTCTATTTATGCCACATGGATCACCATGTTGATCCATGGTTCACCATGTCATATGTTCTTATTCTACGCTTACTTCTACAACATGGCTTCTCTAGATTTCTCTCAAGTATGTTCCTTACTTCCTTTACACTACTTGAATTCCATTCAAATAGCATAAAGGGGGAACAAATGTAGACACAAAATCACGCACATACTAATTTATTATACCACCAAGTGTGGTGTTTTATACATGGATATGCGTAAGAAAAGTGTTCACTTGTGACATACCGCCTAGTTTTTTTTTGCTTTATTTTTTTATTGTTTTATCTCTCACATCGGTCTCTCTTCGTACTAGCTCTGGTCAGTCACTGGGGATCACTATCTCGATATTATTTTCACATTTTTCATTAGTTTTCTCGACACTAGCACCCAAGTGCTCCTATCTATTTAGGGTGCCCCTGTCCTCTTTGTTCTTGCTCACATTTTGGATATTTTGGTCAATATTTTTGGTTTTCTTACTCTTATCTCGAGGTCCTAGATCGGCATGTCATATCACTAGTGTCAAAATTCAAGTAAGAGATCCCTATATAAACACAACATGCATACCATTATAAGGGTGGGAAATCTTACCAAGGGATATCTATCTATATAGCATTAAAGGGAATGCATTTTGGGATTATTACTCTACATACAATACATAGGAAGGGGAAGTTTCGAATTCCATCCCACACATTTGCATTCTATCTAGCTATCGCCCATTATATTGGCATCGTTGGTGTGAGGGAAACCTAAGAACACTATTACACACACAAACACATAGAACTACATGGAGTTTGAGATGTAGTGCAACACTTGGTCATAAGTTCACTCTCTTGGGTGACCACCAAGGACAGTCTTACTCCCCATTTGAATCTTTCTTTTTTAGGATTTGATATAGTTTGGGGGTTTTGCAGGACATTATATGTTTTGCGGAGTTACTATCAAATTTGGAGATCTTCTAGTGACATACAAGCGATCAACAATGAAGGGTAGAAAAACCCTTACAACACCGAAGAAACCAAGTTCTAATATTTTTTGTAGACTCTAGCTCCTAGGAGAGGTCTCTAGCGCCCTCGCCCTGTTTAGGCATCCGTGTCCCACCCAATTTGTAAGTTCCGTAATTTTATCGAGCATTTCCATTATTTTGTTCAACCTTTTCATCGGTTCTTCCAATTTGGGTGCACTTCGGGATAAGCAAAATCAAGATAAGTGCCCTACCCCTCTCATTTGCTTCCATAGTTATATCTTTAAAAGGATTAGTATTTGTATCTAATTGTATACCATTATTACAATTTCTAAAATTATATTTTAATAAGATAAATTCATATTTTATCAAATCATCCCAATGGGTATTGGAAAATGCCATTACCTTATTTTAGGTGTACATAGTTTGTGTTAATCATGAAATCGTCATAATGCTTGCTTTAAGAGCCTTAATGGCATTTTGAAGGCATTAAAGAAAAGGTCTTGAACATCTTACATTCATTTAGACAAGTGTTGTAGCATTCAGGAAGGTGAAAGATATGGGTGAAGTATTCAGCCATACCAAGTTAAGCCAAGAGTCCTTTTGGCTAATTTAAGTACTTGTGCTTGAATAGTGAATGAAGGGTATACTTCAAGAAAGGTAAGAACGTTTAATTTTATTTTGTAAAGAGAAGAATGCATAATGAGAGTAGCAAAAAGGTGGTTGTGAGTGAATGATGGAATCTATGTTGAAAAGGTATTCAAAGTAGACATCTAAAAATTACACAATAAAGAAGAAAAGAAGAGGAGAATGAAATAATGAATAACATAGAATAAAAGAAGATAAGAATGAACAACAAAAAAGAGCATAAACATAAAGTGATTTAATTTCATTAATTGGACCAGCATCCATGATGGAAGAATGATTTGATGTATGGGTATGAAGTGAATGATTGAATTGCTATCATTGGGTGAAGAAGCAACTATAGACGGTGGAAGTTTGTATTATTGAGGTTGGTGCCTCACAATTTGAATATTGTTGTCTCTAGTAGGTTGGTGCTCTACGAAGTAGCCGAGTTGGTGCTCGGCATAGGGGATTGGTGTCTCTCTGCGAGTTGGTTCTCAAAGATTGGGGATTGGTGTCTCTAGTAGGTTGGTTCCTACAAATGTATATGGAAGATGTAGATTGAGGATTATCTATATCAAAGAGATTTGTACTTACCGTTGGATGGAAAGTCCGGACCTACGAAGATGAGTGATGAAGAATGGAAGATTCTTGACATAAAGGCTTTGGGATCTATAAGATTGAGCCTCGACAAAGATCCATGGCTTCCAATATTACGAGAAGCAACATCTACTAGAGAGTAAAATAAATCTCTGGCTAATTTATATGAAAACCTAGTACTTTAAATAAATTTTATTTGATGAAGAAACTATATAGTTCTAAGATGCATGAAGGTGGATTTGTATCTAGTCATTTGAATGATTTCGATCTATTGTAAATCTGTTAAAATCGGTTGATTTACTATTTGATGATGAAGTGAAAGCACTTTTATTCTTATGTTCTTTTCCTTATAGTTGGGATTACTTGGTAATGGTTGTCGAGAATACAACATCTAGTAATAATATTTTGAATTTTGATGATGTGGTTAGTATAATCTCGAATGAAGAAATTCACGGGAAAAGTACTGAGAGGAATCATCCGGGAATGCTTTGAATGTAGAAAGCGAGATACAAGCAGAAGGAGAGATCCAAGAGTAATAATAATGGGAAATCAAAGTCAAGGGATGGAAATTTTAATCTAGAGGTAAGGGAATTACTTGTTGGAAATGTGGAAAGAAAGGACATGCAAAGAAATATTGTTGGTCAAAGGATAAAGAGAACTAACAACCAAACAAAGGTAAAGAAGCAAATCTTGATGCAACAGAGGTAATGCAAGATGCTCTTATTCTTTCTTTAGATAATAGAATTGAATCATAGGTTTTAGTTTCAAGAGCTTCTTTCCATGCAACCTCTAATAAGGGTTATTTCGTAAATTATGTCCAGGCAATTTTGGACATGTTTATTTGGGTGATGATGAACCTTGCAAAGGTATTACTAGTAAAGGGAAGTTAATTTATAATCGCATAATAGAAATACATGGGTATTGAAAGATGTGAGGCATGTGCCAAGCCTCAAGAGGAATCTTATTTCGCAGGTAAATAGGTGAAGTGGTTGTATGGTTAGATTCACGGTAGATTCTGCAAAGTCACCAAGGGTGCTTTTGTTGTGGCAAGCAAGAAGAAGGTAGGAACGTTATATTTATCTACATGTGTTATCGATTCCTTTTTGTGTTATCTACTTGATTTAGATGCATGTATGTGGCACAAATAGTTGGGCCATATGAGTCAAAAAGGAATGCAGATCTTAAAGGCTAAGGGTAAGTTATCAAATTTGAAAGATTTAGATCTTGATTTATGTGAGCATTGTATCTTTGGAAAGCAAAATAGAGTGAGATTTCTCAAAGTTGGGGCAACTAAGAAGGAGAGAAATTAGAGCTTGTGCACTCGGATGTGTGGGGACCAACTCGGGTAGCTTCTCATGGAGGATCTTTGTATTATGTTACTTTCATTGATGATGCTATAAGAAAGGTATGGGTTTATTGTCTAGGCTGAAATTTACCTCCTATGAAATGTATTGAAGGGTGCTTACATGATCATTGTTTGAAGCAAACTCTACTTAAATCCATGGGAAATGTCCACTGTTAATGGATCATGTTTTCAAGTGAATTTTGTGATTATTCTTGTATGATTTGATTATTTGTTCAGATATGTTATCTATCAAGTCTTATCTCTTTTTTAAAGGCTTAAGATAATGAAGATATATATGTTTTTGATAAAACATTTCTTAGTATGTGATTACTAAAATATTATTATATGCATATCAAATGACACTTGGGGATGCCCTTGCGTTTGTATTGGAGACATCTAATACTGATTGCATTTAATATATATTTTACAAGAATAGTATGTTGAATTTTTTCAACATATTTTAACATGGTTAGTTGTTAAGCATATTGTTATGTTAGTTATTATACAACTAATGTTTAACTTTTATAGATAGTTAAAAGTGAAATCAATAATGATTTATATGTTTATTATGATGTTTATATGGATATTATAACTCTAAGCATGTTGATGTATGCATATGGATTTTTGTTCACGTATTTTTCGTGGCTTTGGTGTCATTACTTGGAACAGCAAAATCAACCAATAGTCTCCATTTCTTCTACTGAGGCGAGAATGCAATGGAAGCAAAGTGAAAGAAGTCATGTGGTCGAAGCGGTACATTGGAAGAAACACACATGGAAGTTGAAGGAAGTATTCCTCCTCTATGTGGTGGTCAAAGTTGTATTACTCTTACTAAAAATCCAGTTCAACATCAAAGGACAAAGCATATCAAGATACATATGCGTTTTATCTGAGAGAATGTTTTCTGTGGTGATATAGATCTTCAATACTACCCGATCAAGATCAAGTTCTGATATATTTACGGAAGCCATTGTGTCTTTGTGAAGTTTTGTAAGTTCCATGCAATGCTTAGCCTTTCAGAGTTTCCATTGAGGGGAGTGTGCATGGCAATGCCACCTCCTAATGGTCAACTAGTTGTTGACTCCTTCTCCTCTATACTTTTTCTCTAGTATAAAGCATTGTAAAAGATATTTTATGATCTATGTAGACTGATAGAGTTTACGGTAATACAGCCCAGTGTGTTACATCCATTTTAAAGGAGGTCCTTGTGTTATAAAAGACTCCTAAAGATGTGGTTTAAGAATTTTTCCATGAGAAACGGTGGGATGTAGTCTCACAAATCATGCTTAGCCTAAATCATACTTCTGATTTATGGATTCCAAATCCTTTTGTACCAAAAGGTAAGTTGAGCATGATGAAGGTGTTATAATTCCTTCAAAAAGACATATGCTAGCCTAAACCTTTTGTGGTTTATGGATTTGTAAATCATGTTGTACAAATAGGTAATGTTGGCATATGGATCCCCACTTAATATTAAGGGGAGTGTTAGAAAATAATATTAAGTGTTCATAATATTTAGTTTATAATTAAATAATATGAATATAGGTTATTCTTTATTATTTAATATAAACTCTATATTAGGTTTCATTAGTTATTAATTAACTAATTATTAAATCGGGGTGTACCCCATCACTTAATGGTTATAACCCTTTGGGTTATTTAAATATGGCAATGGGCCATATTCAGAGATATGTAATTTTGGGTTAAAAACAGGGAGCAAGAGTGAGGAAGGGAGTTATTGGACTGGTAAAAAGTTTCTCAAAAAAATAGAAATTTTCTTCGTGGTTTTTTACCCCATTGGGGTTTTCCACGTTTTATGTTGTGTTAATGTGTTATGGTTTAAATTACTTTACTTTGTTATTCATTTATCATACACATTAATTTAATTTAGTTAATATAAATTTATAACCCTCGACCTCGACACCCGGGATGGATAGGAGTGCTTGGGCGCTAGTTTCCAAAGACAATTGAAAACAAACGTGTGAAGACTTAGAGACAAGGATCCCTATGACCTGACCGTAACTCGGGTCTATGAGTGAGAAGTCCGAAAGATAAAACAATAAAAACAAGCAAGAAAAATAAACAAACTAGACAATGGGCCATCAGTGAATAATTTTCTTACATGAGATCCATATATAAAACAACATACTTGGCAGTATAGTAAATAGTAGTAATTGTGTGATTTTGTGTCTACATTTCCCCCTCTTTATGTTATTTTAATGAAATTCATGTAGTGTAAAAGAAGTAAAGAATGTACCTAAGAAGAGTCCGGAGAAGCCTTGTTGTGGAAGTAAGCGCAAATGTTGTAGAAGTACATGTAGAATAAGAAAATATAGCGTGGCAAACCATGGATCGACGTGTCGATCCATGTGGCGTAAAGAGAGATGGAAAACCATTATAAGGAACACTAAGTGAGATCGATGATTTCAATTTTGAGTGATTAGAGATTTTGATATTGTCGCTGATGGAGATTTTTTGGGGGTAGGGAGTGATCAGTTCCCAACCCAATTTTTGTGTGTGTGAAAAACTGAGGATTTGGGTGTCCTCAAGCAAGAGGAAGAGCGTAGGGAGAGAGGTATATTTTTAACCTCCAACTTTAACTACATCCACAAAAGGTCTAGCCACTATAGACAGACAAAAGACCAAATTTGTTCATTTTAATACTTTTCGATCAAATGTGAATAACCCATGTATGAGCAGTATGGGAAAGGAAATGACGTCTCATTGCCCCCACTCCAAGGGTGTCGTGGTATATATGATATGGCTTCCATGTTAGGTCATTTGGAAGCAATAGAAAATGTGGAGATAACTTCCCATGTTAGGTCATCTAGGAAAGTGATGATGTAACTCCCAAGTTAGGTCATCTGGGAGGAAAAATGTGTTGTGTTGTGTTGATTGATTGATGTGAGTAGAAGATTTTTGTTTGATATTTTAATGTGTTTGATTGATTACTCATGGAGAGATTTTATGCTTGTTGCCCCCAAATTAGGTCATTAAGGGGAATTGGTAGAAAATGGTGTGAAATGTCGCATGATGTACGAGTAATTTTTTTATAATGTCAAATTAGAAATGTAGAATGATCACGTAATGATGTGAGGGGAATTATAGGATGACCCCAATTATATGCCCCCTTTTGGAGATAGAGAGATTGACGATGAGAATGAACACTGAGCCAAAAGTAGAAGTTTGGCGATGTAATGGTGATTGACTCGCAATATAGTATATATTTGTAAAATGGTGTATATATGGATTTGGATCTATGTCGAGGAGGAATATAGTGTTGATGGAATGTTTTTAATATGATAGAAGCAGATTTCGAAGAGAACAATGCAAATTAGACAAAATCGGAGTAGTTATTCTCAAGATATGATTAAAATCATGTGATGTGTATTAGTTGAGAGAATAAGCGTGAATAATGACTATATCAAGGTAGGAAATGGATAATTACTCGAATAGTAATATGAAAAGTGAATAGGTCTTTCATTTTTTTATCATTGCACGAGTGTGATTTTTTTCAAAAATTGTGTTGCAAAGGGTTGTTTTTCGTGAATTTTGGTTTTTAATTTTCTGTGTTTTTGACTTGGGTAAGAGCAGAAAAGGCATTAATGACCTTTGGGACAATAAAGTGCCCAAGAATGGGCGTTAGTGACTTGTTCTAGAGCACCTAAGTCCTTCTTCCGAGCGTTGTAACCCAAAACGCTAAGGTTGAGCCCGAGTGTTGCATATGTGAAAATTGAGGCTTGTTGATGTTATTGGTAGGTGTTTTTGCATTTATAAGATGTATTAATGTCATGTTTTTGTTATTTTGTGTTGCGTAAAGAGATATTCATTCAAGAGAGTATTATGGTGCTCATCATTTAAGTACATTTATGGGATTAGGGTTGTTAGATAATGAGTGGGATGTGTTAGTAGACGAGTGTCGACTTGCGACACATAACGAGGATGGAGGATGTGCCCTATAATATGTCTATGATCACAACTTTGTGTGAGAGATAGTGTCCAGATACTTGCATATTTTAGTTGCCTACGAGAGAGATGACAATGACTTTATAGGATGTGTATCGCATAATGTGATTTCCTATTGTTGGTGAGAGGATACATGTGATGGTGTAGAGGACCCACCGAGACATATGGGGGCATCAAGGTGGTACTTTACAGGGACCCAAGTGCATACTAAGGTCCCTATCCATCTTGATGCTATGTTGAGGTTAGGGGTTCCGTGATTGTGGAAATTTATAGTAGTTGTTATTGCTTCTTCGGTTGTAGTTTAGGGAGGTGGTTTAGGCATCTTGTATAAGATGCATGATATTTACCATCATACAAAGAAGGATGAGACAAGATATGCATGGGCACAATGTACATTAGCCCATTTGTATAGGGATTTGTATAGATTCACGCAAGAGGAGCATGGGGTGGGCTAGGAGCCACCACTTTGTTGCATGTGTGGGCATACAAGCATATTGTGATACCGAGGTTGCTTGGTGGGCCACATACAAAGTGGGATAGACCTAGTATATTTTTGAGCGGTGGATAGGTGTGTGGGGTAGGAAGATGGACACCTGAAACATATAGATCTATCTTTGAATCGCACGAGGTCGGGGGTAATTATCTAGAGGCCATATCGTGACTATGGTGGATGGCTTGAGGATGTAGTGGAGCTTTGATGTATTTGTCACAATATATGGTTGGATGAAAATTTTCTTGGGGTGGTGGAGCTATTATAGGGAGAGCACGTGTCACGTCGGTTTGGCATGGCTTGGGGTGTGCCCCTAGAGTTATATATATGGGTGAGAGCTATGCAGAATCAAGGAGGGCTGGAGCGAGGCCAGGTCCCACAGAAGGTGGTTGATGTGAGTTGACAAAGGAGTACAATGCATGGTGGGAAACACACCGATGGGTGCTATTATATCCAGTTGTTGTTGATGTGGTGGGAGCACCGCCAGTAGGAGGAGTAGAGGGAAAAACACCCGCCCCCAAAGGTGATGATGTGGCGGCGGTGAGAGCAGAGCGTGAGTATATGTATATTGATAGTTGTTGATTGTTATGTATTTATTTGATCGTGTTGTATCTTTCGAGTGAACTAATGTGACGTTTTGGATGGTTGCGAGGATGGTTATTGGTCGCCGATTGTAGATATGCCGATCCGCACATTGATGGAGAATGTGCTCATAGATGTTCTTATTGGAGGTGGGATGTTAGAGTGGGTGGATGTTATCATGCGAGTGAACATGTACATTTGTTTGAGCTAGTGGTGATAACAACATTTACTTGTACCATGTTTTTATCGAGCGAGAGGAGACACAATGAGCTAGAGAGGTTGTGGGTGGAGGTCCCCTAACATAAGATGTATTTACGAGGTTCATAGAGTTACGGTGGTCGCTTCGTGAAGTAGTCGATTGAGGTGACCTTATTATGTAGGTAGGTAGAGAGGTATAGGTGCTGCAACTAGCGCCGTAGATTGAGCACCGAGGCATCTAGTTATAGAGCTCATCATCGATGATGATGAGATATGATGTATATGTATGTAGGGGCTTGTCCCCAAATGATTGTACTATGTAACTATGATATTTTGATGATATATAGAAATGGATGATTGTCGTTATTGCATTGTGTTGTATTGATGTGCTATATTGATATGTGATGTGTCGAGCATGGTTCGTATGTGTTGATTTGATTTGAATTGCATAGTTGTGAATGTTGATGAATGTATAATGATGTTTAGATTGATCATAGATAGATAAGTGATGAAATAATGTATGTGATAATGGATGGTGTATGAAATGTATAATGTAATTAGGACATGCAATAAATAAATAACGTAAAAGTATTTTGTATTAATAGAAATGTTATGAATGGTAAAGTATATATAAAATAAAGGATGTAAAAGATTATGTGAATGAGATGATCGTAAAAGTGTACTTAAGCATGTGTTAGTATGATGAAAGGAGGGAGAATAATGATGCCCCCCAACGTGTAAAAGATAAGATGAATTTATATAAGACCCTCAATAGTAAAGAATGAAACATAAAGCAAGATTGCATCATCGGAAATGATTTAATAGTTTACACTAGATAGATAGATCGATGAAGCATGTAGCATAAGAGATTAAACGAGGTTCTTCTGTAATGCATCCTCGACACCATGTAAGAACCGTGAGAACACAAGTGCATCATCGGGAGGTAAGGTAAGAAAATCACATGGCAAGGACCAAGTGGGCATGGAACGATAAAAGCATGTGGAGTGTAAGGCGTGAGTGTATGGACCAAATTGAATGCTAGATGAGATGGTGCCAATGATGGGTGGTGCAATGATGGGAAGGATAGATGTTAACCGCTTAGGTAGCCAATGTGTAGTAGGAGCACTACGCGCGAGATGAGATGGAGCAATTTGGATGGATGAGATGGAGAACACACATGAATAATAACTTGCAAAGTGATGATGAATAGTGGCCTTAGGATTCAAGTAGGAGGAGATAAGTGAACCAAACTAGAAGCATGCTTGCGTGGAATTGGAGACATAGACCACTCATGAGAGCAAGAGCCAAAGGAAATGACACCATTATCTTCTAATTGTTGTAATCGATCATGAAGGGTGCAATAGTCATTGTCACGATGGCCATTGATACGATGATAGTTACAATAAGGTCAATCATACTAACGTTGCAAGCGATGAGGTGGATGATGTTGATTAGAAGGTAAGTGAATCAAATTCTTATCAAGCAAAGCATGTAGCACATCATAAGGCCTAACGTCATGAGAAAAGTGTAATGGCTCGGTGGAGGAGATGGAGAGGTCTTAGGTGGAGACCGACACAATGGAGGAGATGAAGGATGCTTATCTGATGGAGAAGATTGAACTTGCTTGCAAGGTGGAGGAGATGGAGACCTAATAGGATGTTGAACGAGATGAAAGAGTGGAAGAACTAGATGATGCAATAGTAATATAACTAGGAGGAAGATCTATGACATGTGTAACAATGAGATTTTGTTCTAAATCAATGAATTTATAGCATAATAGTGTGAATGATTCACATGTATCATATTGCAAGTGTTTCGGACCAAGAATTTGATAGAAGCATAATAGGCCTTGCATTCAAGAGTGATAGATTGAACCCGAGATTGTAATTGGTCAACAACATGCATGAGTGATAATATATCATGTGAAGGAATAATGGAAGATGTGAATGGTTTAATGAGTGGTTGAAGCTTTCCATTATGAGTGATCATAGGGATGTCAATAGAATAAGTGGAAGATGTCGATGCTAAGGGCAAACTTGTTGTAGGTGCCAAAGAAGTAATAAATGGTGAAGAACATGGAGTTTTGATAGGAACAGTAGGAATAACATCGAAGAGATATTAGGAGATGAATCAATAAATGGAGATGAATCAACATGCATGTTACTAGATACAATCTCAGAAGAAGATGAAAGTGGAGTAGAGAATTCACATTCAGTAGTATGTAAAGAAGTAGAATCATTACTTGCATGTGTATCATCAATATCAAAAAAATATTCAGATGCAAGGATTTCATTAAGCATATCATCAACATACAATGAAGTAGGAGGAGAACTAGTATGATATGTATCATTGGAGACATTACCAAAAATGCAAGGATTATGAGATGCAATTATAGAATCATCCTGACTAGTATTAGAAACTACATCATGCACACATATAGTTTCATCATGTTTTTATCTGAAGTATCATCATCAAGACTAAGCATAAAACTGATAATAACATCATCTAAAGTTTCAATAGAAATAGAAGAGGGTGGAGTGTGGCTAACTGAATAATAAGGTATACAACTAGAAAATCTTGTTGGATCAGAAACAATGCTAATGGTATAATGATCAAAGCTAGTAGGAATATTGCATTCATTAGCCAATAATTTCCTTTGAGTATCATTTGGAAGAATAGTGTTTTGATATAGAGCGCTAAGTTCAACTATGGTTTCTTCATCATAAATAGGATTAACACTCACATGAGGCATAGCTAGCCTAGGAGGAGAAGAGCTATTCTTAGCCATTAGGGTTTTAGTGGATCCTAGGGAAAGGAGTTCTAAGCTACGGGTTCACCAAAATGATTCAATAAAATATGATTTATTTTATGAAAATTTGAAAGCAACGACTGCTACAACTGATATACAATGAAATTCTAGGCAATTTATTTGATTTATTTATGAAAGCAAATACAAGAGGTAGGGCACTTACCTTGATCTTTCTTATCCCGAAGTGTTTCTGGATTGGAGAATTTGATAGAATAGAAACATAGATCGTTGCAATCCCACTCATAAAAATGTAGATGTGCTCGAAACTATTGGACACTTGTGAGTGCCCTAGACCTTTGATGGAGACCATAGACTATGAAAAAGCTAGGGGTAAGTTTCAACATTGTCGTTAGGGTTTCGCACTTATTCTCCATTGATCACTTGAAAGTCACACTTTAACTGCAGGAGTACATGTAAATCTATAACACTAATATAATCGACTCGAACATTGTAATACATCTTAGACCTAATGTAGTTTTATGTGATTGTGTGTGCAATAGTGCTCTAGTGGTCCCCTTGCATTGGTGACTTTAAGATAACAGTGATAGCTAGATAGATGCAAATGTGTGGGATGGAAAAATGAACTTACCCTTCCTATGCAGTGTGTATGCAAAGTAATGGGCTCAAATACAATCCCTTGAGATATGTAGATAGATAGCCCTTGATAAGAATTGTATGCGCTTATAATGGTATGTATGTTGTGTTTATATAAGGATCTCTTGCTTGAATTTTGACACTAATGACATGACATGCTGACTAGTACCTCGGGATATGAGTGGGAAAACTGAAAAGAACGACCTCAAATGTAGAAAATAAGATAAAAATAAAGAGGACTTGGGTGCCCAGGATGGACAGGAGCACTGGGTGCACTTGCCCAGAGAAAATTGACAACAAATGTGCGAAGATTAAGAGACATGGATCCTCGTGACTGACCGTAACCGAGTGCATGAGTGACAAGTGTGAAATATAAAAACAATAGAAATAAGCAAGACAAACAAAAAAACTAGACAATGGGCCATCAGTGATTACTTTTCTTATGCAATATCCATATATAAAACAACATACTTGGTGGTATAGTAAATAGTAATAAGTGCATGATTTTGTGTCTACAAAGAGGGTGTTACAAAATCCCTTGAAACAAATTTAGGTGTGCTTTGTGATTTTATTTTAAAGAAATGGTAATATAGGAGTGTCCACCATATGATTAGGTGTCATGTGAAGAGATATATGTGTTGTGGGTGTTATGGCCATGTCAATGCAAGGTTTGATAGAATGAGTAGTAAATATTGTAGGTTGTCAGAGTGTATTCATAAGAGGTTCTTAAAACCTTAATCACTTGATTATGATAAATGTACTTGAGGCTTTGATTTATAATACAAAGCATAGCTTAGAGTCTTTTAAGCCAAGGTTTTCCTAACAACATGTCACATATCTCAAAACTTGGGATGATTAAAAATGGTTTGGTGAAAGTAGTAGATCCTATTTGAAGGGGTAACATAACATTTCCTAATCTATCTTGTATATTTCTACTAAACCTTTTAACAACTCATGAATTTTACTATAGGTTTTTCTCAAAATATCTAAACATTGCAAGAAAGGTCATGATGCATACATTGTCACTTGCACCATTATTGATGATGACACTTTGTGGATAAGTTTATTGATATAATTATGGATAAAGAGTGCATGTTTATCGATTCATCATCCACTATCTCACTCTCATTGAATGTGATCACGAGTCATGGATACAAAGTGATAGAAATAGTTCTAATAAGACCATAGAGGGGTGACCATAAGTATTTGTAGGAGATTGAACATTGTACCTCAAAATCCCCCTTTTCCCTTGGTGTATTGTGGTTGGGTAGTGGATCATTGAATATTTTGAGCTTGACATTCTCATTTGATTGAGGTTGATTTAATATGAACCGTATTAAATCTAATTACAGAGTAATTACTATAATAAATGATGTAAAAATGCTAATATACAAGTGAAGGCACAAGCAAACAAGCATGTACATGTGAAACCCTAAAGAAGAGAGGGAGATAGAGAGACTTAGTCGATTTCCGTGCGATTTGGAAGTGATCGGGTAGGTGAATAGCTAGAATACACCGAGAGGAGTGTCACGAAACTCCCTAGAGGTTATGAACTCTAAAGTTGCACAAGATAAGAGTGCATGGGAGAGGACATGAGCACTTGGTGCTGGTGTCTAGACACAGGCGCTAATGTCTAGGCGAATCTTTGCTGGATTTGGTTCTTTCTGGGGTTGGATGTTGTTTGTTGTCCTTTCCTATCTGTCACTCTAGAGTCATTGTCAACCCGTGAATGTACCTGTAATTTGCAAGAAATAAGTTCACTTGCACATTCCCACAAAATGCATCAAACCTAAAAAGGAAAATGCAAAATGGGGAATTGGAATGACCCCAACGGTCACCCAAAGAGTGAACTTACAATCGAGCGTTGCACTACATCTCAGACTCCATGTAGTTCTTTGTGAGAGTGTGTGTAATGATGCCCTAGGATGCCCTTGTGCAAATTGCACAATGATAGTGGGTTGGATCTAGAATGTAGCAGATGTATATAATATGTGGGATGAAATAGAATAAACTTCCCTCCTATGTTGTGTATGCAGAAGAATGCAACCCTTGTCCCTTGAATGAGTGTGCTAGATGGATGATTTGGAGTACTTTTGTGCCTTTGGATGCAAGCTTAGGTGATAATAGATAATGCTTAGTACTTGGTCCCTTATTTTGAAAGCATAATTGTGTATTTATATGATTCCATTGTTTGAATTTCGTATTTGACAATTGAAAAGATGACCCAGAGTGATAAAAAGTAATTAAGAAGTGAAAGGGGTCTAAAAGGATAAAAAGAAGATAAAGACGGACAAGAGCGCCCAAGAGGACATGAGCACTGACGCTAGTGTCCCAACCGGGAGTTAGTATCGTGTTGAGTTGTGGAGCTCAATTACTTTAGTTTAGCATGCAATGGAAACTTGTTGGAAAATATAGTAACCATCATCGGTTAGGGGGTAACCGACATCGGTCACCCAAGACCGCATCGGTCAGGAAAGGAAGGAACTGACATCGGTTAGGGCTAACCAACATTGGTTACCTGTGTAAGGATGTTTTAATTAACTCTCGAGAATTAGATCTATTTTTAGCATTAAAGTATATCTATTGATTGTAATTGCATGGCTAAGTGCCCTAAGTCTATAAATGACTATATAAGCATAAAGCTAGGGTTTAGAAGTAAAAATAATTAATACGAATTAGAAAGAACTTGTAAAGGTTGGTGAGAGAGAGAATTCTTGGTGATGAAGCAAAAGTTTGAAGAAAGAAAGTATTGTACATCTAAGAGGTGTGGAAGATTGTAAATCTTCATTGTATATCTTGTCAAAGCTTTGGATAATATATTGGCTTGTTTCTTAGTGGATATAGCCCACATTGGGTGAACCACATTAAATATGATGTTGATTTATGTCTCTTGGTTTGTATATTTTTTCTGGTAGAATATCCACTTTTATTTGCATGTATGCTTAGATATGATATATTATGTCTGTACAACCGGTGTGCTAACCCCAACAATTGGTATCAGAGATTTGTTTGAGGGTTTTATGTGTTGACAAATTTACTCACAGAGGGTTTTTTGATTGAGTGGGAGCTACAACAATGGTAAAAGAAAACAAATACAAGGTAGAGAAATTTGATGGCCGAAATTATCAATTATGGAAGATGCAGATTGAGGATTATCTGTATCAAAGAGATTTGTATTTACCGTTAGATGAGAAGTCTAGACCTATGAAGATGACTGATGAAGAATGGAATATTCTTAACAGAAAGGCTTTGGGATCTATAAGATTAAGCTGGAGTATCCGTGGCTTCCAATATTACATAAGCAACTTCTACGGTAGAGTTAATGAAATCTCTTGCTAGTTTATATGAAAAACCTAGTGCTTCAAATAAACTTTATTTGATGAAGAAACTATTTAGTTCTAAGATGCATGAAGGTGGATTTGCATATTTTCATTTGAATTATTTCCGATCTATTATAAATCGTTAAAATCGGTTGCAATACCATTTGATGATGAAGTAAAATCACTTTTACTCTTATGTTCTTTTCCGATAGTTGGGGTAACTTGGTAATGGTTGTTAGTAATACAACATCTGCTAATAATGTTTTAAAGTTGATAATGTGGTTAGTATAATCTTAAATGAAGAAATTCATAGGAAGAGTACAGAGGAATCATCATCCGGAAATGCTTTGAATGTAGAAAGCGAAGCGAGGCGAAGGAGAGATCAAAGAGTAAGAGTAATGGGAAATCAAAGTAAAGGGATAGCAGATCTAAATTCGAAGTAATGGAATTACTTGTTGGAAATATGGAAAGAAAGGACATGCAAAGCATAATCCTAATCTAAACTTTACCAAGGAGACAGGGATAGAAGGAATACAAAAATTAAAACAAAGCTAAACTATGAGGTGATGCACCAAAGGAATGATGAACACTTATTTTGCTAATAGACACAAACCAACAAAATGCATACAATAAACAAGCATAGATAGCTAGATATATAATGGGAGACCAGATGAAAGCAAAAGAGACAAGAGAGGATCTAAAATTGATCACAGACGTGTTTTATTAATTTGTAGATTGATACTGAGTCCATTCTGAAAAGTAGCAAGAGGCAGAAACATAATGCAATTTTTGATGGAAGGCCTAAACCCCACAAATCCCTTTGCGTTAAGAGGAGAAGGGAGCCTACAAAACAAAGAATGTCAACCCTTTACAATGAATCATGCCCCCGTATTTATAGATTGACCGAAAGAAGAAAGAAGAGAGAGAGAAGGGAAAAGTAGGTTGAAGCTCAACCATTGCTTTATTAATGCCTCGATGAAATCTCTCCCCAAATCCATCTTTCTTTACATCAATCCTTGGTTTGGTGCCTTGAAGGAAGAGGAAAGCAATGGTGAAAGCAGATCAAATCGATCTGGTTGTTGAGGCAAGAAGATCCTGCATTGAAATCTGAAGATTTTCCTCATTTTCTTCACCTAACCTCCTCAAAATTAAAGTTTAGACCTCCATGGCATAGGTGAGGCCGAGATCTTTCAACGACATCAATTTGTAATATTTT
Source organism: Taxus wallichiana var. yunnanensis (assembly GCA_018340775.1). Lineage (NCBI taxonomy): Eukaryota > Viridiplantae > Streptophyta > Pinopsida > Cupressales > Taxaceae > Taxus > Taxus wallichiana. Next base: position 508,204,582 of record CM031239.1, on the reverse strand, counting down.
GAGCCCCTGAGTGAAAGATATGCCCCTTGAAGTTTGTATCGGGTCCGTACGGGAGGGCGGGAAAAAACTTGAAAAATGGGTCCCCTTTTGATATGGGACACGTGGCGGTTTGTTGGGCCTACGGTTTAGTAAAAACCTTTCTCTATTCCCCCTTGGCTTTGACTCGGCCCGAATCTTGAGTTTTCCTTGGGCGGAGTTTGGCATTTTCACTTTTACCCCTTGAATCACATTTTCCACGATCCACTTGGCATTCTCAGCATTTACACCTTTATACTTAGCCAATTTTGAAGCCCTTTTTATCCGCCTTTTGACTTTGTTTCCTTTTATGTGGATCGTGGTCGATCCAATATTTGGCATGGGGGGTGAAATATGGATAACAATTTGGTGACTCACAGGGGTATCTACCTACTAGATGAAAAGACCAATTGCCTTGTCATATCCATTGGGCATGGAGTTGAGAAAGATGGTTTGGTATTGATTCTGCCTCTGATTCATGAGCTTTGCTTGCACTCTCAATTTTCATAAGAAATCTTGAAATGAAGGTTTTGAGAGTTAAATTGTTTTAACCAGGGTTTCACCAAATCTCTCCGAATGGACTACATAAGAGCCACAAAACAACACCACACTATATACAAAATTTGAAATCATACATGCTCCAAATGGAACATGTAGAGCATGCAAAGCACTTAGGAGAAAAGTAATCTACACTACAACAAGACAATGTGCATAAGCACTTAGAGGAAAGAGAAAACTAAACTAATATGTACAGGGTGAGAACTCCCCTTTTAGTAGTAGTGCTTAAGATAGATCCCATTTACTGGAATCTACAACTCTTCACCCTCAATGTAGACAATTGGAAAGCATTGCTACTTTTGCATCTTGTGATCATATAGGGGCCACTCAGATGGCGTCAAATTTGGAATGCCTTCTGGTTTTGCTCGATCTGCATCCCATTTCAAAACCAAGTCTCCTTCTGGAAGGTCCTTGCTTTTGTCTTCTTGTCAAAGCATTTCTTGATTGAAGCTTGATTCTTCTCTATTGCTTGGAGAGCATGCTCTCTGGTTTCTTCTAATTCTATCAACTCTGCATACCTGGCCTCCATTGGTCCAAATTCAGACATCTCTAGTTGCTTTTTCACGAGCTCCAATGTTGGAAACTCAAGTGATATAGGAAACACTGCCTCTTTCCCATATGAGCTTGAATGGAGATTCTTGTAGATCTCTTGGGTGTTATTCTATCAGCCCATAAGGCCGTTTTGAGCTTTGTGTGCCAGGTCCTCTGATTCTCATCAAGAGTTCTTCTGATGATCTTTAGTAGGTTTTTGTTTGTGGACTCAGCCTGGCCATTACCTTGAGGGTAATAGTTTGATGAAGTACTCAAATAAGTCCCATTCTTAACATGCCCATCCTATGATCTTGGAACCTATGAATGCTAATGCATTTTCTGATATGATGGTGGTTGGCACTCCAAATCTGGTCACTATCCCTTCATAGAAATCTAGGATACTAGACTCATTTGCTTCCTTGAGTGCCACTGCCTCGGTCCATTTGGTGAAATAATATGTCCTTTGTCGGGATCCATTTGTGACCTTGGCTTGAGTTTGGATTGATGACTCAGATGAAGTCAATCCCCATTGCATGAAAGGTTGGTCAGGCTGAGATTGGGTGTAATGGAAGTGTTCTTTAGCCTTTCCTTGCCTTTGAAGAATGCACAATTCTTGCACCTTTTGATCCATGTGTAGCAGATCACTAAACACTCTGGGCCGATAATATCCTACTTTCATGATTTTGAGTGTTGTCACTCTTGGAGCAAAATGGCCTCCATTTTGCTTGACATGGAATTCTTGTAGCACTCTCTCACACTGATCTGTCTCAATGCATCTCGCGAGAATGCCATTGATGTCTCTTTTGAACAAGACACCATCAATAAGAACATATGGGATGGCTTGTAACCTGAAATGCCTTCTTTTTGCTTTACTCATCCCATGAGGACACATGCCTGTTTGAAGGAAGTGCACCATGTCTTGGGTCCAACAAGGAGTAGGTACATCATCTCTCCCTTCTTCTTGATCATCTTGTAGAACTAAGAACAACCTCCTTTTCTTTATCTATGTTTCATCTTGTTGACTGAGACTAGTTGTTCACACAACCCCTTCCCACGGACCAGCTTGGTGACCTTGATCTCAATGTCATATTCCATGACACGGGTGATCCATCCTGCGCTTTTCATTTAGGTCCTTACTGAGAAGGAATTCTTTAACTCCTGCATGGGAGACCAATAGTTGGATTTTGTTGTTTGAAACCAAATTCTTAAACTTCTTCAGTCCTTTGATTAACCACCAGGACCTACTTCTCAATGAAGGAGTACCTCACCTCATAATCTTCAGGACTCTGGTGAAGAAAGCAATTGGTTGTTATTATGTACTTTCTTTGTTCTCTTTGCACAAGATTGTAGAAATTGTGTCATTGCTGCCACCAAAGGCATACAATATGAAGTCTTTGGAAAAATTTGGGTTCACAAGAGTTGGGGCTTGTGATATGGCTTCTTTGATAGCCTCAAAACTTATTTTCCTTATTTGTCCACTGAATGTTAAGCTCTTCTTGACATCAACGTTATTGGCTAACAAGAGGCAGCAAAGTTTGGAACAAAACTGCGGACAAAATTGATTTTTCCCAAGAAGCTTTGAAGAGCCTTCTTGTGACTTGCAATGAAAATGCTCTTATTGCTTGAACTCTTCTGGAGTCGATTGCCAATCCTTCCTTTGATACTGATATGGCCTAGAAGCTTGCCTTCATGGGCCAAGAATATGCATTTTTGGGGTTGGTGACACCCCAAAACTCTGCATCTTGGAAACACTTGCCTTAGGTGGAAAAGGTGTATCTTTGCATTTTTGGAAAACTTTGTAATGTCATCAGATAGATCAACACTATTTTGTTGATTAGCCCCTTGAATTCCATATCCATTGCCCTTTGAAAAGTGGCTCGGCATTGGATAATCCAAATGGCATTTTCTTGTATGCATAGGTGCCCCATTTGGTGGTGAAAGTTGTTTTGAATTGATCATCTTCTTTCACCATGATCTGGTTGTACCTGAGTAGCCATCTAGGAGGAGAACCTTTACGACCAGACACACTTACTTGCAAGATCTGCTCCATTGAAGGGAGTGGGTAGTGGTCTTTGAGGAGGCTCTGTTCAAATCCTGAAGTCAACACACACAACTTGATTTCTCCATTTTTTCTTCTATTTGGGACCAGATTTGCAACCTGACTTGAGTGTTTGATTGGAAATATGATGCTTTGCCTCTATCAGCTTGTTAGCTCCTTCTTCATAGAGGCTCAATATGTGGGTTGAATGGTCTCTTCTTTACACGATGGGTTGAGCAAGCTTGGATCGATTCGATTGTGTGTTGTGCTAGCTTTGGATTGAACCCTCTTAGGTCTTCATAACTCCAAGCAAACACATCAGGAAATTCTTGGCAAAGTTGTATGAATTCATACCTTTCTTGTTTGGTGGCCACTTTGCCAATTTGAAGTGTTTTGTCTTCTCCAACTGGGATTGACTCTGAATCTTCTCCTTTGATCTGCATGTTAGCCTTCTCCTTTCTGAACTGATCATTAGGATTGAAAATAGATTCAGTGTCACTAAGCCTTTGGGAAGCTTGTTTGTATGTAGTTGTACTATCTGATTCCCGTACTGTTGCTCTAGTCTGCTCTGGTTTATAGCTGAGAATTCAGCTTCTTCTTGTAGAAATTTAATGATCTGTTGATCATTCTCAAACACCTACCAACATGTATTATTATCTAGCATTGTTGGCCTCACAACCACATGGATATGTGGTTGTTCTCTGTCTCTTTTGATGTTGTCAACCACATCAAACGTTGCCCCAATCTGCAAGTCTATCAGTAGCTTCATTCTCCTTCCTAGGTATGGACACAATATTGAAGGCCTCGAAATCCTCCATGAGATCCCATACCCTACTCTTGTAGTTCTTGAGCAGGTCATTTTTGACAGCATTAAGTCCTCTGACTTGATTGGAAACCAATTCATTGTCACCGAATACTTGCAAGTTCTTGATTCCACTTCCTTTCCCAATGAAGACCTTGGACTAAAGCCTCATATTCATTGTAGTGTTATTTGAGCAAGCAAACTGGAATTCGAAGGCTGAATAATATCTCATACCTCTGGGGGACACAATCATGGCTCCTCCTCCAGCTCCTTGTCTACTCCTTGAGCCATCAAAGAACAATTGCCATACCTCATTGTCATCCTTGTATTCTAGCTTGATTAGGTCGGGAAGAGGATGATTCTCTTCATGTAGATAGTAGACACCTAGTTAGATTCCTCCATCTCCTTATAGGGGTCAAAAGCATGTTTTTTGTTGGCCCACTCATCTAGGGTCAAGTCTGGGATACATCCCACCTTGGTATTTGTTTCATTAGTGTTTAGGAGGTCTTCTTGATCAAAAGCTGAGCAGTTGGCATTGATTGGGCTAGGCACATAGGATTCAATATGATGATAATCAACAAGGTTCGAGATCGATTGTGGCCTTCGCCCCATACCTTGTCCTAAAGAGCATATGTGACCAATCAGTAGATAGGTAGCCTCCGATTTTGGCGGTGAAGTCTCACAGATGAGACACAAAGCAAAATGTGGTGGCAAAGTCTATGATTGACATGTTTTACAAAATAGTCACATTAGGGCAAGCATGTAGAGTGAGACTCAGATCCTTGATGATTCCCATAGTAGTCATTGTTGTCCCATCTAATTGGACTACTCCTCTAGAGATGACCTCATATTGGAGACCCAACTGATCAGCTATTTGTTTGGGCATCACAGAACTACTGGCCCCAGAATCGATCATACAATTGTGCACCAATTTGTCTCCAATAATCAATGAGACATAGAAGGGAGGAGGTCTCGGGTTTTACCTTGTTGTTCTCCATGGTTTCTCCCTGGTTGAACTGCATTAGCAAGCACTCTCTCTTGTTGGTTAGGGGGTGATTTGAACTTGACCAATTTTGCATGGTAGTCTGTAATAGATCCCTCTGCCCTGGAATGGCCAGTGACTCCCATAGTGAAATGTTCACACTTGTCCTTTTCATCTGCTCAATAATATTGAATGAGCTATCTTTTTGTTGCCCCTTCCCTAGACACATTTCTTTCTTGCACATGGGTTATTACAACCGGTGTTTGACTAGGTTTGGAAGGTGGTCTGGATTGGTTCAACATGTTGGGAGTTGTACTTGGAACACCAGGACCTTGTGGAGTGATGGAAGGTTGAGGGTCACCTGAGTTCAGTGGTTGGCCCTCTCCAATACTTCTCTTTTTGGACCGTGTATTGGTAGCTACACTTTGAGAAGGGAACTGATTCATCCCACATAAGTCTTCACCTACCAATTTACTAGCATAGTTTCTTTTGAAGGTCCACCTTGTTGAGCTCCTTGTTGTTGATCTCCCTCTTGGATAGGTTCTTGTGGCACCATATTGGTTTGCACCATCAAGGCTTGATTTAGAGCACCATTAAAGCACGTTGATTGGTTATGTGGTTGATCGCATGGAAAACACCAATCATATTCCTGTGCCATATTGTTTTGTGTTGGGACCAATGCTCTTGATGTTGAAGTTGTGTTAGGATCATACGACTGAAAGGTCTAGCAGCTTGGGGTTGTCCTTGGTTGGCTCTGATTCATGTTTGAGGTGGTGGCCTATTGTGTTGATATTGGGGTCTAGCTTGATATTGAGCCTGGGGCTGGTATGGCCTGGAACTCTGAGCTTGTTGTCTTTTGATGGTCACTAGCTCATTCCCAAAGTTCTGAAGTTGCTTCATCACTTCTGAAGCTCTTTAGAGGTATTAGATGATGAAGTGGAAGCTTCAACTGAGCTTTGACTCTGGGGTGGGTATAGGAGCTAATGTAGGCACTTGGCTAGTATCTGGGCTTCCTAACTCAGGGTATAGAGGCATGGATGGCCTAGAAGTGATTTTTTAGCTTGAATCAAATAGTTCTCAGCCCCTATGGAGAGGTTATAGGCTACTAGGTAATGTAGTGCCCCCATTGACTGAATCATCAAAGAAATATCAAAATTTAAAGCCCTAAGAAAGTATAAGAAGGCACCTTCATTAGTGGGCTTTATTGTTGTTGGAATCTATCCCAGTCCTTTGGAATTGAGGTTGAAGTCATCAGTTGCTCATTGGGGCTCTCTTGATTGTTGTTAGTTGCTCCACAAAGACAAGTTATCACCTTTTTCCCCAAAGCTGATTGTGAAGAGCCATGCACTGCAGTTGGTTCCGATTTTGGATAGAGCCTGCTTCAAGACTCTGAACCATTGTGAAGCTTTCCCTTTGAATGAAGAGGTGAGTAGCTTGACTGCAATGTCCATCTCATGGATCTCGTGGATTGTATAGACATTTGCAATATCTTGGACATGGTCACAGGAGAAGTTTGATTTTCCCTAGTGAAATATGGGATGCTCTTTAATTTTGCAATCAGAACTGGGTTTTGTGCATTCAAGGTGAGTGGACTACTGCTGGTGAAGTTGACATATGGATTTGGTTGTGCCATTTTGATTGGCCTAAGAATCCTTGTAGACTGAAAGAAAGGCCTTGTAGGTGGAGGTGTTGACAAGGTTCTGCTTGGTGGAGATGGAGACCTGAACTCTTCTTCCTCTCCTTTCTCTCACAGGGATAGACACAAGTATTCAAATATACCTTCTTTCCTTGCTCTAGACCAGGTTTTCTCATGAATCTCCCAAGCTTGGGCTGCTGAAACCAATAGATTTGTTTCTTTTGGAGTCACCAGATGTACAATTTTAAGGCTTCTTAAAAGCCAGAATCACAACAAGTGTACATCAATCCCTATTGTAATAAGATGGAGACTTCTTAGTCCCACCGGGCGTGCCAAAAATTGTTAGTGTGAAATCACAGCACCCCCAAATGAGTTCTAAAGATCTACTTTTCTAAGGTAGACTCATTTGGTGTGATTGCATAACATTGAACTTTCCCAAGGTGTGGGACCTTGCAAAATGGGAAAGATCTCCAGATTGAAGGTTGGTTCCTTATTCCTCTGTTTAGGTGCATACGTAGAAACTTGCAGAGGTTTTGTTCTTAATCCTAATCTAAACTTTACAAGGAGACACGAGGGATAGAAGGATATACAAAAATTAAAACAAAGCTAAACTACGAGGTGATGCACCAAAGGAATGATGAACACTTATTTTGCTAATAGACACAAACCAACAAAATGCATATAATAAACAAGCACAGATAGCCAGATATATAATGGGAGACCAGATGAAAGCAAAAGAGACAAGAAAGGATCTAAAATCGATCACAGACGTGTTTTATTGCTCTGTAGATTGATACTGTCCATTACAAAGTAGTCAAGAGGTAGAAACGTAATGCAATTTTTGATGGAAGGCCTGAACCCCACAAATCCCTTTGCTAAGAGGAGAAGGAGCCTACAAAACAAAGAATGTCCAACCCTTTACAATGAATCTTGCCCCGTATTTATAGATTCGACCTGAAAGAAGAAAGAGAGAGAGAAGCGGGAAAAGTAGGTTGAAGCTCAACCAATGTTGTTAATGCCTCTGATGAAATCTCTCCCCAAATCCATCTTTATTGCATCAATCCTTGGTTGGTGCTTGAAGGAAGAGGAAAGCGATGAAATAGATCAAATCGATCTGGTTGTTGAGGCAAGAAGATCCTGCATTGAAATCTGAAGACGTTTCCTCATTTTCTTCACCTAACCTCCTCAAAATTAAAGTTTCAGACCTCCATGGCATGGGTGAGGCTGAGATCTTTCCAATGACATCAGATTTGTAATATTTTGAGCCTTGAGTCGAAAGATATGCCCCTTGAAGTTTGTATCGGGTCTGTATAAGAGGGTGGGAAAACATCTTGAAAAATGGGTCCCCTTTTGATTTATGGGACACGACACTTGGTATTGGCGCTTACACCTTTATACTTAGCCAAAACCTTTTCTCTCCACCATTGTGTAAGAGGTAAGAGGTAAGAAGGTAGGAACATTATATTTATCTACCTATATTATTGATTCCTTTTCTACATTATCTACTTTAGATTCGAGATGCATGCATGTGGTATAACCGATTGGGCCATATGAGTCAAAAAGGAATGTAGATCTTAAAGGCTAAGGGTAAGTTATCGATTTGAAAGATTTAGATCTTGATTTCGTGAGCATTGTATCTTTGGAAAGCAAAAGAGAGTGAGATTTCTCAAAGTTGGGGCAACTAAGAAGGAGTAGAAATTGGAGCTTGTACACTCGGATGTGTGGGGACCGGCTCGGGGAGCTTTTCATGGAGGATCCATGTATTATGTTACTTTCATTAATAATGCTACAAGATAGGTATGGGTTTATTGTATTAAACGTAAATATGATGTTTTTGAGACTTTTAAAAGATGGAAAGCCCTTGTTGATAATGAATCAAATTCTAAGTTAAAGTGCCTTAGATCGATAATGGTGGTGAATCTTTGTAAGCAAGACTTTCAATGATTATTGTTCGAGTGAATGAAATACGTAGAGAAAGAATGGTTCCAAGAACACCACAGAGAATGGTGTTATAGAAAGAATAAACAAGACAATCATGAAACGTCTTTAGAAGTATGATGATACATTTTGGATTGCCCTTATAGTTTTGGGTAGAAAATTGATACAACAATTTATTTAAGTAACCTGTGTGGTCCTTCAAGTTCACTAGATGGAGGAGTACCAGAGGAAGCTTAGGCTGGAAAAGAGGTAGATCTTTCTTTTCTTAAAGTTTTTGGTTTAAAAGGTTTTGTGCATGTTGATAAGGAAAATAGGAAAAAGTTGGATGCAAAATCCAAGAGATGCACTTTCATTGGTTATGGATCGGTGATCCTGGTTTCCATTTTTGGGATTTAGAGAATTATAAAATTATTAGGAGTCGTGATGTTGAATGAAATGAAAAGATAATGTACATGGATAAAATTTTGGTACCGGTTGAGAAGTTTGTGAATGAAAATGAAATCTCGGATTAAAAAAGAATTACCCGAGGGTTACACGATGCGGTGTTGATTGACCCTGACCGACAGCGGTCAAGACGAACGAACCATAGTATCGATTACGAGAATATCCAAACCGCCTCGGTTAGCAAAACCGGTGTCGGTTAGAGGTGTAGCGGCGATCACTTGTCGATTTGGATAGGAATTTCAGGAGGTCAGATCGAGCCTTCGGTACCCCAAACTCTGTGAAAAGGTCACAAAGGGTAAGTAAACCTCTAGAAAGATTTACACCTTCTCTATTTTATTTATTATTGAATGATAATGGTGAACCAGAGAGCTTTGAAGAAGTAATGTAGGATAAGACCCATGTCTAGTGGGAGCATGACATGGATGAGGAGATGGACTCCTTAGAACAGAACCAAACTTGGGATTTGGTTAAGTTCTTTGAGAGTAAGAGAACATTGCGAGAACAAATGGGTTTACAGGATCAAGGAAGAAGAGGGTGGACAAAAGAGATACAAGGCAAGGCTTGTAGTAAAGGGATTTACACATAAAAGCAGGTATTGACTTTGGTGAAATATTTTCTCCTATTGTGAAGATGACTTCTATTCATACTATTTTGAGTTTAGTTGCAGTAGAGGATTTGCATTTAGAGCAACTAGATATGAAGATGACTTTCCTTCATGGTGATTTAGTGAAGAGATTTATATGCGGTAGAAATGGCTTGGGTATGAAGTCAAGGGTAAGGAGAAATTAGTGTGCAGGTTGAAAAAGAGTCTATATGGGCTCAAACAAGCTCCAAGGCAATGATACACGAGGTTTGATATTTTTATGCAAGAGCGTGGTTATTTGAGATGTGAATCTAACCATTGTGTTTATTTCAAGAAACTTGAAAATGAGAGTTATATTATTTTGTTACTATATGTGGATGATATGCTTATTGCGGGATCTAGTATGCGGGACATTGGTGAGTTCAAGAGAAATCTAGCTCACACATTTGCTATGAAGGATTTAGGAGTTGCAAAAAGAATCCTTGGCATGCAAATACAAAGAGATAGGAAAAATAAGAAATTGTATTTGTCTCAGGAGGATTATATCTACAAGGTGTTAGAAAGGTTCAATATACAAAATGTAAAACTTGTTAGCACACCTATGGTTGGACACTTCAAATTGAGTAAATATCAGTGTCCATCATCACATGAGGAGGTCAATTACATGACACAAGTGTCACATGCTTTAGCAATTGGGAGTCTCATGTATGCTTTATGGTTTTACTGCAGAGACCAGGATATTACATTGGGAAATGAGAGTTGTGAGTAGATATATGACCAATCCAGGTAAAGAGCATTGGAAAGTAGTTCAATGGATACTCAAGTATTTGAAAGGGACATCTAACATGTAGTTATGCTATGGAGGTTTGGATATTTCTTTATGTGGCTATGTTGATTCGGATATGGTTGGAGATATGGATGGTATGAGAAACACTACTGGATATATTTTCATAGTAGGTGGGACGATAGTTAGCTGGATTTCAAGATTGCAGAAGGTTGTGGCTTTGTCTACTACAAAGGCAGAGTATGTTGCAGCTACAAAGGCTAGCAAAGAGATGATATGGATGAGTAGGTTCTTGGAAGAGTTGGGAAAGAAGCAAGGTGATTGTAAACTGTTTAGTGACAATCAGAGTGTAATTCATTTGGAAAAGAACTCAGTGTTTCATTCGAGAATGAAACACATTCAGTTGAGGTATCACTTCATACGACATGTATTGGAGGATGGACAATTGAATTTGGAAAAGATTCATACGAGAAAGAACCCTGTAGATATGCTAATGAAGCCATTAGCAAAGGAGAAGTTGGAGCTACACTCCACTTCTATTGGTCTTTGAGTTTGAGACTTGAAGAGGAAGAAACAAAGCTAAGGAAGGATCCAAGAATGATGTTGTACATGTATGGTGTAGTAATTAATATCCAAGTGGGAGATTGTTGAGTTGTTGAGCTTAATTACTTGGTTTAGCATGAAAACTTGTTGGAAAATACAAGAACTATGATCGGTTAGGGTAACCAGCATCGGTCACCAGACCGACATCATCGTCGAGGAAGTAACCGACATCGGTTAGGGCTAACTTGGCATCGGTTTGTGTAGGGTGTTTTAATTAACTCTTGGGAATTACATCTATTTTTAGCATTAAAGTATATCTATTGATTGTAATTGTATGGCTAAGTGCCCTAAGTCTATAAATGACTATATAAGCATAAAGCTAGGGTTTAGAAGTAAAAATGATTATGTAAAAAGGTTGGTGAGAGAGAATTCTTGGTGATGAAGCAAAAGCTTGAAGAAAGAAAGTATTGTACATCTGAGAGGTGTGGAAGATTGTAAATCTTCATTGTATATCTTGTCAAAGCTTTGGATAATATATTGGCTTGTTTCTTGGTGGACGTAGCCCACATTGGGTGAACCACATTAAATCTGGTGTTGATTTATATCTCTTGTTTTGTATATTTCTTCTGGTAGAATATCCACTTTTATTTGCATGTATGCTTAGATATGATATATTATCTGTACAACCGGTGTGCTAACCCCAACAACCTGAGGCCATAGAAAGATAAAACAATCAAATGTCGACAAGAGTGCAAGATGTATAAAGCCAATACAAGTGCGAAGACAAAACAATAAGCTAAATGGAGTTATCAACTACTAGTTTTCTTGCTTAGGAATCATGCAAATGCTAACAGACTTTTAGGACCTAAAAATGTACCCAAGTGCATAGGTTTTGTGTTTACAAAGGTTAAGAATCTTCTTGAGAAGTTTTTAATTTAATAGGTTTATTTTCAATAAGTTATTGAATGACATGTTTTATCTTGAAGCATCAATTAGTAGAATGTTCAATACATCGATGGTAATCAAAATAGGAATTAGAATAAAAAGACTTTAGGATGAGGTTTGCACATATCCAGCTCCATAAGTGGAGGAAGATATATAAGGTTACATTCAAGCAAATGTTGAAGTATAATATGTAATGGAGAGAGCAATCACATGACTTTCTATCAACGAGGATCTTGTAATTGAATTTTAGTAGTTAGTTGAGATATAACATTGACTATCACATTGGTGTTTTGCTTTCCATCATTATATTTTGTTGGAGTGAAACATAATAGTGGATATAGTTGGTGCATTAGGTGCATGCTTAAGTTTATTCAATGTCAAGAGTTAAATTTCTCTTTCGTTAAGTGTAGGACATAACTCATTGAAAGATTGAAACTTATCAAACATGATATACTTCAGTAAAGGTGCTAATATAATTTATGTGAATAGATCTTGAAGCTCATTATATGTGAGTGAATTGTTCATCTTAAAGCAAGAATAGTCTTGTAGCATAACACATATTCACTTATTGGCTCATAAGATTCTTGACGAAGTGTTTCTATTTCACCATTAGATAATTTTTCATTGATATGGATTCGGACATGTGCAAGAAATCGATCGGCTAAAGGATTAAATTCCTATATGAATTACATAAAGAGATAATAGAACCATGAGAAGAAATGTGACGATAGACATTAATTGCCCCGCTAAATTGTCGAGGAGAAATTCATCCTCCTCAAATATAGTCCCTGATTTTTTTGACAATTAAATACTTATTTACAAAATAGGGAAAAAAATAAAAATAATTTTCAATAGAAATTTAATAGTTAAGAGTAGAAAATTATTACATCATTAACATTGAATTTTACCAATTTTAGAATTCCAAAATAATTCATCAAGAAAAAACAAAAAAGAAAGTTAAAACCACATTTCATATCATACCATCACATCCATATATATAACACTCGATCCGAACAATTTCAATCAACCAAATAAAATAATACACTTCATACAATATCTGCAGTCATGGCAAGCCTGAACTCAATGTACAGAGCTACATTTGGCTTTACAAATTTGCCTGCAAAATCCAGATCATTAAGGCCACAGTTGCGGTGTTACAGTGCCCGCAACAATTTGGAACCTACACATGTCCTTCAGCTGGCGGCCAAGGCTCGAATCTCATTAACACCAAAAGAGGTACACATTTCTATCACTGTTTTAACTCCTGCTTCCTCAAGCTGTGTATATTATATTGGAGCAACTTTTGTTTCGTAAGTCTATGGTCCAGGGAAAATGTCGAATGCTTGACACATCAGAGTATCGAATGATTAAATACAATCTAAGACGTGTAATTTAAATAGTTACCATGTTTTCAAAAACTTTTAGCAGAACGGGAGATTTTGGTTTCCTTTGAGACCATCTAATTAAATTTTGATGGAGAGGTTAGAGGATTACAAACAAAAATTGGCTCTGCAACTCTGGCGAAAAACTGGAGTCGGCTTTTCTAGGGTTTTACAATTTGCACCGCCATACCGCGGCCTTTTCGGGCTCTGCGGGAATTTATTGCTATAGTTTCTCCTAGGGTTTCTCGCCCGCTGGGCGTCCCCTATATAATGTCCTTGCCATCTTCCATCCCGAAATGTCAATGGTTAGAGCAGTTTTGTCTCATTGGGTATTTCATGGGCTGCATCCCCTCTGAAAGCATGCTCAAATCTTGGGTGAACACCGTCTGGACCCCTCATGGAGTCAGACTGGAAAGTGTTCAAAACATGACCAAGGGTTTCTTTCTCTTTCGCTTTTCCGACCCTGCTAATGCACCCAATATTCTGGCTAAGCAAGCCACTTGGTATGTTTGCAACTCGTTGCTTGTATTAACCCCATGGCACAAGGACTTCGTGGTATCTGAATATACCGCCCTTAAAGTGCCTGTCTGGGTTGAATTTCTGGCCTTCCTTTGTCGTGTGTGCCTTTTTTGTCACAAATTGCCGCTTCTCTTGGCTGAGTTGTTTGCCTCGAAGCCAAAAGGTTTTACCATGCTCGCCCGCAGAAGTGAGTTTGTGTTGAGATTGATCTCTCTCAAGACCTTAAGGAATTTGTGGATATCCAGATGGGGGACAAACACTACTCTCAAGTGGGTCATGTATATCAATCTTCCTAACACATGCTTTATGTTGCTAGGCTTCGATCACAAGATCAAAGACTGTCCTCTCTATGTGCCCCGAAACCGCCTGTGGCCAAAGCAGCTCTGAACCAGTCAAACCCCGCAGGAGGAAGGTTGGAAAGTTTCGGAGGCCGGCGCAATAAGAGAAAAGCCCAACAATCCAAGGCCTTTGGCTCTAATGGCCACCGGGAATCAATTGTTAAGGAACAACCGCATAACGTGCATGTTAAAGAGCCAACGACTGCTGCTAAAGAACCAACTACCGCTGCCAACTCAGCTACCCCATTGCCAAAGTACTCAGCACACCCCTCGCGGTGTCGGTTCTCATGGACCAGTCAAACTCGTTTATAATGTTCCCATCCCACAATCGGTGTGTTACTCTGCCAAACAACTCACAAGGGCCTTCCAAAAGGCCCCGAAGCCCTTCTCGCATCTCTCGGGACCATAGCCTCGGCTCGCAGCGTTGATTCCACCGAAGCGGAGTACAACATTGAGTACGCCAATTAGAAAAAAAGTTGATTTGCAAGATTTTTTACAGCACAACATTGCTCGTTTCTGCAAAATCAATATGATGCCCTTGATGGCTTGGAGGATGGGGATATGGCTCTTGACCATCGTTTCCCATGAATTGTCTATCTTGGAATGTTCGGGGTCTTACAGACTCTTGTCGTAAATATGTTGTGCGTGAAACTCGACAACAATGTGCAAATTTGGATGTTTTGTTTTTGCGTACAGAAGTAAAAATTACAGGTTTTTAGTTACAGATGGTTTGCAAATCCATCTGGCTTGACAACTTGGCTTTCTGTAGCAATCATGAAGCAGGGCGTGGGGGTTTAATTTCACTTTTTGCTCCCAAATGGCGGCCTTTACTTATTGACCACGACATCAACCCCACCAACCGTGCCATATGGGTCCTCTTTAATGTGGACGGCCACCCTTTTGGCCTCATTAATATTTATGCCTCGAACGATGTGGCGAAAGGGCCGATCTGTGGCGGTGGATCGCAACTCCATTCCCGATGCTTATTGGGTAATAAGTGGAGATTTTAATATGGTTGAGTCACCTAATGATAAATGTGGCCACTTGCTATGAGGTGGACACTTGGTGAAAGGGAAGCGTGGTATTTCATGCGTAATAAATTTGGATTTTTGATCCTAACGCATCTCGCTTTCCCACCTCTGAAGCTTGGTATACGTGGACCAATCTACGTGGAGGGACAGATCACGTTCTTAAACGGCTTGACAGGGCCATGTTGTCAGCTCAAGATTATTTTGAGTTTGATAGCATTTATTCTATGTCCAGTGGAGGTCATGCCTGACTTTGTCCTTTCGGATCATTCTCCAATACGATTTTGTATCAATTGGCATGATGCGCGCCCCTTTTGTCATAAAGGCCAATTCTTTCTTAATATTGCCTTGATGCATCATGGCCCCACCATCAATCATATCAAGCGTGTTTGGAATTTAATTCCACGACCCAGTCATTGCCAGTGATTTCATCCACCTATGCAAGCCAATTGGATTCAGTGGTGGGAGGACGATGCGTTGACTCGGACAACAAGATTTCTTAGAATCTACGACCGACAACTGGCAATAATTTGGTGCCGCTCATACTCGCTAATACCTGGCTCTCAGGCTAGGTGGTGGTGGCGCTTCAAGGTGATCCCTTCTTTGAAACTCATGCAACTTCAAGTTGCAACGCTTGGCACCAAATCCAAATTGTGGATAATTACAATGCAGGGGTGCACAGATCCGGGCTCGGATGCACTTGGCTCAAAATTGGAGATCGGGTTTGAAAGAATTCTTTCTTTCTCTCAGAGCCAGAAAACCTTCCCAACAAATCCGGGCTATCATGGATGGCGGAGCTCATTCACGACCCACAACTTATGTTGCAAGCCTTTGTGTGCCACTACAAGCTCGTGTTTCAAGCTCAACAACCCTCTGCAGCTCGCCAAGCTGCTCTTGATCAATGTTTGGGTGTTGTGCCACACAAATTATCAGAGGCTCAAAAGGTGATCTGTGAGAGAATGCTCACCATTGAAGACCTCCATGAAGCCACCATGCAAATGGCCAATGATAAAGCGTCGGGTTGCGATGGGTTCCCTTGTGAATTCTATAAAACCCTTTGGGATTCGGTCGGTCAAGACTTGTTTCAGGTTTATCTTGAAGGTTTCCAGAAACATTCCTTAGGGCCACACATTAATAAGGGAAACATCAAATTCATCCCTAAACAAGGAGACCCAGAGAAAATTACTGTTGGCGTCGATTACGCTGTTGAACGTCTCCTATAAAATCATTGCCAAAGCGTTAGCTCTGGTTACGCAATCTTCTGCCAGTTGTTGTTCAACTAGAACAAACATGATTTATACAGGGACGATACATCTGGATAACATCATTGCGGTGTGGGAAGGCATGGAATGGGCTCGCAGGTCTAATCAGGCCGCCATGTTTATCAAAATTGATTTTGAGAAGGCTTATGATCGGATTGAATGGCCATTCATACTCGCCATGCTCCAAGCCCTTGGCTTTGGTCCCATTTTTATTCAATCTGTCAATATGCTTTTTGCGGATGCTTCTGCTCAGATCTCTATCAATGGCCTCAACTCGGAACCTTTTGGGATTTTTTGTTCTATTTGGCAAGGCTGCCCTCTTGCCCCCTACCTTTGTATGTGCTCATGGCCGAAGGTTTTGGCTATCTGTTAGCTCATGCCAAAGCACAGGTCTTGTTCGCGGAATCTCGCTTCCTGCTGAGCCCACTTCTCAACTTCTTAATGGGCATTTTGTGGATGATTCCTTTCTTATGCTCATTGAAGATGAAACCAACATTTGCAATGTTATGCAATGTTTGGATATTTTTTGCTTAGCTTGGCTCATCCATTCAATGGTGAAAAACCTAGTGTTATCGGCAATCTTTCCTTCCCTTTGATTGGCTTGCCACTTTTGAATGGAAAATCTTGACACATGGTGAGATTTTTAAATTCTTAGGTATTCCTTTTGCTTTTCAAGCCTCCCGACCGAGCTATGGCAATATGTCATTCAACGGGTGGCAAAAAAGTTGGAATATTGGATCACCAGACCTTTATCTTTGGCTGGAAAATTCCAAATTTGTTCCAAAGTTCTTACAGCCACACATGTTTACTACTCGTTCGTGTTGGGTTCCTTCCAAAGCTTCCATCCAGAAGTTGGAAAAATTGCTCAAAGCTTTCTTGTGGGCTAATGCTTCTATGGAAAAGGTTTTCATCGGGTAGCTTGGGACATTTGTTGCTTGCCTCGAAATTTTTGGGGGTCTCGGCCTTATTCACATTCAACGCCAAGGGCAAGCTCTTTGCGCTAAATGGATTATCAGAAGCATTATTGGCCAAGAAGCTTGGAAAGTTCTTATATGACATGATATTGTTGAAGGTTCCCCTTATGGCCGCCTGCGTGGAAAGGATTGGGGTTTGTCAATTTGCTCATTACCCCAGCTCCTGTCAAAATTGTTGGCACCTTTGTGCTTAAGAGCATTTGGAAAGCTTGGGAATGTATTAAGCCCTGGCTTTTGTGGAAGGGGATGGCTTTCAAAATGGGCTTTCTGTCAACCAACAATCTCTCTGGTGGTCACCGATTTTTCAATCTCAAGATAAGTGTTTAGCAGAGGTCCGGGAATCTCCACGCTCAAATTCTTCAAACGTGGAATTCGCACCATCGAGGACTTCTTTTGCAAAACTACTCAATCTGGTTCTCTTGGCCGGATTTCAAAACTATATTTCGCTTTCCAACTAGGACCAGGATACTTTTACTACTATTGTGATCAATTTGGTTCTTGACCACATGTTGCATAAGATTGTTGTGCATTCCTCTCGCCCATGGTGGTGGATGGATGGAAGTGGTATGTAGATACCCCATTATGTAATTACAAAGCCAACAAAGGCTATCGTTGGCTCTCGCCTCATTTACCCATGGTGGATAAACTTAATACACGTTGGGGAATTCATTCCACACTATCTACCTAGAGTAGGTGATTTGAAACTATTTGGACTCTATGTGTGGAGCCCAAGATTGCTCATTTCCTTTGGTGTATTCTTCACCAAGGCCTTCCTATCGGGGCTCGTCTTGTTCAAATTGGGATCCCAGCTCCCAAATGTCCTTTTGTGGTCATCTGGAAACAATCTTGCATGTTTTTGGTTTTGTCCCAAAGCTCAAAATGCTGGAACTGGATACATTCATTTTTCTTTCCTTTACGACCTCATTGCTTCACTTGGCAACATATCCTTTTGGGAGATAATCCCAAGCTTCTGCCTATGTTCACCCAAATTTGGCATGTTTTCAGAGGGGAGATTCTGTTTTGGATATGGAAAGAAAGAAATTCTTTTTTCTTTGCTAATTCTGCAGTTGATCAATATTTCTCCATTTATAATAAATCTATGGTGATCTCAATGTGCTTCTGCAGAATACAAATTCAGGCCAACAAGGTTGCGTTGGAGGTGGACCACCTCCAGACCCTTTGCCCCCTTGGGGGAAGCCCCATGTAATGTTGCTCGAGTGCCTCCGTCTCCTACTAGGCGCCCTCGCCTTCTTCCTCGTGGTGGTCGGCGTGATCGGTCTCAACATCGTGCTTTCGGTCGTGCTCAGCCGCTCTCCCTCGGGCCCATTGCATCATCAACACATGATTACTACTCACCAGCTCACCGCCGTGGCGGGGCTCGCCGCCTTCTTCATCTTCTCGGCTCAAGTAGGGCTGGGGCTCGCCACCTCATCAGCATGGGTGGGGCTCTCTCTCTCCTCTTGCACATCATGATTTTGCACATCATGATGTTTGGCACCCGCCGCGCCAACCACCCCATCTAGGACAAATTCCCCGCCTCAACCTCGCCATTCCTACTCGGGGAAGCGGACCCGGAGGAAGAAGTTGTTGTTGGTTGGGAACTTCCAGATGTTGGCAAGGACTTACCTAGTTCGGGGTGGCCGGATGATCATGATCCGCCCGCCTCGGGCATGTTTTTGTTGCTTGCTTGATTGTTTTTTTTTTTCTTTTAGGCTATGCCTATATTTTGTACTCTCCTAGGCTCGGCCTAGTTTGACTCTTGTTGCTCTAGGCTCTAAAGCCTCCTTGGCTCTTTCTTTGTTTGTGGTTTTGGGGCGTGCTCTCATAATAGTTGGCTAGTTTTTGTTGAAAGTTATCTTGTATCGTATTGAATTAATATAATATATACCATGTATTTTTTTAGTGGCATTAGCAGAGAAGTATAGGAGAGTATTTACTGAATTTAATCTCATAAAACAATTCTTTAAATAGGATGAACCAGTCCACAAATAACAGCTGGACAAAAAAATGTTTAGCCAGACATTAAACATGTTCTTAAACAAGTGGGGTGGCACCCAATGGGGTCAAGTTCTTGAGTGCCAAGGATCTTTTCTGTCATAAGGCATCCTGGCCTATTTATTTACGTTGGGCGTCACTTCTGAACCACCATTCAAGTAGACAGTTACCCTGGCACACAATCACAGGTCTTGGAATTTACTAAGATCATGGTAGCTAGACTTGGACTTAGATTGGAATCACCAAGGCCAATATGCCATTTTGAATGGGACTTTAGACTCGCCATTAAGATTGGGCAAAAGATTTGGCAAATTGAAAAATCATAAAATATAGGAAAATTCATTTTATAAATTTATTGTGTTCATTCCACAATAATTTTACTTCAAAAACATCCAGACTGCTAAGAAACCTGATTTGTTCACATAAACGTTAAAATGAGGCATCTGTTTGTGCTTTAACCTGCCAGAGGGATGCCAGCCAAAAATAGAGATTTGACTGTGTTTTAAGCTTGTTCTTAATGCTTTGACGTTGGCCAAGTCTAGTCAATTCTTGACGAATCAGTCCGTTTGGATTTGTTAGGGGACTTGGGCTAGCAACTTTACGAAGACTCGTTGAGTCTTGCTGCCATGAGATATATGTTTGCTATGCCAAACAAGAAAACAACTAGCATAACATATGATAGTGGATTTCGGTTTCAACTGCAAGGCCACCCAAGAAGCAAATAAATGGCATGGTACAGAGCATTAGATTTAAAGAACACGAGGACATATATAAAAGCACAGTATCATATCTGTCTATTAGTTCTTACAGTACCACTGCAATTTAGATTTTCTAGGTTGACATGGTTCTGAGGTGTGATAACTTGCCTTTGGATCTGATTGAGTCCTTTTGGGGATTTCTTGGAGCAACAGGAGATGGAACCTTGTACAAGTTGTTTGTGCAGAACAAGTAAAGAAAATTGATTTGCTCATTAATGAAACCACAGCATCTGAAAATGATAATTTTGAACTAACGAAAATGCATGCAATTTCATTTCGGTTGAACTCATTACCCTGCATAGGCCGTAAACCATAAATCATCGATACTTTTTATTGTTTGTTTTCAAAGCTGCATGCTGAGAGTGGGTTATCCGCCAGGCACTGCTTTAAGATGAGTGCACTTAGCTTTAGAGTTTCATCTTGACACGTCTTGAACCTATTCTCCCAAATACCTACATATGAATGAACATAATACGTACGTGGAATTAAAGGTTTGAGATTATTTTCGCAGTTCATAATGTAAATGGAGTTTTTTGGATAATACTGTGTATAGATTTAATTTTTCCAACATTTCGAGTCCCTTATGCTGGACTCATCATCAGGGAGATGAAGCATAAGCTTGAGAAGGTTTAGAATATTAATTCAAACATTAATATGACAAGATAAGGTAAAAATTGGGGCTGTGGGGTTAGAAAGGGTCAGCCAAACAAGGTAAAGAGGGAAAGGAATATTATAGTGGCTACCACTTTAGGCTATAGTTATTCTCAAGTCTTGTGAACTCCTGTGAAGTGTGAAGTAGTCACAAATTCCAAGCTCTAATAGAACAAAGTTTCCACATCCGATAATGTCTTCTCATATATTAGTATGGCATTGTAGACAGTGCACCATTCACCTTGAAGAACATTGTATGCTCAGGACTTTGATAGTGCCTAGTAGCCTACCATATGTCATGTACGAATATCACTTCCCAGGAGTTAACGCATCCTGGTAATGTTCCAAAATGAGCATGGTATTTTCTGGTTGTAATCATGGAGTATCTTTTACAAGTCTTCAAAGCTAATTATTGTAAATGCAACAAGGGATATTTCAGTTTGTTATCCATGCAAAGTGTGCAACTGGACAATCTTAAAATGTATGTAATTTTCTGTGCTGTTTTTTATGTGGGATTCATGATTTCTCATATTAGAGGGCACAGTGAGGCGGCAGGCCTACAAAATTGTTTGCTTTAAAAGCTGCACTACCTATAGAATACTACTGCAGAATTATAAGTAGATACCAGAACATAGCACAGCAGAACATGCAAAAATAACAGCTTTATTGGATAAGGCAGTGTCCAGTACAATTGCTTCATATGGGGAGGACCTATCACATTAGCCCCCTTACCCCAACGCTCATCTTGCTATTCATGCTGATAGGCATTCTACAATGGTAGCAAGAGGTGGGATCTAATGGTGTGACCGTGATATTTATAATTTGTACATTAAATTTGACATCCTTTGAACGTTGCCTAATTTTTTTAGTTTCTTTGAGCAATGAGAAGTTATTAAAAAAATAGTAATATGTTTACCATATGGTAGAGTTTGGGGCCCCTTTTTTGTGAAAATTTATTTTTCACCAACAATAAATATGAAGAGAATGTAATGAATATATTAATCAATGTGGTATGAGTGCAATCCAAGATAAGGGCCTTGAGATTGATATCTATCGGCATTTTTCAAATAGATGTAGTTAAGATATTTGTACTAGTTATAAGACAAAAGAATTATTATACAACTACCAATTCAACCGATCATAACTTAAGAGTTAAGACTCATTAATACACTACGTAAGCCCGACAAGAGAATAATTATCAACATAACTAATTTGGCTACCAAACGTTTATTATATTAAATGCTAATAACAGTGACAAGATGAACATGACAATTGACATTATCCTCCCTTTAAAATAAGACGGAGCCCCTTCTGACATTATCCAAATACAAAATGATAAAGAAATATTGAAGAGGGAAAGCAGACGACATTCCTGGAAGTGTTGCGGTTGTTGCTGCTGAAAACTTCCAGACACCCTTCCTTGCTAAAAATACCCATTGTAAATTCTGATTTGAATAACCAAGTTCTGCAGTATGATTTTGTCTGCAGAAAACTTCTGACTCAAATTTTGATGGAAAACCAAGACTCCAATAGCTATTTTGTTTCCTTGGAAGCTGAAACTTATTAAAAAATAATGTATTTTAGATGTCCATACGGACACTTTAGCGGTTTGTACAATCACTGTACCAGTGCATGTAGCTGCAACATACGGTCACTGTAGGAGTCCGTAGTAGTCGTATGATCACTATGATAATTTATTTGACGATGAAAAATCATATAATAGAGGGAACAGAAGATTTTTTTGTGGTTATGTTTCCTCTGCCTGGGATTTTCTGTGCTTTTGAGAGGAGTGATTTCTTTAAGTGCGACTCTTTGTTGTACCCTGGGTCAATTCTGAATGTGAACGTTCTGGGTGTGTGATGGTTTCTCCTACATACAGGGTGTCTGGTGTTTTCATTCTCAATTGCTCCTCGATTCTGTTTTTGCCCCTAAGGTGTCTACTCCTAACCGACATGGGACTGTCTTTCGTCTGCATTATTTGTGTTTAATTCCTAAGCTATCTCCTTGAATTGTTCCCACTGATCATGGCATAGCCCCTATCCTTTGAAAAAGAGGAAAACATCTTTCTGACTATTCCTCGAATCCATTAGTTCAATTCAAACAATGGCATTCTTCCATGTAATTTATAGTTTTTTTGTGTTGTGATAAGAAAAAAGGAAGGGTTGTTGTTGTCCAGGACAGAGTCCCTTGTATGGGGTTTTCATGATTCCCACGCTGCCCCTTCTCAGTGGGGTCTAAATGACTTTCTCTCTGATGATAATTTCCCTTTTTTGTTCCTGGTAATTGCCTAAGGTTCTATGGAAGACAGCATGAGGAGGGTTGATAAAGGCAAGAGGAAGGCCAGCGCTTCACCTCACAAATTCAGTAAAAGCCTTTGCTTATACAAGCAACAGAAAAAAACGTCCAAATTGATGGGCAATGGTTGCTTGGGAAAGGGGAAAAAGGCACAAGTGCAGAGAATTTGGAAGGAATTTATAATCATATGACGGCTGGAAAACTATGCTCGTGTGGGTCTGGAAGTGGATGGTTAAGGCATTGTCAATATGCAGTGATTTCCAGTTTGATTTTTGTGCGTCCAAACAATTAACTCAGATTTAAACTTCTTTTGTGCTTCTGTCTTGTATTTATTGAACTATGCAGTATGAGATAGATGGCATGATATTTCATGGGATTTTGTAATAAAACAGAGAAAAAAAGATAATGAGAGCGTCGAGACCGAGAGTCAGTGGATGGACTGTGATTGCATTTAGAACTGTGGTTTATTGAGAATCGAGAGGGATTGAATGTCTTTATTGTTAGCTAGAAGAGGCCTGTAGCAAGGCCATGATTGCATGCCGATCAAATTGAGGGGGTTGAGTTCTGGTCTGGTAAAGGTTAGACAATTTAGATAATGGTTATTCCCGTTCTCTTTAAATTTTTTCGTACCTTTGATAAGATCATGTGGTTGGCTGTGAGGCTGTATCTGACTGTTGAATATTGCTTTCATTCGAGACAAGAAGTTGTAGCTTCATATGCAGATGACTTTTGGTAGATTCTAGTTGAAGTGCTATTTGCAGAGAATGACTGTTGGTGGATTATGGTTGAAGTGCTATCTTTATAGTTACATCTTTCATACTCTTTGGGGCCTCAACATGATGTCTTATCTGTCGTTGGCTGATATTGCCACTCTATTTTTGCGTTTCTAGGGTTCATAACCCTGTAGGTATCTTTACCAAAAATAAGTTAGTACGGTCAATTGTTTATTTGCATGAAAGAACTAAATTTTATTTTAAACTGTGCTCTGTGTAAAGAAAGGTATTTCATGTCGTATGAAACTCTTTTGATTTTATGAAACACTTTTGATTTGGTATATTTTTAATAGCATTGTCACCAGTACATCTGTGCAGTATGAGATAGATGGCATGATATTTCATCCAATTTTGTAATAAACAGAGAAAAATAGAGAGAATGATCGCTGAGAGTCAGTGGACAGTCTGTGTTTGCATTAAGAACTATATTTTATTGAGAATCGAGATGGAACAGATGTCTTCATTGTGCTAGAAGAGGCCTGTAGTGAGGCCGTGACTGCATGCTGATCAAATTGAAGGGTTGAGTTCAGGTCTGGTGAACGTTAGACAATCTGGATGATGGTTATCCCTGTTCTCTTTAAAAATTTCAAGCCTCCTGAATGCTGTATTCTTATGAGCCGTTGATAAGATCACGGGACTGGCTGCGAGGACGTATCTGACTTTTGAATATTGCTTTCATCCGAGACAAGAAGTTGTATGTGGATGTGTAGAGAAGGATCATTGGTGGATCATAATTGAAGTGCTATCTTTATATCTTTCATGTTCTTTGGGGCCCCAACATGATCTCTTATCTGTTGTTGGCTGATATTGCCACTCTTTTATTTGCATCTAGGGTTCTTAAACCTATAGGTATCTTTACCAAAAATAAGTTAGTACGGTCAAGTGATTATTTGCATGAAAGAAGTAAATTTTATGCGAAACTGTGCCTTGTATAAAGAAAGGTAGTTCATGTTGTATGAAACACTTGATTTGGTATATAATTATATTCGTAATATCATTTTGAACGGTAATTCTGTCACATTTTACAGGTTGAAGAATTTGGTCCCAAGATTGGACAGGTTATTGACTGGTATTACGAAAAAACAGTACTTTCTTCTATCTCCCTCCTTTCCTTTGGGTGTTCTATATCATGTAGTGTCACTTGTTACCAATTCCGAAACCTTTTACCTTGAGATGTTGTCTTTGATAAAAATTTACATTCCAATTCACAGTCCATGATTGATAAGTCCATGCAAAAATTGCTATTGTATGGATATCTGCACATAAATATAGAATGCTGGACAAGGCCAGATGACAGTTCTACTAGAGATCAAAATGCCAACTTGTGAAATCCGCTCCTATCTTGGAAGGTCAACTTGTCTGTACCATGTAGATCACCTGTATTAATTCACAGCTATTCATAAACTGCCCATAAATACCTGTCCCTTAAATACAGATGTTAATCATTCTTTTCATGGTTTTATTTTGTTTATTGCTGTATATGTATTAGTAAAGCATGGGAAATGGGATTTTAGGGCATTGAAGTGAACTGAGCAATGATCTGTCAACTACTTATTGAAAAAGAGTAGGTCATCTGAAATGTTTATTATAAGAGATCACTACATAAGGATAAATTTGTAGTTCAACGAATAGCTGGATTGCATTTGTCAGCAAGACATGTACATTGTAAACCCATCATTTATTAGTGGTGGTTGAGCAAGTTTCCGTTGAATATAGTTGTTTCAGTGAGAACTCAATGTGTGATTTGAATATCTAGAAAGTGTGTGAAGCATACAATCTAGAAATGCGCATTATGTAAGCAGTTGAACACACCATAGCCAATGGCATGTATAAATTAACATCACAGCATATGAATCTGTTGGTGCTTTAGATCTACAAGATTTGGGGATTGATTACTACATGATGATATATACATATTGCAGCCTATTGACAATCTCACATGTATGATGCAATATCAAATATTATGCATTACTGTAAAGAGATTTCAGACAAGGTAAATGAAATACCGTTTTTAGGAAAACACTAGTTTTAAAGGAAACTTTTGACCTACCCAAGAAAGTAAAGAACTGCTTAATAAACTGCTAAATAACTAACCATTTATCTAATGCATGATGCCTCCATGTAATTTTTCTCATCATTGTCTTTCTCCATTGCCTTTTGAGTCAACTCATAAGCATTTTGTCATGTAACTGATACCTCTGATCTATGTCACAAGGTTCGGCGATTTTTTCGCTTCAAGTTTGAAATTCGTCGAACTTCTGCCGGGAACAAAAAATCGTTGAAATTCGTCTTGAAAATCGCACAGAAAAATGGTGAGCTAAAACAGTCCGTCGTCGTCCGTGTGGGGCTCTGTGGGAGGGCTGTTGGAGGGTTGTCGCCATGTTGGAGAGAGGAGTTGACTTGAGTTGTGAGGGTAAAAAATACACGGGTTTTATTTTTTGTTTTATATTTTTTTCCATATACGGTTTTATTTTTAAATTTTTATGTTATGCTTTTAATTGCTTAAGTTAGTTTTTTTAATTAATTTTTTTCTTTTATTACAGTTTAAAACTTAGGTTAACAATTTTGTTTTTTTAATGTTTATTTTTTATATTACGTTTTCTATTCATTAGGTTTGTTTCTTTAATATTTTAAAATTAATTTTCTTATGTTAAGTTTATTAATATTTTTAATGCATTTTTAAAAATATAAATTATTACTATATTAAATATAAATTTTGATGTTTTTTATTTGTAATATTTAAAATTAAATTAAATTTTTATATTTTCTTATTTTAATTTTATATGTTTTTATGTTTTTCTATTATTCGAACTTAATGGCGATTTTTTTTCGAACTTTATCCATTGGGTGAACTTAAACTGAATTTTATCCTCGTCGAACTTGAACTCGAACTCGAACCTTGTGACTTAGCCTCTGCTCATTGTTTTCCAGGCATATCACACTTTGTATTGTCATAGATTTCAATAAAGGATCAGTTCAATCTCCGCTTGAAAGATCCTGAGATCATTGTTTAGACAGTAAAAGAGATTTCTTGGTCGTTGATAAAATCAATCTGCACATCATGTTCCGGTGTATATTCAATATAATAATATTTTGATATTTTTTATTTATTACATCCTAGGAATCTCAGTGATAAAAATTATCTATTAGATTGTGGTACCATCTTCTTCAATAGATTTACTATGAAGAAGATCAACCACACCATACTAGACTTATGTTGAAAGTAAAAGATCATTTTGCTGCTGAAAAATGGTACCAGAAAGATCAACCTTTTTATCCACGTATATCATTAAGAACAGATATGCAACATGTGGGGCAATCTAAAACATTCTCAGCATTTTGTAGAAGTATATATCCAGGTTGACTAGCATCCGAGCAATACTTCATATGCAAAGCACATTTTTAAGCAATGAATTTTAAAAACCTGCAAAGCACGCTAACATAAGAATGTAGCAGGATCAACCTTTATTATCCACGTATAGCACTAATAACAGATACCTAACATGAGAAGCAATCTAAAACATTCTCTGCCTTTGGTAGAAGCAGATGCCCTTGTTGACAAGCATATGAGCAATACTTTGCATGTAAAGTACATTTTAAAGCAATCAAGGTAACTAAAATAAAAAATCTGTGAGTGACACTAACATAAGAATATAGCATATGATATGTATACATTCAAGATGTGATATTCATTATCACATTCTCTATGATTTCATGTTCCATCAGGGTATGCAAATACTAGGATTATAAGTGGATTAATCTCAAATTGAGAATGCCAATCAATAAATGAAAGATAATATGAGTGGCAATTAGATGGGAGAAGTATATTGGGATAAAGGTTCACAAGGTAATCAATAATTATTACCAGTCATTCAAATCTTGGGCAAACAAGCTGCTGTGGGAAATCCTTGTCTTTTCATGTAGCTACATTGTCTAGAACAACTGAAATGTCCTACCATCATATTATGAACTTGCTCACACAAGATTTAGCATCAAGTAGTCAAGTCCCTTAACCTATACCACCACGTCAAATGCAATAAAGTTTCATAGGATAGATGATTCCTTAAGTTTGCATTCAAAGGCATAAGACTGTTATCCATTGATGTGTAGTGATTCCTGTAGCATTTACCAATTTCCGGTCGGCATGCTAACCTCTAAAGTTTAGAACACTTGTATTGTAGCATATTACAACCTGCACTTGCATAATCACCATTCAACTAGCACATTGCTCTAGTAGGTAGGGATTAAATCTTGGATCAGATGGTAAATGTTGAATCTGATAAACGAATGGACAATGACATTGATTAGGCATTCAATCATTGGCCTTTAAGAAGCACATTGCTGAGACAGTTATCCATTGATGCACAGTGATTCTTGGCAGCATTTACCAATTTCCTCATCAGCATGCTAGCCCATAAAGTTTATACACATGCGTTGTAATGTCTTACAACGTGCACATGCATAATAACTATTCAACTAGCTCATGTCTAAGGTAGCAGGTAGGGATTAAATCTTGGTTAAGTTCAATGTTGAAGTCTATTAAATTATGGACAATGACATTGACTAGGTATTCAATCATAGGCCTACGAGAAGCTCCACGCCTACATACTCAATTTGCAATCAAACTCCTAGCCATAATGAACAATGACATTGACTGGGCATTCAATCATAGGCCTACGAGAAGCTCCACGCCTACATAGTCAATTCACAATCAAACTCCTAGTCATGATCGGCTGCTTGCTCCTAGTTTTATATATGGGATGAATTATTTCCCATCCAATTATCCCAAGTACGTGTCGAGGTATGTGACCAATCTTCTTCAATCTAAAGCAAGGGCATCCAAATAGTTTTTGAGATAACTTATCACACAGGTCTAAACTAGCTATATATTATGTCCAATCTCAAAATATTTTTTTGACCATCTCTTATACGGACGAAGATTAATTAATTCTTGTTTGAGACTTCATAATGTTCTAGCATTCATGCACCTCTCCTTTCATTTTTCAATCATTTATAAAGTGATCCGGATACCGGGAGGTTTAGGGGACAATGTACTAGATGAGGATGTAAATGTGTTGTGTGCAAATGCGGAAGCAATAATCTTTAGTGAAGTAGGATAGAGAAAATAATAGAACTGAATCTATAATTATATTAAGTTGTGTGTTTTGTACCTCCAATACTCTCAAGGGAGATTTATGGCTGCTTATCCTCTACCTATCTGCTTTCTACAAATGTGTATATATATATTACAAAGCTGCAAAGGCATAAAGAATCATTGTGAAAGTTAAACCACTTGGTCTCTCATGTATGACTTATCACCTTCCGACAGGTTGTGTGGCTTGGTTGCAGGTGTGCGGTATGTTGTCATATGCTCCGGTATAACGTGAGCCTTGGAAGTGCCACATGGCATGGCACAACAGTGGTGCAGATTGTGCATGCAATCAAGTGAGCTATGGAGATTGTTTCATAGGAGCCGAGTTGTGTGGCTTGTCTGCAAGCTATTTACAAGGTACCCCGAATTTTATGGAAAATGTTTGAACTTCGCCGAGCTTTATCCCCTGTCGAACATTTACTCTAATTTTATCCATTATTTTAACCTGGGAAGTTTATGTCGTGAGTTTGCACTATTTTATAAATGTGTATATATACATATACCAAGTGAAAGCAGAGAATGAAAAGTTCTATTTTTCTATTCCTCGACATATTTATGATTTTTTAAAGAAAATTTAAATAATAAGAAAAATTCTTTTGTTTGAACTTAAAGATGTTTTTTTTTGGAACTTAATCCATTGGCGAACTTGAATTGAACTTGTTCCTTATAGAACATGAACTTGAACTTGAACCTTATGACTTAGTCTGCGAGGTGCTGCGTAGTGCTTGAAGGTGCAACAAGCGCTATGCAATGATGCGAGATCTTTGCGAGTCATGCGAGGATGCCACAAGTGTTGTGAGTGTTGCGAGATGCTATGAGGTACTCAAAAATTGGGCATGGGGCATTGCCCTAGAAAAAGGGTGTTGCCCTCGGCTTTGACAAGGGTTAAGCCTCGACACCTAACACAAACCCCATGCCTATTGAGGGAAGTGTGTGATATTGTCTTTTGAGTGTGTGACATGTTCCTTAATGCTACACTAGAGCCACATGATGCAAAGGGGCTACGAGATGATGCTCTAAGCGCGGATGTTGTGCGGCATGTTCACGACACTCGTAGGAGGTACATGACGTAAGGGGGCTCATGAGTGGTGCACACATGACCAAGGTACTCAAGGTAAAGAGCACATGGTTGTGTGATTGTAGGCTATTTAATCACCCTTTCTTGAGAGGCAATTGTACTGATTGTGTTAAGTCTAGGAAGTAAGTGTGGAACTTGGCTTTTAGCTGCGTCTTGGTGAACCATTGTCCTTTGGGATCACTTTGACTTTCTATGACAACTTTGTATATTGGCATAGAAAATTCTTGGGTGTATATGGTTTCAACACCCTGATCTATTTTTGCCAATTTAGGTTATGCTGCTGTAGGCGGTGAGTCTGTCGCAATCTTTTGAGTGTTTGAATGACATGTTTTGAGCGTGGAATCGCTTTAGGAATTTGGTATTTCTTATTGTTCATCGAGATGGTGATACTCTAAGAATTGGTTACGTACACATCATGGTGGCTATGCACGTATGCATGCCCAAAAATTATATGACAAGCACACCACAAACTACACTCTTTAAAAGGATGGATAACATGTGAGAAACGACATTGGTGAGTGAAAGTATACCTTTGGTGTTGTAGGGATTGATCCATCCCAAATTGTAAGGGACGTGGATGAGACATGGATGGCAGACTTAGTTGCTTGAGAGTTGCTTCGAGAGATGAAATTCTTCATGTTATCGCCATCGAATAGAAAATCCAGTGATTGGCCCTTGCATCCACATCCACGAATGGAATAGTTTAGTCAACATTCAATCACAAACAAAAATATGTGATATCACCGACCCACTCCCTTTCCTAGTTAAAATCTCAAACTTCACAATTGGCCTCGTTACATGAGCTTGAGATCACTTGGAGTGTGGTAGGTTTTTTTGACTAGGTAGGAGGATACATATCTATCATTTATGCTCTTGCCTTCTCACGCAAGCACCTAATCCTTCGCAATCGACCTATGACTTCTTTGGGTCTTGAGGAACAAAAAACAAGTTGTGAGAAGGTAGGAATCATTACTTTTCTTGCATCTCATAGATTGACATGGGATAGATTTATACCTCACTAGTTTGCCTAAGTTGAACCCACATAATTGGGTTCCTTCATTCCTTGATGTTGAAAACTTTTAGTCATGTCCTATTGATTAGAGTGTCTCATTCTTTGCTAAGGATCTTGTATTGCCATTGTGGCGCCTTTTTTTTTTTTTTTTTTTCAAGATCACTCCTTTTATCCCTTTGATGGATATTTGCGGTAGTTAACCATTTCCCTACTCCTTTGATATCCTCTTCTTTATCTTGCTACAAAATTTTACCTCCCTTAGTGCTGGCTTCAGCCAAAGGTTTGCGAGTTTAAGATGATAAGACATTGGGGAATCAATTGGGCTTTCATTTTAGTACTTCCTTTTTATCATATCTTTTGTTTTCTATTGATGCTTCTTAGATTGCATTGGATGTTCATTTTGTCTTGGCCACATTTTTTGTTTATTAGATTTATTATCTTTTTACTTTAGATGTCTTTTATATCTTATCATTTATTTAGCCACATCTTTATCTTCTTGGATTTATCTTGGATTTTATTAGATGTCATTATTGCCTACTTTTTCTAACACGTCTTTTCTTTATTACCTTTTACATTTGATGTCTTTTTACCTACTTATATTAACAAATCTTTTTCTTATTAGATTTTTCTGTCTATTTTTCATTATATGTTTTATCTTACCCACTTTTTACCATCTGCCTTCTCTTTTTTAGTCGTAAGTGTTATCACATTTTTGCAAGTAATAAAAAGAAATCATAGATCAACATGTAATAAAACATTCAACATAATACCATAAGCCATTTACATTGAGTAAAAATGTTGTCACACATACATAAACACTATCTCAAAGTACATCGAATTTACATCATATGTCCAAAATCAGGTATCTCCTTCATCTCTGCAGGGAGGAGGGGCAGCATTATGTGAAGATGCTACCTTCCTTGTGGTTGCAAGTGATCTTGCCAAGGTGTCTGCTCTAGAATGCAAACCCTGGGAGATCCCCAATGTTGTCACTAGTTGTGTCTCCAACTTGAAAAACTGAGCATTCACTGCACACTCTCTCTGCATGATTGTTTGAGCGTCGGCTAATCTCTTTGATTGCTCCACCATTAATGCTGATTATGTGTCTATCACACATTGTACTGAACCATTAGCAATTTAGCACTACGTCCTATCACTGTTGTAGGTGTATAAGGACAAGGATAGTCTTTATGCCTCTGCAATGCCTAGGTCACCTCTCATGTGTTTCAAAAAGATCCAACATATACACCTGTTGATGATGCCACTGGATTCGACATCGCTGTTGTATCTTGGTGGTCATTGATGCAGGAGCATCTTCTCTCCAATAAGGCAATTTTGAGTTTTTGTACAAATTGGTCAATTTTGGGGTTGGATTGGTCAAAGCAAGGTTTGGAGGAAGTCAATAGGGTCCCAATAATTCCACTTAAATGCTTAAGTTGGTCTAAGTCATCAAGGAATTCAAACTAGGAGGTTTCCCTCCAAAATGAAATTCAAATTCTTATAAGGGCATTATGGTGGATTTTGGCTTGAAAGAGGAGTTTTAGTCATTTGTAAAGTTTGGAATAGGTATATTAAGGTCATAAATGTCCTAGGAAGTCTAATTATGGTCATGGTGTTAGACCTAGGGTCATGAAGTCTAGTTAGGGTTAGAATTCCAAAGCATGTAAAAAGGTAATTAGATGTTTTAAAGGCTAATAAAGACTAAAAAGAGGGTGGCAACTGTCATGGAAGGCTATAAAAGCCTCATATGTAACTAAATTTAATGTTGTTGAGAAGAAGACCTCGAGTTGAGGCTTTGAAGAAAAGATTTGTGAAAGACAAATTCAGTCTTGACCAAGAACTATGTATGGTTTATATAGACTTCTTGTGATTTTCTTGATACTTCAAGGTTGAAACTGCATTGTGATGAGTTGGTTTCTATTCATCCTCGAAGAAGAAGATAAGAAAGGTCTGAGAAATGTGTCCTTTGATGATGTATATGCTCTTATACAGATAATTCTGTGTTTTGTGTGTGTATCTCTGTGTTAAGACTGTACAATTCTGAGTTGAAGGATGTGGTTCAAACATTTTGTGATGTATTTTCATGTGCATGAGGTGAGGGACCTATGAATATATTCAGAGAAGGGTTTAAAGATTCTTGGTATCATCAATAAAAGTAGATATTATGACAAGTCTTATACTAGCATGAAGCTAGGGCAAAACCTGGGACTGTAGAAAGAAATAACTCAGTGATTAGTGGGGTTCATTATGTTCTAGTCAATATTTTTGTAGATAATCCTTTTCAATGACCTCTAATTGATGGAAGAAAAACTGAAGATGATCTCTCAGAAGGAGTTGGGATATTAGTCACTGGTCAAACTTGTAAGTACTAAAACTTGGAAACCCTGCTTTTATACAGTTTTCTTAGTCTGTGCATGTTGTTTTATGGAGGTTGTTGTCTTATTCTTTGGTTAAGGGAGACTCAGACATGATCAAGAGTGTAAGAAAATTGGTTACAAGGTGAGGAAAACTTCTTCCAAAGCTATAAGTCTAAGTACTCTGGATAGACCTTAAAGGTGTCTTAAACTCAGTTTTATCCATGAAGGAATAAGAAAACAGTATCAATAAAGGATTTATGTTGTTGGAGTGGGGCTACTGGTAAGAAATATTTGAATTTCATGTTGAAACAGTCCTTGATACAAATACAAAAAATTAGGTCAAGATACTCAATATTCTGTATTTTATAAGCACTTAAAGCTCTCGGGCTACTCACAGTAACTGAACTAGGGTTTGAGAATTGATACCTTAAACCAGTGAATTTCAAGCTCAAATTTTGAGGAGAAGTCTGTGCCTAAGTTAATTAAAGGATTCTTGAAATTTTTTAATTGTCCACCGTGTAAAAACTGAGAAAATCACTGACAGTCAAGACTGAGACAAGGATCACAGTTTAAGACCTAATCTTAAGGGTCCTTTCCAAAGGAACTAGGGGATATGTAATGAGTTGAACATTGAAAGTTTTAGGGGAGTTCAAATCTTTCAAAAGGTGATCAGAAGGCTCTTATTTGAATCTTGAAATCCTCCTCATCCAAAGTTCTATGGTGATTTGTGTGGTCACAGGCCTAAATTGGTCTAGTAAGCCTAAAAGTGTAAAGGTCAAGGATTAGGGAGTTACAAAAAGAGTTGAGTCTTCAAAATTGGTGGGCACATCTAAGGTGATAAGAGGATTTCTAGAAAGTAACTAAAGTCCTATAAGTACTTCAAGGAATTCTTCTTCTCATGACTATCTTAAATATCTTGTTGAGATCAATTAAAGGCAAATTAGCATGTTTTGGCAAATAGAGATGAATTGATGGAATCTAACCTGTTTGGTGAATGGAAACATGTGAGTATAAGAATGTAATCAAGGTGCAAAGCAGTGGGGTTGTTGGAAGACAAGATCTCAACATTTGACTAGAAATGAAACATATGCACTAAAGGGCTAGTGAAAGCAAAAAGAGGTATGTGAATGCTATATCTAATTTGCATGATATTGAATCTTTAAGAATGATATCTTGGCATTGTATATAGGTTATTGGAAATGAGAAGGTGTTTAGTTGGTGCTTGCATAAAGTCAAATCTCTTTAAGAGTGATATTGAAGGTCTTAAAGCCAAAAAGACAACCTAGACCAGTCCTAGGTCAAACTATATGCAAGAAGGAAATGAATGAAGGGGTGACTACATCATCAGAGCACACCATCCAATATCTCATGACAGATAATCTCAATCGAGAGAGTGCCATGCCTTGACAACCATCTCTACAAACACTAACACGTATGACGACACATTAGATATCAAATCAAATTTTATAAACCCTATTTTCTAGTATATATCACTAATCTAGGAAAGGAAATAACTTAAAATCAACACATTGCCCATCTGGGTGTCTTGGAGGGTCCTCAATGATTGCCCCCTCCATCGGTTGCCTAACATGGTTTCATGATTTCATCTTTGTAGGCTGGTCTCCGAGCTACCACACTCAACTCCCTCGCCTCCTATGAACCACCAAAACCGAGGGTCCTCTTCTTGCCTTTTACATTGTTCTCTTGGATGTCGACCAAAATGTCCGTAGTGTGGACTCCCATGGGTCCTAAGTTGCCACATCCTTAATTTTGGTGTTTCTAAAATTGAGCAACAACAATAAATTAAATGAGCAACCAAGGAGCAACACAAAAGTTTAGAGCAAATTATCAATTCTTTTTGAATTTATAAATTTTGGAGTTAAGTACAAAAATTATTTCAATTAATTCATTTATGAATTATTCAAATTTATAATGTGCAAAGTCATGCATGCACTCTAAATATTATAAGTGCATCGAGTGGGTTACTTTAGTTAGGTTAGTGACGTCTCTAGTGATGTGGGTTGTAAGTACTAGTGTAATTTTAAGAGTAAAGTAATTCTTTGTAGAATTAATTAATGATGCAAAGAAGAAGTCACTAATGTATGCGTGCCCATGAATATCAAAATCATAAAGTGAATGTAAAACTAAAAATTAGGGTAAGTGATGCTTAAGAGGAAGTTGGGTCAAGTAGGTGTTAAATACAAGTGGTTGTGCAACTACTTGTAGAAGTGGAAG
Organism: Taxus wallichiana var. yunnanensis; assembly: GCA_018340775.1. Classification (NCBI taxonomy): domain Eukaryota; kingdom Viridiplantae; phylum Streptophyta; class Pinopsida; order Cupressales; family Taxaceae; genus Taxus; species Taxus wallichiana. Next base: position 508,168,974 of record CM031239.1, on the reverse strand, counting down.
TCTACTAAAGGCATAATTTCTCATTGTATTGGGGTTCTGGTTATTCTTCTCCTCCCCAATGCTGGAGATGACAATATTTTGTTTTTTCTCATCTTTGTTGTCTTGAGTTATGTATGAGTTAAGTTTGCTTCGAATATGAAATAAATTTATCTTTGTACATATATCTATCTTCTGTTGAACTTTGTGTTGTTGGAATTTAACAATGGGCTTTGTACCACATATGTGTGAAAAATATTAATAGACTTTGTAGCTATTAATATTTGAATTTATTAGCCAAGCATTTATTTTATTTGTGCAAAGAGGACATTGAAATATTTAACTTTGTTCTTGGTTTTCCTGGATGGTGTTGTGAGTTTACTTCATTAGAAGGTTTCCCATCTTCTCATTCTTCCTCCATTTTCCTTCATTTCTCATTTTCCCATTTTTGCTGCCTTTAAGTACTTTTAGGTTAAAAGTACCAAAAATCCAGAAATATTAAATCATACAAGGGAGCTGCCCCTCTCAAATGTAGAGGAAGATCACCTATTCAATGTTGATCTCCCCAATGTTGAAAGATTTTTGCCACTGCCCATTGGGCAAATTAGTAAAATCTGCAGTGACAAAAATTCTTGTTAACAGTTTTTGGCAACTCTGCTGGGGGTTGACATGCTTGGTGCATTCGATTTTCAGATATTTCAAGGCATTATTTCCTAGCATGGATGGTGGTAAATAGAAGAAATAAATAAGAAAAAAATTCTAGAGCAGCTTGAACTAAAGGCTGTTTGGGTTCTTGCAAGTGATGATATAGGCATAAATGTTTTCCTCTTTATATTTAGCTTTAAAGAAAATCCGATTTGTGAAATTGTTGATGATCCCAAGAGAGTGAAGTTTTTGAAATTTTTCTATGGGGCTGTACAAATTAAGCAAAAAGAAACCTTCCCACTTCAAAACTTCCACATGGTGGTGCAAGTGCAAAAAGAAGAGGAGATAGATGGTGATGTCGAGGACAAACAAGAGGAAAATTTTGAAGAAAATTCTAGCAACAACCAACAAGAAGAGGTTTCCAATCATTTTCAGCATCAACAAAATTGTAATCTCAAGCCCACTTGTGGAAGAATCTAAGGAAGATTTGATTCAACTCATAGTTGATGAACAAGATTTGGTTCCACCATTCACAATAGAAGAGCCATGTGAGTAGCCACAAAGTGAAGATCTTGGAGGTATGGTTCATGTTGTTGACATTCCAAATATTGATTTGAAACATACTCCTCACATCCATGAGGAAAATGTGTGTCATATTCATCTCAGTAATGTCCACTTTTCCAACTTGAAAGCGTGGTTTTGGATTTCTTGCCATTCCTTTTTCCATGTCAACGGAGTGAAATGAATTGGGAAAAGGAATTGAACTTCCTTTGCATTTCTTTTCTAATTTTTAATGTTCTTTTTAGTGTTTTTCCTCTTTTATATAGGTCGGCTGGCTTGGAGATAATTAAAATCCAATAAAAGATTAAATTAAAGTCTTATGAGGTCGGTCATGCATGAATTAGACCTTGGTGCCAAGATTGGGCTATAAAAGAAGATGAAGGACTTCATTTGCACATTTACTTTTGGCGCATTTTCTCTAAATTGGACTTTTGGGCTGTTGCTCATTGTTCTTTCCACTCTTGGGTGAAAATCCAAGTGTGTGGCTTTTCCAAGAAGGACGAAAACCCTTCTTGTGGCTGGTTGGGGGACGAAAACCCTCCATCCTTGTTTGGTTTGAAGGCATATTGCAGATTTGGAGGAAGAGAAGACATTTTCAGATTTTTGCATGCATTGTTGGGTCTCTCCTAGGTGGAGCGACTTACCCTAGTGTGGAGTTTGGTGCCTTCTAGGGCACGGAAATCAGATTTGTTTTCATATTTGGCTTTCTCATAATTTATAAAGCCGGAATCTACTATTCTTTGTGAAGTTTGGGGTTTGTAAACCCTCATTTCATAATTTTATGTGGAGTTGTACTTCGCTGATTTATAATTAATTTCCAGCAGTGTTTTCCATTAGATTTCATGTTGAAAATTACTTTGGTTGATGCCTAAAATACATATTTATATTTTGGCAAAGTTATTTGAAGAGTTTCAAGTGTTTTTCATCCATTTTTACATTGCTGTTCGGAAAATCTGATCGCTGTTTTAATCTGGGTTTAAATTTCAGTTTGCTGGTCTGAAATTCAGATTTGAATTAATTAGGATTTGCGCTAATTCCTTGTTCTTTAGTTTTCCTCCAAAAAGGGACATTACAATGGTATCAGAGCTTCGGTCTTCCCAGCCTGAGGGTTTCTTGTGGGAAGAAATCATGGAAAGATTGATGAAGGTGCAAGAAAGACTAGCGGATACCTTGGACTCTCTTGCTTCCACCATGCAAAACCTACAAAGAGGAAAGAGATTCAAGGAAGAGCCTAGGGTTTCAAAGGTCGACAAGGTGGCAACTACCTTTGAGGAGTATCAAACCCTTCCTAGGAGGATGTTTGTTACACCCTATTATTTTCTGAGTTTGTAGGATGGAGAAAAGATAGAGTGGGCATTGGAACTTGGTCCAAGCCCCAAACCATGCACAAGGGTCATGGGAAAAACATCCCAACCCTAGAGAAAAATAGCCCCATCTTGTGGGCAAAGAAAGGAGAAACTACAGAACTTGTTGAAGAGGGAACCAAATTCCCAAGTTCACTAGGAGAGGAAGGGCATGCTTATTCCCTAAGGTTAAGAAAGAGGAAGGTATATTGCTGCAATTGGTTATGGAGAGGGAGCAACCCTTGGGAGAGTTAGAACTCCCCAATCCTCTTGCCACGGTTGATCTCTTGGCTGGTTTTCCTAACAACACCTTAGTGACACAAGGGTTTGATGAAGTAGTGGAGCACAATGAGCATACAACTCAAGATTTGCACTTGGGAGGAAAGGGAGCCTTGAAGAATGAAGATTCAGCCCTTAATCCCATTATTGTTCTGGATAGTCATCATGATGAGGTAATTATTGATCATTGTGTGGTTAATACTGATAATATTGCGCATGTGATGAATCTAGGTTTGAAAAAGAAGCGAAAGGAATGGTTGGAAACCATTTTTCCAAGAGATATGATAACAGTCAGCTTGCTGGTCTGTTTAGGACAGCAGCTCCTAAGAGTTTAGCTGAGGGTGTTCATGGCTGTGATAAGAACCACAAAGAGGCTCTATGCATGTGCCAACAAAGTATGGTCGAAGTTAAGGTGGAAGAAGAAGATGGACAAGCGGAGGACAGCCTAAGGTATGATATTGGAAAGCACATTTCAGTTTTTTGGTCTCCTCCTATGTCGCTGCCCTATTTGTGTCATCATGGACAGCATGGTGGAAATAATGATAAAGTGAAGAACACCCCAAATGGCAAAGAGTTCATAGATCTTTTGAGATACAAAGAAGGGGAAGTCTTCATTGGGTTCCATGTTACTATGGCTAGTGAGTGCTTCATTCCGTGCATCCGGTTAGAAGGAAAATCTACGAGAAATCATATGGAGTTCGTTGTACATTCAGACTTCCTTGTGAAGGATGTAATGCTACAAGAGGGCCTCATCATTCCTTGCACCAAGAGATTCCCACCTCTCGAGCTCACCTTGGAGAAGCACATGGTAAGTGATGATTTCCATGTTTTTGGTAATGAAGGTATGAATTTGTTATTTGAGATCCAATGGTTGCATCCTTTGGAGTTGAGATTAGAACTTGGTGGCATGACAAGTGGAGATCCTCAAGTTGCTACAGTGAAGAGGATGGAAAGAATTAACGGAAGAAGGCTAGATCTATGGGCTGCTCATGGTAAGATAACCACCACATTTTCAGTTTTAGAACAGCAGTTGTATAGAGATTTTCAACTCTCAATTCATGCTCATACTCTTAGAAGAAGCCTCCCAAGGAAAGTGGATGTTGAATTCATAAATTTTACATTTGGAAGTGAACATGATGGATGTTATCTCGCTGCCCCAAGCTTGACAACTCAGCGGGAAATTGGTGGTACAAAGGTAAGTAGTAAAAATCATGTTTTATGGGTTTCAAGGCACGCTGTCATAAAAAGTCATGCTGTTGTTATCAACATTTTCAGTTCACTCAACATTGCATTTGTAGCTATTCAAGCAGCCTCAGCCATACACAGGAGTAATTTTCAGTTCTTGGATGTTGTTAAAGCATTTTCAGTCCCCATATGGCTGATTTTTATGGAGAGTTTGAGGTATGACAGCTGTTTTTGTATTCTTTTTGCCACTGTCCACATCAGAACCAGCTGGTTAACCCCTTTTAAGACAGTCACCAATGTCAATAGCATTTTCATGTTGTCAAATTTCACGGGAAGATACAAGGTATGTAATGATTTTCTTGAAATTAAGCCAGCTGAAGTTAATGTTGTTTGCGGGATGCAATGGTTTCAGTTTTTGGGAAAATTTCATTATGGTTCTCTTCTTCATATATCAGCTCCTTGGAAGAACTTATTTATGGTTGGGCATGTGCAAATTCAGCCACCCAATAAGTTTATAGGAGAAATTAAGTTGCTGGTTTGGGTACAATCAGATTATGAGTTGTTTCCAATTTCGAACAGCTGTAAGAGTGTCCCTTTTGAAGTCATTAAATCATGGGAAAATGATCTTGAAGTTGTTGGTTTGGATGAAAGTAGTAAGACTACCACATTTTCCAGCCCTTTCTCCAAGTTTTTATCAGCTGTAACCTTGTGGCCAGCCCCCATAACATTGATAGAATGGGGAACTTTGAAGGTATGTCATGATTACATCTGTTGTACTCTCCTTTCTACTGCTGTTCACAATTTTTCCAGCTATTTGTTTACTTATAAGATACTGGGAAAGGAGCTTCTAATCACATGGTTGAAGAAGTACCAAACACTTCATGGCTGTTGTAGTCACTATACAGCCCCCATTCAGTCACCTTGGTGCTATTTCTCTCAAGGAATCGATTGCCTAAACATAGGAGAAAGGTGGGATGGCAAATACCTTGACCCAAGGATCAATTTGAGGACGGTTCCACCGAAGAGGCCTGTTGTTTTGTTCATTTTCAGTTTGTTCTTCTCAAGGTCTTGGTACATAGAGAGACATTTTTATAACCGGGAATTGTGTGCTCTACACAATGACATACTGTACTATTTTGTGCAAGTAAAGGTGGGATTCTAGTTTCCCTCATTCTGATTTTTGAAAGAGAAGAGCAAGATTACATTAATATTTGGGACAACATGAGAAGAATGGTGGGCCACAAATGCTTGAATGGTAATTGCACAAAGGAGCAACGAAGACTTATTTGGGATCCGGGCACTTGCAATTGCTTGAGGACAAACAATTTTGGGAAGGGAGGATTGTAATGTCCCCTTTTCCAACTTGAAAGCATGGTTTTGGATTTCTTGCCATTCCCTTTTCCATGGCAACGAAGTGAAATGAGTTGGGAAAAGGAATTGAACTTCCTTTGCATTTCTTTTCTAATTTTTAATGTTCTTTTTAGTGTTTTTCCTCTTTTATATAGGTCGGCTGGCTTGGAGTTAATTAAAAGCCAATAAAATATTAAATTAAAGCCTAAGGAGGTCGGTCATGCATTTAGACTTTGGCGCCAAGATTGGACTATGAAGATGAGGGACTTCATTTGCATATCTACTTTTGGCGCATTTTCTCTAAATTGGACTTTTGGGCTGTTGCTCATTGTTCTTTCCACTCTTGGGCGAAAATCCAAGTGTGTGGCTTTTCCAAGAAGGACGAAAACCCTTCTTGTGGCTGGTTGGGGATGAAAACCCTCCATCCTTGTTTGGTTTGAAGGCATATTGCAGATTTGGAGGAAGAGAAGACATTTTCAGATTTTTGCATGCATTGTTGGGTCTCTCCTAGGTGGAGTGACTTACCCTAGTGTGGAGTTTGGTGCCTTCTAGGGCACGGAAATCAGATTTGTTTTCATATTTGGCTTTCTCATAATTTATAAAGCCGGAATCTACTATTCTTTGTGAAGTTTGGGGTTTGTAAACCCTCATTTCATAATTTTATGTGGAGCTGTACTTCGTTGATTTATAATTAATTTCCAGCAGTGTTTTCCATCAGATTTCATGTTGAAAATTACTTTGGTTGATGCCTAAAATACATATTTATATTTTGGCAAAGTTATTTGAAGAGTTTCAAGTGTTTTTCATCCATTTTTACACTGCTGTTTGGAAAATCTGATCGCTGTTTTAATCTGGGTTTAAATTTCAGTTTGCTGGTCTGAAATTCAGATTTGAATTAATTGGGATTTGTGCTAATTCCTTGTTCTTTAGTTTTGCCCCCAAAAAGGGACATTACACTGTCATATCTGAAGTAGTATTTGTATCTAAGCTACCCACAACCAAGTATGTGAATCCATGTTTATCTTCCCGCCTATGCTTCATGTTTTTCCGATAAATGCAACTAAAACAATGCTGCTGTTGCAGCTCATGATTTCGCATGAGTTGTCCTCAGCTTCTCCAAAATTATCCCCAAAGGTTCATATTTTGCCCAACCTGTGAATGGCCATATCTAGTTTCAATGTCTCTATTTTCTCCTTGTAAATAGTTTGTTTTGATGTTTAAAATTTAGATTGTTTTTTTTTCCCTTCCGTTTTTGTGTTGTGAGTGTGTGTTTCTGTTTTCAATAAATTGCAGCAGCAATTGTGGTTTTCCCCTCCCATTGTTTGTCTCTTGTGCCCAAAAAGTGTGTGTGTGTTGGGGTCTTTGTTGGAATGCCTCATAGGAAAGGGTTCGAGGAAGAAGAAGAAATGAAATAGAAGGCTTACTTGATATTGAGAATGGCAGCAATACAAGTTTTCAACTGCCCAGGTTCTTTATGTTTCAAATGTATGAAGGTCATGTAGATCTGTGTGCAATTAATGGACGCAATGCTGAAAATGCTTCCCCTGTAGGGAGTTCTGAAGCAATGATGGCCCTCTTTCTGCCCTTATGATGAGTGTGAAAAACAATACACATTTCTAGTTAACTGCAGAGACAACAAGAAACTCCTTGGACAAGTTAGAGCCTTTGACAGGCATTGCAACATGGGTCTGCAGAATGTTACTGAAATGTGGACAGAGGTATCGAAAACCCAAAGATTTGAATAAAATCTAAAGAAATATGTTTGACATTAGAGTTTAAATGTTGATTTTACAAGCTACTTGCCAGAGAATGCAGTCAGAATACACCCCGGGCAGGCACATTGCATTTAGGTATCTGATCAAAACAGGTCACACGATTTTTACAAATTTCCACATTTGGCAAACATGTCCAGCTGTGCGTACTGTACTTGCTTTTGATAAGAATTGTTAGCCTGGAATTTTGTGAATAGATGGAAGGCAGAATGTGGTGTTATGGAGTACAATAGCACAGATTATGTACAAAACAAATTTGTTGGAGATGCTGTGGAGACTTTTAACCGAATACAATTGATAGGTGCTCAACCACCTCCACCTTCTTCTGTGTATTCTTCAGATTACAATGCCACACCGGATGCCTTTATACCATATCAAAATTCAGCTAATCATTTCCAAAATTTGGATGGGCATATTCTGGGAATGAGATCATCTTTTGGTTTTAGTAGTGCTCTGGATTCAGCACCAGGGTGACTAAGTTCTGGTTACATGCTTTCAGAGGATGGAAAATCTCTTGGAACTGATATAGACCCCTCTTCATCAGGGGAAGAGTTTGTTTTCCGTGTTCTTTGCACCTGTCTTCTGCTCAAAAGGCTTTACCGTGTCAAAATCAGATTGTGGATTTGGGGTCAGATAAAGATTGTGTTATCAAAACAAACGCTTCTTGTTCCAGCTAATCAAGTTGGATCTTTAATCGGGAAAGGTGGTTCAATAATCCCAGAAATGAGGAGGGCAACTGGTGCAAATATTGGAGTTTTAACTAGAAAAGACCTTCCACAAAGTGCCTTGGAAACAGATCAGCTGGTGCAGATTGTAGGTGACATACGTGTAGCACAAGAAGCTTCAATTCAGATAACTCTTGATGTTCATCTATTTCTGAGTAGCCAAATACATCCTAGGCAGCTGTATTCCATCAAGTCATTTTGTAAAACAGTTCACGTGCCTTCAGGCAGTTTGAATGAGCACCTCAATGAAATGTGTTCTCATGGTAAAGAAAATTGCAGGATGTTATACTTGTATAACACTTGGGCATGCAGCAAACTCGATTGCTCCTACAGATTCAAAGAGTCTTAGAAGAGGTGTAAGGATTAATATGTCTGTAAGCACTACTGATGGAGATTGCTCACCTACTATTTCAGTTCAGTGTGATGGAAATTAAATTCGAACCCCAACATTGACGAGCAAACCCGACCATAGATTTGGTACAATCTACACAAACCAAGCCTCTAGTTTAGTTGAAGTGGGTTGTGTTCGTAGTTACCAAATCCGGCCAGATCTGCACAAAATCCGGCTGGATCTGGATTTTTCAGCCGACCTGGATAAATTCGGTCTGGGTCGGCCCTAATTTAGGGAAAAAAATTATTTTTATTTTTAAAAATTTTCTGTAGTTTTCTGGAAAAAACAATCAACTATCAACCTTATATATTAAAAATATAACATTTTACATTACATTATTAAAGTTTTTCATTGTATTTGTCAAATTTTCATATTTGTAAAATTCAACTCATATATATTTCGGACCAGATTTTTCCGAACCTTTTCAAGAATTCCGGATTTTCGGATTTTTGCCCTCTGAATGGATCCGGATTTCCGGACCTGGTAACTATGGTTGTGTTGAGGAGGTTGTTAAGCACGAGAGGATTTTATATGGTCGCTTCTCACGATTTGTAAAAGACAAGAAGTTATTCCTCAAGGATCTCCGGTTGGTAACAAGATGGAGGGACATCGCTACTGGCTTGCATGTAGAGTATGATCAAAGATCAGACGTCTTTAAGGGAACCGTTTAATATGGTAATGTACATTTTCATTTGGAAAGAACAAGGAAGCATGACAAGAATAATCGCAGACATGAATTTATTAACCAGGAAGGCAGAGAGGTTCTTAAGCAGCAGGCAATATGGACTGTTGAAAGAATACTCTGCAATGATGATCTTGCTCTTGCTATCTCTACTGATGCTAATATACAAACATATGATCCCGAGAGAGCTTTTTGATAATAGAAAAAGAATTGATCTCCACTCTAATGGAGTATAAAACCAGGATGACATGGTTTAGAAGGAATGTAGGAACAATCCAAGGGATACAGGTGTAGTCTAGGGCATTGAATTCCGTGGTTCTTTCTTGGGATTTTGTCAAACAACTGTCATGCCTCTTGATGATTTGAAAGAACACCTCAATGAAATGTGGTCTCATGCACAACAATTGATAGTTGTATATGTAAAAAATGAATTTGGCTTGAATATTTTGAGCAAAATGCATTTGGCAGTTGTAAATCCAATATCCATGAACTTGCCAGCATCCTCTCAATTGGTACCCTAATAGAAGCATTAGATGCAATGTCTATTGCCCGAAACATGATAAAGGATCCAAAGCTCGTTCTGGTGGTAAAGTTGCAGATAAGATATGATAAATATATTAAATGTCCAATGAATGACCACAAAAGTAGGTTAATGGGACTGCGCCAATACAAAAAGCGAATAAGAACCCAACCGAGAGAACCAAAAAGTCCCTGAATACAACCAAAAAAGACGAGGAGAAGAAAAGAAGAACGGGCCAAAAGAGGGGGGCTTGGAAAAAGTCTATGGAGACCAAGCCCGAACCCGACATGCGGGAGAGGAAAAGGAAGGGGGCAGAAGGAGATCCCCCTCAACTAGCATCCAATGCCAAATGAAAGAAACTAGTAATAATCGAAGCCCGAAATCGAGGCTATTGAAGATCTGAGGTGCCGATGCCCGAAGGGGAGAAGAACTCTCCGGGTACGTCTGGTGGATCTCAAAGGCCTCTATGAGAGGATGATCTCGACCTCGTATGTGTCGGGCGTCCTTGGTCTGTGAGATAAGGCCTCGAGTCCGAACTGATCTCGTTTGGTAATCAAGGTTGGTATCACTCTGCCGCTTAGTGCCCCTCCCAGGGGAGAGCATTGTAAAGAAGGAAGTGATCTGCTAAGTAGTTGTCGCTGCTAGAAAGAGGTGAAGAGTCCTCGCAAAGCCTAAGAGCCTCATGCAGATAAAGAGCAAGGCACCTTTGATCATAGTATTTGAAGAAGTCGGTGAATGTTGGACGCTCTCTGAATAGGCAGTGAAATCTCCCTCTGATCTCGTAGTAGATGGGGCACCGGAAAATGAAGTGCTCTTCCATTTTGATCTCCGGAGGGAGCAGAGCTGGAAAATCCGCTCAGAACGGTCAATCTGATGATCACTTTCAACCCGAGCCTATGAGAGCCAACCCTAAACTGACCTAGGGAAATGCGAAGGGCGTGCATACAATGCCGGGAAATATATTGGGGCCTATAAATAATGCCTTTATTGACCTCAAGAAAATGTGCAGCATAGAAAGCCATCTTCGGACATAGCCCACCCGGGGTTGGTCCAGTGTGTTGAATGAACTACTTGTAGATATCCTCTCTGATGATTTTGTTTAGATCCTGCTTACTTGGAAGGAGATGGGCGGGCCCAAGGACAATTTGTATGGAAGGAGGCAACTGTTTGAATACAAATAGACTCAAGATTGTGACACTTCGACATACCAACAACGAGATTCGGGCAAGAACTCAAGGCTGAAGCAATGGCCTTAGAGGAACAATAAGCCAGGTAGGGATACTGTCCCTTCCCATAGAGGAATCAACAAGCTTCCGAATACGGTGTAGGAGGGAGACAAGGCCAAAAATTGCTTCCAACCTAAAGGGACAAGCTCCAAATTCTGCCAGGATGATATTGTGGGGAACAATCTCCTTGCATTTGATGATACGTCTGAGAAGAAGGATCTGAACTCTCTCCACAACAGCCTGGTCGGACTCGAGTAAGGAGGGTCCCCAAACCTCGAGCCATAAAGAACTGTGGGCATGACAAGAGAATCGAGAGGGATAACTTGGACGGGATGTCCTGGAAGTGATGGCGGAAGCACTGTCTCTCCAAGATTGCCAAGGAGCCATAACCCTTATTAACTCGAGGCTGAAGTGCCGATCATAAACTGAAGCGAGGTCCAGAAAAGAGTACTCCCTGTAAGTGTAAGAGTTGGTGATCTCAAGCTCTTCTTCCTTGTAGAAGAAATGAAACTCAAATGTCTTTAGAGCATTCAAGAAATTCTTAAGGAACTCCTTTCTTTATGCTTCCTTCATGCTTCTACATTCAGGTTGGAAAATGTGATTAAGCTTATAGAATTTGGAGGCTACATTGGAGATGAAAGATAGTCCTTCACCCGCAAAAATAGATTGTGATGATAAGCATAATACAGGGGTTAAAATCACCAGAAAAACTATTCAAAATATGATAAATGAGTGTTTTCTACAGCTTATACATTTTGCATGCCATGATGTTTGCGTATCAAGCATTGGAAAAGTTTGAAAGTTGTAACATATTTCATGAAAAAGGTGTTGAAGTGCTCATGAAGTTATCTTTGATTACTCCTAGAGTAGTTATTACTTCCATCTTTTTCAATTCACGTATTAGCAAAAGAACTCTTTAGAGGATGCAATTTGGTAAGGCCCAAGGAGATGCATGATTAGAGTGAACAAAAGTGACGAATGGAAACTCTGATTGACCAAAATAAATAACATTGCCTACTCTAATGGCAAGGGCTGTTGAAAACTCTTCATTCTTAAGAGTGTTTGAAGAAGACATGTTCTTTATATGGTGGATTGCATTGATGAATATTCTTTGGGTCAATTAAAGGAATATGAAGGTAAAATTTAGTGTGTGTAACAAAGGAGGGATTGTAGTTGAGAAAAATGGAGGTGAGAAGAAGCCCAATGGATAAGGCATTGGTCAAGAGCACAAAGTTGGAGATTTTGGGGTTCTCTTGCATTCTCGCCAGGAATGTGGTCCCAATAAGAGCAATTGTCGTCCTCAATTTTAGCTATTCTAAAATTGAGCAACAACAATTAATCAAATAAGCAACCAAGGAACAACACAAGTTTAGAGCAAATTAATAATTCTTTTGAATTAATAATTTTTGAGTGAAGTCATAAATGATATAAATTAATTATTTATGAATTAGTTAAATTTATAATTTACAAAGTCATGCAGGAACTTTAAATATTCTATTATAAGTGCATTGAGTGGGTTACTTTAGTTAGGTTGGTGATGTCTCTCGTGATGTGGGTCGTGTTATCCAAATGTGCCCCCTGCTCATTTTGTGGCTAACTCCCTTTCATTCTTTCCTTCTATTGTGCCTCAGTCATGAATTTTTACTTTTAGGCACTCAAAACCTTCTCGGAAATGACACCATTGGATAGAGCTCTTTCTCAGCTTTCTAGAAAGGTAAAGATTTCCTCCTAACTCCATGTATTTTTCAAGTTATGGCTCGGCGGAGTTTTTGTGGGAAATTTTCCCTTGCAAGGTCCGGGCACCAATCGAACTCGCCACGTGTCCAGTCAAAATATCAAAGCGATCCGATTTTGGCCTATTTTTGCCCTAAAACTTCAAATCGCCATAACTTTCGATCCAGAGCTCGGATTTTTGCGTTCTTTATATCAATGGAAAGCTGGTGAAATGCTCTACAAGATTCCATGGTCAATTTTGAATTTTGGTTAAGTTTGGAGGAGAAAATCAAAAATGCTTTAAGTACGCGCCATGGACAGAATCGAAGTTTCAACAACCAATTTTAATGCAAAATGGGTCGCATTCTTCTCCAACATGGTCAAAAATGTCAGGGCATGGGTTTGTAAGGACCTCCATGCTGTTTTTAATGCATTTTGGTCAATGGGGAATGGCTCCCACGTTTTTTCACGTTTTCTCTCTCCTGGGCTCGACCCATGCACTGTAAAAGCGGATTTGGCTCATTTTTCAAAGGGGGAACACTTTTTTTGCACAAAGAAGCTTCTGTTTTCACTTTCAACAAGTGATTTTGGCAAGTATCAGACCTTCCAGGGATTATAACAGGTTTTTCTGCCTCTTTGGTGTTGGAATACAAGGATTTTGATGTTGAAAATCACAATGCAGGCTCTGTGAATGCTTTCAGTCCTTTGTATGTGTTGTTTGCTTCATTTCAAACCCTTGTTTACAGCTTATCAACCTGTGCATGATGTTTTATGTTGCAATTTCTGATTTGTGTCAATTTGCATGAGCAAGAAGTGCTCACCACTCCTTTGGTGTATCACCCTTATCAGTTTAGTTTTAATTTTTGCATTTCTTATCCCTGTCTCCTTGCAAATTAAGATAAAATTAGGATCTGAACCTCTGCAGTTGTGCAAATAATAGATCTGATCAGAGGAGTTTGAGGAACCAGCCTCTAATCTGGAGATTCCTCTCTCATTTTACAAGTCCCACACTTGGAGAGAGGTTTCAATGTTGTGCAATCACACTGGATGCCTGAAACATCAACTTAGAAACCTGATTTGCATCCAGGGGTGCTGCTGATTTGCAACAACAGTTTTGGCACGCCCGGTGGGACCTTAGAGGTCTTCCACTTCATCTTTTGCAGGTTGGTGTGTTCTTGTGAAGATTTCAACCTTTGGAGGCACTTGCAAACACATCTGGCGACTCCATCTGATCAACAACCCATTTCTGAAGTTGCAGACCTGTTTTTCATCCATTTCCATCCATTATTCTTTCCATCTCTTTCATTCTTTTCCATTCCATGAAGTTGTGCAATCATGACTTCATTTCCATCATGGAACTCACATTTACAACAACAAGCAATGTTTCCCACCTCCAACATGTTTTTTAAATCCTCCAAATCAGCATTTTGAACAAATTCAAAATCAGCATACATACCCATATGAGCAGCAATGCCAAAATCAATTTGGCTATGGAGCTTTCCAAGAGCAAGGGTGTGCATACAATGAAGACAATCAGATGCAAGATGCTGGTCTGTTGGAGAAAATCCAAAAGATGGAGGTAAACATGGTGCAATCCAGGGCTCAAGCACAAATGAAAGCATTTGGAATCGGTTGTGGAGCACCCTGTCCATGGGTGGGACCTTTCCCAAGGCATTACAGCCCTCAAGAGAAGCTTGACTTCATGATTGCAACGCTGCCATTGCTTGCAAAGTGGATTGAAGAAATAGAGGTGTATGAGAGGAGTATTCAACAACCTTGTCAACGGGTAAGCACACCATCTCATGTCTTTTCTTTTCCTCTTTCCCAATTTGTTTTATCTCAGCAGTGTCAAGTTTTAAACTCTCCATCTGCTGTCCCAAGTGTTGAATCCATTTCTCCACCCCCTAGTCTTCCACCTCATCTCAATTCTTCTGTCCTTTTCCCTTCCAAACAGTCATCCCCTCCACAAGAGCTAAATGAAACACCCTCTCCTCCAAAGAAACAAGAGGTTTTACCTCCACCACCACAAAAAATTGCAAAAATTAGTCATGAAGGACAGCAAAAAGAGAAGCCAAACAAGGATGAAGAAATTCAAATTTTGAAGAGTTGGGCTCTTAAATTTGGGATGAAGAAGATCCCTTTGTTGATGAAACCTTCAGAAGAGGTTGGAGTTACAGAACAAATGGTGGTCAGGACTGATTTTGTTGCAGCAGAAGAAGAGCAAAAAGGAGTTACGGATCAACAATCAATTTGTTCGAATATAGTGTCCATGTTGGCACCCTATTTGAAGGAAATGTTGATCAATTCAAATTGCAAAAATCAGTCATGAGGGACAGCAAGAGGAAGGAGAAGCTGCTCCAAATCCAAAAGAAGAGGAGCGCATTCCAGGTGTGGGGAGAAAAGTGCAGATCCAAAGGCTTTGAGCACAAAGCAGTTATAGAAGAACCTTCGGTTCTTCTCTCTACTTCATCTCTCTCAAGTTCTAGTATCTTGAAGAAGAGTTTGATCCCTCAAACTCAATCTTTGGAGGATGAAAGAAACCATGGTGATCAAGTTGCGAGATCAAGAGAACGCCATGGGAGAGGTTGAACATTTGCAGCAGGACAACAATGAGGCAGTTTACCTGTCTGATTTGGAGGATTGTTTTGATGAAGAAGAACCGGTTGAGTTTCCACCATTCTCTCTTTCATCATCCATCTTCCAAACACAAGAGCCTGCTGTCATGGAGGAGAGTATTCATTTGCAGCAGCCTGCATCTTATAGAAGCTCTTTGGAACCAAGATTGGAAGATTTTAATCTTTCATGTCCTTCATTGGAGGAAGAGAAAGGGCAGAAGGGTTCTACCATTGCTTCCACACCATCCATTCAAGGTCTACAAGAGAACTCCATTCTTGGAGTTGAAAATCAGAATTATGGGCATACTCAACGGATCAGACCTTGCCCAATCAGGTATTTGGCTTCATTGGAGCCAAAGGAGAAGCCACAACCAGTCATGCTTGCTTCTAAGCATGAGGATGAGCTGCAAAGTTCCAAGGATCAGCTGTCATACCTCTCCAATCCAAATGCAGAGCAACTAAAAGAGGTATTGGATTTGTTTTTAGTTGACACCTTGCTAATTTGGGTAGAAGACCAACTTCTTGTTGATTTTCGACTCATCAATCAGCCATACTCACTCCAAATCATTTGCATGGCTGCCAATTTTGAAGAAAGGAAGCTATTTTGCACAACTTGATTGCATAGGTTCATTTAGCTCACCTTTGCTTCCAGTTAGAGTAGAGTAGGTAGGTTTGCTTTCAGTAGAAGAAGTGCTTGTGCACACTCTGCATGTTCCATTTGGAGCATGTATGATTTTCAGTTTGTACATAGTTTTGGTGCTGCTGGTTTTGCTCTTGCACAGTTCGTTTTGATGGCATTTTGGTGGGAACAACTCCATGTCCAGTGGGATTCAAGCGGTTCAGAGGGAAGTTTTCAAAGTTCAGATCAGTTTTCAGGCTACTACTCATGACTCCATGCCCAATGGATTGCTTCAGGCTACTGATCATTCATCCAGCAGGCAGATGACCCCTCTGAGTCGCCAAAATTGTTATCCAAATGTGCCCCCTGCTCATTTTGTGGCTAACTCCCTTTCATTCTTTCCTTCTATTGTGCCTCAGTCATAAATTTTTACTTTTTAGGCACTCAAAACCTTCTGGAAATGACACCATTGGATAGAGCTCTTTCTCAGCTTTCTAGAAAGGTAAAGATTTCCTCCTAACTCCACGTATTTTTCAAGTTATGGCTCGGCGGAGTTTTTGTGGGAAATTTTCCCTTGCAAGGTCCACAGCCAATCAGAACTCGCCACGTGTCCAGGTCAAAAATATCAAAGCGATCCGATTTTGG